>OV656839.1:20572107-21117900 GCA_927399475.2 Acleris emargana
ATCCCCTTTTGCTTAAATCCCTCATTCATTACTGTTACCATCTCCTGCAACTCAAGTACCGATGGGGCAAGTATAACTTGATCATCGGCATATAAGAGGCATTTGATTAGCAACTCTTGCATACGCAAACCCTTATCATACTCTCTCAAATCCCGCATACAACTGTCCATGAATAGATTGAACAGCCATGGTGAGGCAACACAGCCCTGTCTAACACCTTTAGAGATATTAAACCAGGCCGAGTATACCCCATTTATCCTGACACAGGCTCTGGAGCCCTCATAAAGGGACCTCAAAGCCTGCACCAGGTTGCTGCTCACTACATACATAGACAGCACCGTCCACAACTCCTTTCTATCTACCCTATCATAGGCCTTTTCCAGGTCCACAAAAGCACAAAAAACCTTTTGGTTGACAGCCAAGAACTTTTCTGTGATGGACCGTAGTGAAAAGACCTGATCCGTACATCCCATTCCCTTTCGAAATCCCGCTTGTACATCCCAGATTTTGTCATTCGTAACATTCAGTACTCTTTCAATTAAAATCTTCGCATATACTTTGCCGACAACACTAAGGAGGCTGATACCGCGGTAGTTTTTGCAGTCTTGCTGTGACCCCTTTCCTTTATACAGAGGGACAATAACGGCCTTGACCCAATCTTCCGGGACTTGGCCGCTACTCCAACATGCATTAAAAAGACGGTACAACAGACTACCCACCAGGCCATCTCCTCTCCTCAGCATTTCTATCGACACTCTATCACAACCTGCTGACTTTCCCGCTTTCATACTTTTTAAAGCTTTCATGATTTCACTCATACTAATAACACTTTCATCTTCGCTACTTGCATCTTTACTCATGCTTTCTGGCTCAAGACAAACATCTTCGCATTCAAACAAGCTTTCAAAATAAGTTTTCCATCTATCAAGCATTTTTTCTTCCTCACATATTAAGTGTCCAGACTAATCCCTCACCGCGCTTAATTTAGTTTTCTCTGATTTCCCCCGAGCCGATTTAATCAAGCTCCAAAAGAGTTTAATATTCGACCGGAAGTTGTCAGAGAAACTTCTATCATACTTTTCATTCAGTGAATCTTTCTTTCTAGCCACAACTTCTTTCACTCTTTTCTTTGATCTATTATACTCTTTTTTCTTTCTGTCGCTTATATCTTGTCCTGGATCTACAGCTACGAAATCCAACCAACACTTTTTCTTCTCTTTCACTACATCATCTACCTCTCTATCCCATCATTCCGGACGTTCATACTTGCTTTTTCTTCTTTTGACTACACCGCATACTTCAGTGGCCGATTTGACCATGCCATTCTTCATAATCTCCCTATATAACTATTTATAACTATTTATCTCTTTCTTACAATAGCGTTCGCTATGGATTGCCGTCTTTGTCTGTAGCAATATAGTAACGCAGCAACTGTCAGCAATTGGTGACGGGTTTAAAATGCGTTTAGTATGAACGTAACGTATCTAAATATAAAATATCATTGGCTAGCATCAGGAAAAGTTAGCTCCAGGAAGGATGAAGTTATTTAGAGAAATCATCATCTTTCATTAAAGACTAGCTATACAGGGCGTCCCACGGCTATGCCACATGGAAGGAAAGTACCTCAAATATTAGAGATGGAACATTTTACTGAAAGAAGACATTATTTGAATTTAAAAAACAATTTAAACTGCATTCATAGATTTTTAACCGGGATGCTTGAACCGGGAATCGAACCCGTTACACGAGAAAATTAATTACCCTGTAGCTTTATCATACCGTAGGGCCGTGATACTAAGTGTGTCGAGTTGCTTTGGCCACGTTTCAACAAAACTTAATCAGGCAAAATTGTATTCCACAACTGTAAAGTATTTATTTCACATCTTTACAGACGCTAGATAATCATCGGATTATCTGTAGTGAACAATGACTAAGTCAAGTTGTCAAGTCAAATGTCTTGAAAAATCACAATATTACAATCGAAATAATAAATAACTATAGCCATGAACTGCTTTTACTTTACTGTGAGATGATAAACCTTTGGAACATATTTTTTTGGCTCGCTGTTCGGTTAGATTTATCTGCAGGTGACTGTACTGTGGAGTTTTTTGATATTTAATTTATTCGAAATGTTCATTATTATTTATTATCTTACAAACCATAAACAATGTAATTGTAAGTGTGAACTTTTTAGGAATTATGTACCTACTTAATACCTACTCTATTATTACAACGTAATGACAATTTACGTCAAGGTGGTAAATCAAAACTTTTCCAAATTGCAATAATAAAATAAGTTACGACGCATTACGAAGTATGTCCATGATACAACAAGAGCAAAAGTAAACTGAGCCTTGTGTTAAGTTGACTACGGTTAACAAGTATTCTCCGGGTAGATAATCCCTGTTGTTGTCATCTCAAAGCGACGAATGTGGGGTCTCCAAATGCGGTTCTGATTGTGGAGTGTGGGTGTTCACTGTCCAGTCAGATTATCACTGAAATTCTCTTCGTTAGTTTTGACAAGACCCTGTCCTCAGTACGTGTCGTGTCGGAGTGGAGTCAAACAGAGTAACAGATTGTATCATCGGTAGTCGTACTCATGCTAAACAAACATCCTTACCAATTGTTTAAAGTGCAAGTTGAGTGGTTAAGATCGAGGTTACCCGGTAAGATAGACATAATTATTATCAGTGATTAGTGCACTGTTTTTGTTGGAACTGCTTAATAAATAGTTTGAACTTACTTTATAGCGTTTTACTCATTTCGTTCTTTCGTCAGTTCACACCTAATTATTAAGGTTACACCTGTTACGTAAAGTTGAAAGAAGTGGCAATTTAATTAATTAGTGTATATGTTTAATAAGCAATAATGATTTAGTAGATTTTTAATACGTGCAAAATGTCAAACCTTAATGTCAAGTACACCGACTGGACACATATGTCTGCAGTACATTGCTGGCTCTATTAATTTTGTTAGAAAATAACAGTAAACTTATTTTTAATTTTATTTAATTGAAACCATTTGGAATTAATTACTGATTAATTAAAGGGCCTATATTTTAATTTATTGCTCTTATTACAGGCCACACCCTGTATACCTAGCATGTAATAGTAGATTGTCCACCAAGGGACTACAAAAAGGCACAATTCACAATTCGAGTGTCATTATGGCTGTTTAGTCTTGCGTTAAACACTCTACTTTTCACTTTGAATGCGAGGAAATCAAAACGTTCAGTGCCGGATAAGCCATGTAGCAAGAGTAGCAAATGCTACGGGCCCCGCGCACCAACGTGCGAACCTAACCTAACCTAACCTAACCTAACCTCTTAAATGCTCTAAAGTGGTAGTAGACATTCTCCTGTTTTCGTACTTCCATCAGTATGTGTGTACTCATATCCATCAGGGTTAACGAAAGGATGAATAATCCAGTCGATATTCATCAGCCTAATAACCTAAAACAAAATAGGCGCATAACTAAGTCGCCCAGTTGCGGAAAAGAGCCCGCCACAATATGTAACCTAAAAACAAAACAGGGGAGGGGTATCTTTATAAAATTTGCTATGGACCCCGTTCTTGCTCAATGTGGCACGTCAAAATAACTTATATAACCTAATAAACAACCTTGCTGTTTTTAAGGCAAGAGTGAATAGGCATTTTCTGGGTAAGCGTGTACCACCTTCGACATCGTCGTCACTTAACATCAGGTTAGACTGAGGTCTAACGCAAACCCATTATGGATAAAAAAAAATCCAAATTCAAAATATTTATTCATCGTGTTTCACAAAATTAAACATCTACTTTTGTTTATTGAGTAATACATAAACACATTTCATTCATGAATTTATCTAAATATTTAATATAATATAGGTACTACAATATTAACAGTAGACATACATATACACACACACACACACACCCTTTCTTTATGCCAGCTCCAAATGCTTGGTATTTGCCACAAACACTGCACGATGCAACTATACTTTGGAGTGAGATTTGAATACACCGTGCTCACTCTAACATGTAGTTGCGTCTTGTAATGTTAGCGGCAAACACCAAGAATGTGGATACGGCTTTACATGTTGATTGTGGACAATACCGGGAAACTCGGCTATAATGGATACGTGATGAGAAGTTTCCAGAATGTTAAAGATTACCAATCCCTCGAAATGATGAATTAGTAATTGATTCCAGTTTACCAGGTGAGTGGTCGTTACTCTATTAAGCTTTAATTAAACCACATTGCGTTAATTCAACATATGATAAAAAATTTACGTTAATACTGAAATTAACCGTGGTTAGGCTCTTTGTTCAAACAAATTTAAACTTCAAAATATTTATTCAGCAAATTGGCCACATGAGGGCTGTTTTACACGTCGGTAATATGGAGTGAATCTATACTACTCAAAACAAAATAGGGGCCACGGTATATTCTGCATACAAAAGAACTATTTCAAAACAATTGCTTTCGAATGATACTAAATTCAAAAATTACAGGTTAAAATTTGTTATAATAATCCTTCTCCGAAAACAGTTATTTTGTATGCAGAATATACCGTGGCCCCTATTTTGTTTCGAGTAGTATACTAGCGCTTCGGACAAGATCATCATTGCGGAGAAGAAGCCCCGCAAGAAACTCCAGCAGAAGGTCATATTTTCAATTGTATTGATTGTGTATGTATGTATGTAAACTGATCGTATGATGACCGAAAGGTATTCGATTCCGAGCCATGGGTGTTTAAAAAAAATAAAAGTATTAATATCTCTGTAGAAGATAAAATATGTTTATTCAGTAAATACGACGCACGGGCACTTTTACACGTCAAAAATCTACCAGCACTTCGCAAGAGACCACTGCTGATAATAATAATAAAACTGTTTTTAAGTTTCAAGTAAGTACCTTTTTTTAGCTTGAGTTTGATTTTAATACTCAACATAATTACGACACTCCGTAAATTGTAAACAAGGATAGAAAAGGACTTCAGGTGTGAATATGGTGTCTCTCTCAATCGCTCTACGAGTCCAACCGATTTGTCCCGAACCTGAGGGCCTTTGAACCTATGTCACTTGAAACAAATTCGATTGACAATAAAAAAGGAAGCTGAACAACAAAGTCGTCCACATAAAGGACATGGTGTTGACAGAACAAGCATTTCATTTCGTAATATAATAATGTTACCCTACCATTTTAAGCATACCGTTTGGGTAACGGCAAATGTAGGTAAATACCTACATTTAAAACCAAATTTAATATTATTTAAAACACCTGTTGGTGAACTTGGCCCTTAGATCTTCCCAGTTGCCGGGTTAGAAAAGTGCCACTCCATGTCTTCCCTTGGATGTCGTAAGAGGCAACTAAGGGAATAAAGGCTTGTAGTACTGTTAGGCGATGGGCTTGCAACCTGTCACTAATACACTGGGAAACATCTTAGCCTACTTGTGCTAAATGTGGTTACAGAATTATCAACAAGAGTTGTTGGTAATTCTGTAGCTCTGCCCAACCCACTCAGATTCAGATTCAGATTTTATTACTCAATATAACTCAGTATAAATTACATGGCATGTCAAATTATATGCAGTTACATTGAGGTCGTCAGAAATAGAATTAAATAATATTAGTAAAAGTCAATCTTATTTACAAGTCAAGTTCCATATTTTGTTGTTGGATAACCCAATCTATTCACCGAATAGATTGGGTTATCCAACAAAAGATTCCTAAGCCGGCGCATAAACATTTCGTCAGATGGTTCGCGTTTGAGTTCGGCGGGTAGAGTGGGACCGACTCTGCTACGACGACTCTGGGAATGAAAGCGTGAGTTCATGTATGCATTTATGTATTTAATACCTTACGCTTACCTATCCCCGTGTGTTTGCCGGGTTAGAATAGTGCCACTCCGTGTCTTCCCGTGGATGTCGTAAGAGGCGATTAAGGGAATATAGGTTTGTTAGTACTGTTAGGCGATGGGCTTGCAACCTGTCACTAATATGCTGGTAAACATCTTAGCCTATTTGTGCAAATTGTGGTTACTGAATTATCAACAATATTTTAAAGTTGTAAATCTGTAGCTCTGCCTATAGTACAGTCATTTGGTCGAAAAAATAGAGGTTACCTGGAAAGTTTTCCGGGAGTTTTGAAATTTGGCAATTTTATAGATTTTGGGATGCTCTTGCCAAATTTCAACTTTGCCACCTCGTATGGCTGCCGCTCGCGCCGCCATATTGAAAAAATGGCGCCGAAAAGCAGTTTTTTGATAATAACTCCTTTCTGGCGCATTTTACAGGAAAAACATATTTATACAAAATAAAAGTAGAGAAAATTTCCTACAATTTATGTCTTAACCTTTTCTTTCCTAAAATCAATAGTTTCGGCGTAGGAGCGCCGTAAAGTGTAATTCAATACACGTTTCGGCAGAAATACTCGTTTCCACACCACCATGAGGTAGAGAAATCGGCGCATTTTTTTTATCGTGGTATCCCCAGTAGGTCTAATCCACATCTGACTCACTATTTAAGTATTTAGGTCAATTTAAAAATATTTCTATTGAGCTCAGCTGGGGCCAGATGTTTCTTAGAAGGGAAAGAAGGGGGCCTGACACAAAAGGGACGCATTCCTTTATACCTGCGGAGACATAACAGACTAGCTAGACATGGTAGACTAGTAGTTAGGTAGGTTTTCATTCTATGGAACAATATTTAACCTTCGTATAATTTTTATAATTTACAAATCACAATATGAACAGTTTAAAGTAAATATTACACGTTGGCGTGGATGTATAATGGTTTACGGTGCTCGTACGCCGAAACTATTGATTTTAGGAAAGAAAAGGTTAAGACATAAATTGTAGGAAATTTTCTCTACTTTTATTTTGTATAAATATGTTTTTCCTGTAAAATGCGCCAGAAAGGAGTTATTATCAAAAAACTGCTTTTCGGCGCCATTTTTTCAATATGGCGGCGCGAGCGGCAGCCATACGAGGTGGCAAAGTTGAAATTTGGCAAGAGCATCCCAAAATCTATAAAATTGCCAAATTTCAAAACTCCCGGAAAACTTTCCAGGTAAAAATACTAAATGACTGGGCTACTAGCCCACTCTGGGATTACAGGCGTCAGGGTATGTATATACCTTACGCTGTTTTTCGTGTTATTAGTAGGATGCAGGTCCAGGAGTGAACAGCGTTCCTCCCGCCCTATTAAACTCGCTATTTCTTCTCACACACTGGTTTCACGTCTCTTTCGCCCTTCAGGCAACCCGTCACTGGAATATGCTTCCACTTCATATTAGACGAGCCCCTATAAATTAAGCTTTCTGTAAAGCGAATGCTTAGTAAGCATTTGCTGAACAAGATGTCGCGAAGAATTCACAAGCATGTATGATTATTTAGTTGAGTGGTAGGGAATGCCATAAGGCATTAACGACGATGCGCTGGCCTAGTTGTTAGTGACACTGCCTACGTTTCTGTTTTTTCTGTTCTGTTTCTGATTCTTGGATGTTTTACATGCATTCAAAACTTCACGCCTGTCTCCCAATGGGGTAGGCAGAGACTATGGAACGCCAGGTTCACCGATCTAAACATACAACTTTCGCTTCCTCTACATTCATCAATCTTGGATGTTTTCTATGTATTTAAGTATATATTTTCTCTATATCATTGTTTAGTAGGTACACCTAGTACAAGCTTAGAGCTTAGTTTGGGACTAGGTCAATTGGTATGACATTGTCCCCCTGATATTATTTATTTATTTATTATTAGTAAGTCCGCCATTCTTGTGTTAAACACATTGTGAAAATCCGCGAAGTATAAAAATGACATAAGCTCCATCTATCGACGTGGGCAACATACTTAAAAGCACCCTTTTACCACCATACAATTGGCTAAATTGTAGTCCATTAATGAAATATACCAAAAATCTGTTTTTTAATAACGACGCTTTTATTTTGTACGCACGTCATAATAAACATTACATACATACATACATAAACTCACGCCTTCGTTCCCGGGGAGGGGTAGGCAGAGCTACAGAATTACCAACAACCCTAAAAACTTGTTGATAATCCTGTAACCACATTTTGCACAATTAGGCTAAGATGTTTACCAGCGTATTAGTGACAGGTTGCAGCCCATCGCCTAACAGTACTACAAGCCTTTATTCCCGTAGTCGCCTCTTACGACATCCACGGGAAGACATGGAGTGGCACTATTCTAACCCGGACACCACACGGGTTCATAATAAACATTTATAACAGAAAATTAAATTAAACAACATTTGCGACAGCAGAAACCGTGTTAATAGTTTGTCAGCAAAGAGCTGGATTGTTGCGGTGTCTGTTAGCTTTAGCTATAATTAGGTTACCCAACGTTTATCTAGTATTCAGAGAAATGCGGCTTTAACGGTTGATGCATGAGTTTATTTATATTATTACAGCATTGTACTCTATAGGTAGTAAGACGTATCAAATATTTTTATATGTACATATTATGAACCCCTGGGGTTCTTATAATTTTCCTTCAAACAAAAGGAAAGTCCTAGTTTTTTTCCTTTAAATTAGCATACAAAGGCTTTGATTACCTTTTAATGTGTTGTTCTTTCTATGGTGTAGCTTTTTATTGAAATAAAAAACGACTCTTCAAAAATTATTTTATTCTTAAAAATCACATTATTTCGTAGCCATCATGAAATCTCTATGAAAGAATATTGTTTCAAACAAATTTACCGATATTTAATACGTTCGTCTATGAAAGCATAACGTGTTAACAATATCGAACTTTCGTGAAATTATCATATACAACCCGTTCTTTATAAGCCAGGGTTTGAAGGTAAGGAATTTCTACTAAAAATTCAAGTAGCATTTCATTCTTATCGCTTAGCGGTGATCTTGAATGGTGTTATTTTTTTTTATATCGCAAAGTGGTAGCGGTGCGGTTTGGCATGATGCAGAAGTGGTAGGTAGACTTTAGTAGATCAATAATGTGAAAAACTTTCATAATTCTCCCTACATACACATCGGACACAACGCTCCGCTACCACCTCTATGTGGCCTTTCGTGATGACTATCTGCCGGACACAACGCTCCGCTACCACTGCTCTGTGTGGCCTTTCGTGATGAAATCGCTTTGTGCTCGCAGCATTAATAAGGTTAACTAGGGAAAGTGCATGTCATACAAACGCAGCAGAATCTACTTATTTAATAGTAATTTTAATACGTGTTAGATCATGAAGTTTTGGATGAAATACTTTAGCATGTTTAATTTGATTTTTAGTAACGTAATGCACTTTCCCTGTTGATTTTGTTTTTACAATATTGTTAACTTCTCTTACCTATGTAAGTTAAATACATAGATTTCTTATTTTATTTACAAAATGAATTACTTACTTTACAAATGAATGAACCTTTTAAAGGTTTGTAATCTTTAATCTAATATAAATATTAATTTAATGTATATAATGATTACAATATGATGTCATTTAAATATATACTTTTCTATTAATAAATAACTATCACAATCTTAAAGCTGTAAGCCGTTTGTGCGGTAGGCACTTATTTAATAAAAATATGTAATGTTCTATATTACAGAATTGGTTCAGAAATCTGATACCTAATGAAGATAATTATTTTATATGTAATTTAATACAAAAACAACAAATTTTAAGTCCTTTTTCGTGACAATAACATGGCATTCGTGTTTTTTTGTACGTGTTAAAATAACAGTGAATATTAATTATTCGATCCTTACCCTTAATATTATTTTCATAACTTAATTTGATGAATTTAAAAATTAATGTTACTACTTATACAAAATTGTGCGTGCGTTTTCATGCATCTGCTGTAAGCGAAGTTTATATACAATTAGTAAAATTAGTGGTTCATTTTGTACAATTAAATTTAACTGCAAACACAAGACACGAGAATTAAACTATAAAAGAGGATAACAATATTTTACCGACAAGTAAAATAATTAAACAAAAAAAAGATTCAACTGCATTTCTTTAACTTTGTTACATTCAATTTGTCATCAATTATTTTTTACTGTAACTTTAAAAAAACGTTTACGTCCCCTTGTTTCACACACACAATTCACCGAATTTAATTTCATCAATTTGTTTTCTATTGATTTCAAGTCATTAAAGATATGAATTACTTAAGTAATGTTGGATTAGCCCTTAACATCCGAGCGATTGAGACATTTTCTTTTAAAGTAAATATATTTACATACATACATACCTTCACGCCTTCATTCCCAGAGTGGGGTAGGCAGAGCTACAGAATTACCAACAACTCTAAAAATTAAATCAAAATTGTGCGTGCGTTTTCATGCATCTGCTGTAAGCGAAGTTTATATACAATAGTTTAGTTTATATTTTTTAATTTTTTAAATTTAATTTTGGAGGTCAATTTTTTTTAACACGTTGTATTCCATTAGAAAAATACGTTACAATCATATGACTTTTTATTTTATTTTACACGGTCCATATTCAATTTAAAAAAAAAACTCACAATAGTATCAGCTCGGGTGAAAAAGGTTAGGCACTTGTCCCACAGAAGCAAGTAGAGCCAGCGATCAACAGAACTATTAATATATGCGTCTCTTTTATTGACACGGGATAAATATCTTTTATTAGACAGAATTCTCGCCGGCAGTATAAACAGTCAGCGATCAACTATTAATATTTTGGTTCATTTTTATTGACACGGGATCTATATCTTTGGGATCCTCTTGAAATGTGGACAAACATTTCTTAGGATGAAGTCATTTCACCGAATTTAATTTCATCGAAAGCTAATTTCTGCTGAAACCTTAAAGTTTTAAGGTTATCTTAAGAATTCGTTACGTAGGTTAGGTTAGGAAAACTAACCTAAAATATTAAAACTCCTACCCGGCGGTGGAAATTCGGCGAAGTGAAACGTTCTTCGAAATGAGCGTAGACATAACAAGGGTAAATCCCTAAAGCGTTTATTTAGGGTGCCCCAGACAAGGTCGTCTGATAAAATCCAAAACACGCGAATAAATGTATGTTTTCTGTTCCGGTGGTGGGGATAAGACAAGCGGTGAAATTGCCAGATAAAAAGGCATTCCATCTTAGTCCTCAGGGTTAGCAGCTCATTTGTAGCGTAGTATTACAGTCTTTGAGGTTGTGTCCGTGTGAATGCAAATACCTCGATTCGATGATTTGCCTTTTCTACATCATCATCACCATGACAACCGAAAGACGTCCATTGCTGGACATAGGCCTCCCCCAAGGCTCTCCACTCAGACCGGTCTTGTGCTTTTCGCAACCACCGCTTTCCCGCGATCCTTACAAGGTCGTCACTCCATCTTTTTGGAGGCCTACCCACAGCTCGTGTCCCGGTCCGCGGACGCCACTCAAGAACCTTCTGACCCCATCGGCCATCATTCCTGCGTGCGATGTGCCCCGCCCACTGCCACTTCAGTTTAGCTATTCTTCGGGCTATGTCGGTAACCTTAGTTCTCCTGCGGATATCTACAGCGTCAAAAAAAACATTTTTCCTACTTGCGTACTGTAAAATGCTACCATTGATATCGTTAATGGTATCAGAATACTACGTGAAAAATATTCTATAATGAGCGTAACCATGGTACCCTCACACTGGCGCTTCGTTTGACGTTGCATTTTTTATGATAAATAAAATTGTCAGAACTGTTTTAGTACTTACATACATACATACATTAAATCACGCCTGTTTCCCAGAGGGGTAGGCAGAGACCACTTCTTTCCACTTGCTACGATCTTGACAAATTTCTTTCGCTTCTTCCACATTCATACATCGAGTCATGCACGCACGTCGGTTTCGGGTACTTAAGATTCCCTTTTCCAGTATTTCTCCGATTTGATTCGAAAAAGTACGCCTAACGTTTAACGTTTAAAATTTACATGAAATTATTTGTATACATTTAACAGTAAAATTTACAAGTTATTAACGCCAACCGAAACAATGAAATGACTTTACTGACAACTAATTTTTTAGCAGAAAAAGCAATTAAAGTACACAAGAAAAGTTAGACATTGTTTATTTATATCATTATGGGGTCAGAAGGTTCTTGAGTGGCGTCCGCGGACCGGGAGACGAGCTGTAGGTAGGCCTCCAACAAGATGGAGTGACGACCTTGTAAGGATCGCGGGAACGCGGTGGATGCGAAAAGCACAAAACCGGTCTGAGTGGAGAGCCTTGGGGGAGGCCTATGTCCAGCCGTGGACGTCTTTCGGCTGACATGATGATGATGATGATCATTATTGTTTTAAGCTTGTAGTTAAAAAAAAGGTACATAATTAGCTCTTAAGGTACTCGTGCCTTAAGACGCTTCATTATGTACCAGTAACATAAATAACTATTATCAATAACCCTTTACATCGATGCCAACATAATACTGAATGTTTTTTTTATCACCTTTGACTGGTTTTATTTCCCTCTAAATAAATATTTATAAAAAGAAAACGTATTCAAGACTACTCTACCGCGGGTTCTTTGAGATTGTATGGCTCCTGAATCGCTGCAAAACTTTCCCTATTGTCAACTCCAGAAGAGCGACGATCCTTTACATAAAACCACGAATCGTGTGATTTGTAGATAATAATTTTAAATAAACCCTGTTTTTCATTACTCTTCTCCATTGTGCAAAAAAATACTCACGTCTGTCTTATTCGAAGTTTGTGTTGCTATTGAAAAATGTGTGACCATGTGAATGAAATTAATCTCGATAAGGCATTGTTGTGCGACAGTACTGAATGAACTGCAATATCCAGTATACATTAGTATTCTTTGATAAACACGGATTTTTCTGACTAGAATTAATGTCATTTCATCGAATAGTTTAAACGAATAACGCAGTGTCATCAAACTCATCAATCAAATTTTAGCAATAATGATGGAAAATCCGTTGAAATTTTAGTTCGGAATAACTCATGAGAAATGTTTGGAATAAGCAGAGCTCGATTTATAACCTTGAAATAAGTACATTTAAGTAACTAGAGGATGTCCGCGACTTTGTTCGCTTAAAATAAGTTATCCACTGCTCCTTTTTATTTTAGTTGGATACATACATACATGGGGTAGGCAGAGACTATGGAACGCAAGGTGTACCGGTGTAAACATAAAATTTTCGTTTCTTCGTGCGGGTGCTGTTGATTTGGCCCTTATTCAGTACATCGCGAATCTGATCACCATCCGTACGTCTAGGATGTCCCCTACCAACATCTCCGCTCACTCTCGCTCGCCATATCTCTTGTGTAACTCTTCTTTCATTTTTCCTTTCTAAATGACCAAACCATCTTAGCATACCCATTTTGAATTTAGACACTTCATCTTTTTACTATCCTCATCGTTCTCGGATGACGTTATTTCTTACACTATCTATCATCCGAACTCCACACATACTTCTTAGAGCTTTAATTTCAACTGCATTAATCCTTCTTGCGTTCTTCTTCTGCCATACCCAAGATTTTAGAAAATCCTTTCCTAATGCAACCTGAAGGTATTCACAGAATAATATATAAAAAAAAAACATTTATTTCAGGCGTAACCCATAGAGTGTTAGTAACAACACAAAAACATAAAAGTACGTCAATTAATTAATATTTACTTAACAAAGTGTTAATGATAAATTTAAATTTTGATAGTAGGCATTGAAAACTGATATTCAGCAAGGCCTTTTAAAATTCTACTATGTTTTTTAAACTTATCGTATGAAAAAGTTGTGCCTCTCTGGCGTAAAATACGTGATTTTTCTGCAAAATCGTTTCTCTCATAACCAGAAAAGTCGTTATTGTACGGTTTATCATCACATGAATAATTCAAAAATCGTAAATAATGAGTCTACCGCCGAGAAAAGTTCAAGGAGAGATCGTTTACGCACTGATGTTGAAACCGTGTCTGAAATGAATTCGCTGCAGGCAGTACAGCAGAAAACATTTAAAAATTCTTACGAGCTTGAAGCTTTAAAAACTTAAAATACGAGTATAACGTTTAATTTTGTTTGCAAGAGTTATTTTTGAAAATATTTATATAATTTAGTATCAGATGAATCAGTTTTCTTAATTTTGTTGCAACAGAAATTGTCATCTAAATACTTAAATCGTTGCTTAAATACAAAAGCGACACAAATCATGATGTGTTTGTGTTGCATTTATATTCGGAATGCTATTTACTTTAAGTTTTAAATTGACAACAATTCATTTTGTGCTAAGGTAGTAAAATAAAATACCGTTTCTAGATTTTACACTGCTGATTACAGTAAAAATATCTTTGGATTTTTTTATGCAATAGTTTTTTTTATATTTAGGAAAAATAGTAAAAAAAGTTGGATTGTGAATGTTAGGAATACACTTATAGGGCCCTTAGTCCATTTATTACCAAAGGAATTCAAAAAAATATACAACTGTCATGTTCATTGTTTATCTCACTGACGGATTACTTGATTCTGACGACACGCTTTCAATTCAACGCAAAATAGTTTATTTATTTTAATGGCGTCTACAAATTACGTAATTAATTAAATTACGCAAAATAGCAAATTTGTGAACGAACGGCAGCGAATGATTGACATGACATGACAGTCAGTTTTGTTTACCTACTGTTTAAAGTTACTTTTTTAAATTTTATATCAGGCTAAGATCATGACATCAGTATTCCTAACTTTGTATATACGATCTTTTTAATGACTATTTCTTTAATAAATTATTAACGACGAATTTAAGTTAAATAAAGAAAAACCAAGAAAAATACGGGTAGTCTAATTTTTAACCAGCTATTATAAACGCGAAAAAACAATAATGCTTTTTTTTTTGAAATGTTGTCAATTAAACTATATCTGTTTTTGATATGTGGCGCTTTTGTAATTAAGCAGCGAAATGTAGTTATATAATGTAATTAATGTAATCTGTTTAATTAGATATTTTTTTCATTTTTGAGTCTCTCAAGGGTTTTAAAGGGATAAGGTCGTCTTTGTACATCCGTTTATGTATCTTATTTTTTTTTTCAATTAAGTGTTAGCATGCATACAATATCTGTTAATTTTGACAATTTTTACTCTGTCTTTTGTTTTTTAATTTTTCTTTGAACTGTTTAATATAAAAACCCGTTATAATTAGTGCCCCTTTTTCAGAACTGATGTTCATTAAACATTCTTAATGTTCATACAACTTTACTTATAACTATCCGTCGTAATTAAAACAGCTTTTGACGACGCGAGAGCCTAGCGACCCTGCCTACGAAGCTATCAGCTCCGAGTTCGATCCCTGGTAAGGGCAGATATTTGTGTGATGAGCGCGAGTATTTGTTCCAGAGTTTTGGGTGTTCTATATATCGCTGCCCTAATTCAATAGTAGGATATCTTAAAAAAAAACGAAATTGAGATATGTCTTGATTTAGGTAAGCATTTAGCTGCTCTATCTGTGGCAAAAATCGGATAAGGAGAAAACGCAACCTAAAGCGCTTGAAATTAAATATCTTACTATAACATTTAAGCATATTTTACCCAAACGCTAGTTCAAGACTCTGACATCCTAAGATATCTGAAGGGCCAGGAAGAGTTTTGCGTGCCTTTATTTCCATACAAAGATATTTTAAAATGTCTTTGTATGTTTTTACAATAAAAAAACCAAATTCAATTAGTACAGTACAAACTAAAAATGTGAATAACTCAAAACATACCCCGGTCAAGATGTCTTACTATTGAATTAGGGCAGCGATATATTTAGGTATGTATTTACCTATATACGTATGGTTATCGTTGCCTAGTACCCATAGAACAAGCCTAGAGCTGTTTAGGGCTAGGTCAATTTGTGAGAGATTGTCTCCTGATATTTAAAAAAAGACCAATTCAGTCAATTTGCTTGAGACCTTTGATGCCAAACACACAGAAAGACTCATGCGCAGATTCTGATAACACCCTATTTCTTTGTCGGGGTTAAAATGGAAAATGATAACCTTGGACGAATAGGTGCAGTTGCCGTCCCCGGGTAAGTCTAAATGGAGCGAAGCACACAAAACGCACAAATAATGTAGTGAGCAGACCGATTTTTAAAAAAAATATTTGAATACCGTTAAATAACGAGATTGCAGAACTGCTATAAACCTGTTTTAGTGCATTAAGCCCAGACTCACGCCTTCAAATGGTCAACCCAGCCAGCTACGCAGTCAAATAAGAGTGACGTAACGTAACGTAACGTATCATCACTAAAGTTGGAGTGTAAAAGAGATAGCCATACGTACACTATCTTTATATACCTACTGCAATATCAAGTTCAAATTAATCGGTTAATTTCGCACAACAGAACGAAATTTGTTGAAAAACCAGTAATCCCAACCCAAACCGTAATGGATTCAGGTTCAGGTTCAAACCAAAAAACCTGTATTTAGTTATTTAATACACGTATGCATACACTGACAACTCAAGACCGAGCTCAGTAGCGTGCCATAAAAGAGGCCTATGTCCAGCGGTGGACGGAAGTGGGCTTATGATGACCATCATCGTGATGATGACGTGTATACAGCAAAACCAAAATATTATTTAGTACTGGTCTTTCACTGTCACACTTTCTGTACATGCATATTTTTTATGCGTGAAAGAAAAAGAAAGCGATAGCCAAGTACTATTAATGCTGGTAGTTTCGCGTTGGAAAATTCTTGTAAAACGGCTTGTACATTGTATTTAACTCGCCTGTAAGGTCAGTAGCGGTATCCCATAATTTCATCGAATACTTCATTGATTTTATAATTTCATAGAATTTCATTTCATCGATTGCTATTTTCTCCTATTTATAATATAATCATTAACTACAAAGGTTATGTTCTTGTGGCTATCAAAAAAAAAGTTACACGAGAAACGCCTTTCGATGAAATGAAAATTCTACGTTCGGTGAAAAATGTTTCGATGTAATACGTACTTGTCAGCAACGCCAGTACGTGGACAGACGAAGAGCTTAAATTATCTGCACGCATTCTTATTCTCGAAGCAATAGAGTGTATTGATAAATTTGACCTTTCCGACTTTCCATCTTCTTTTACTGTTGCACATGTATTATAACAATAAAATTCTTATTAAAAAAAATGTTTTAGCTTTCTGCGATGGCTGGGAATCCGTCCATGGACCCTAATGTTTGTTATGAAGAGGTCTTCGTCTTCAGTAGGAGGACCGGCCAGTACATAGTGACGAAGAGGAGGAACAGGGCCGGAAACACGACCCGGGATAGCTTGTCGATCTCCCGCCATAGCACTCGTTCCTGGCCTGTATCAGCATCCACCCAGGCTACCTGTGAACAAATAGAATTATACTTCAAATTGGAAAAACAAAATCAAAGTTTTACTCAAATCTTCCCTAAACTTTCCTCTTCGTCTTTTTTCTTCTCCTCGTTATGCTGCTAATTTCATTAAAAGTATATTTTTTCGATGTTTTAATTTATCCATTTTTTTTTACCTTATTGTTACCCTACCAATTTGCTTAATGGTAGTCACATCTATCAACACTGATTTGCGTGTGGTCTATATAAAATAGTTACTTTATATCAAGATGCGTACGCATCAATTCTCATTTCGCATGCGGACGCATCTTTATACAAAACAGCCATTTTATATAGACAACGAGTACCACCCTTAAAAAGGTAGATAACATCGAGTGACAAAAATGACAGTCATGATTAAATGTAGGGTAACCACATTTTAAGACTTTTATTACTAGTTTTATTCAAAAATTAACGATTATTAAAACGAAGGCTAATTAAAACAACTGATATACGTTGTGTATATACTATTTGTTATTAACTGAGCCACAATCAAGTGTTTTATGTTACTTATTTGAAGTCACCCTTTATGTTACATTCTGAGATATTGTCCATGCAACCGTTAAAAAAAACTACGCTGACTTAATTTTCAGTATTAAAATGCAACTCCGGAAATATTTGCAAAACTTTTGCAATCACGAGATTGAATTGTTTTATCGCCCACGAGGAATATTTAGCTTAGCATCTTTTAGGATTCTGACACGGTTTTCACTGTCATTTAGAAAATGTATTCTTAAGTTAATATAAAAAGGTCGTACATAATATTTAGGTACATTTCATTTTAATTAAATTTCAATATATTTAAGAAAACTCAATATTTTCTTACAAAGTCGTTAAAAAATCGATTTTCAAGCGCTTACAAAGCTTTGTCAATGTACAAGTTGCAGAACATTCTCAGAAGTTGGGAAATCAAGAACCAAGACATTACTCAGAGTATTATCATAGTTAAGAATATATTATATATTTCTCATAAGAAACTTTGACAATTTGAGAAGTAACTTTTCTGCTGGCTAAACCTTAAGAGTTATATCAAAATAAAGTACTGAAGAATTATAGCGCTTTAAAAAACCGAGAAAAAATACGCAATGGCATGTGTTTATCTCCTAAGGTTGATTCACAGTAACCAATTTACTAAACAATATTAGGTTACCTGTGTGCCAATAAAATAAAAAAGAACCTCCCTTTTTAAAATTGGTTAAAATCGTATCGTATCGTATAAGAATCCGGTATTAACCACAATATATTTTTCACAACACTGCTCGGAAATATGGCCATAGATGCTCTTGTTTGGGGTCACAAAACGTCACTTATAAGGACAGACCAAGAATGGTTTTGTCGGCATTTGCTGATTGGTCGAGAACATTGTTGTCCAACTTTAATAACCAATGAAAATCAATCAATCAATTTTTGTGTCATAGCTCCTTAAAATGAAAAATTGGAATCGACCAATCATAACACACCATTTTGTGTCGTAAAATATTAGGTGTATTTTTGCTAAAAGATACACAGACTAAAAACTATCTCACTGCTTTTTTTTATGTAATTCAAACTTGGCCCCTAATTTCGAACCACTAGAGATAAAATAACATGGGAGATAAGGCGAAACAAATACAATTTTATATGGAGTTGACATCTTCATCTCGAATGTTAGTTAGAAAGCCACGAGAATAGGGGTCCAGATTTAAAAAAAGTTATCTTTGGTAAAATTGGCGATAATACATACAGTTTTATTTTATTTTCTCTCAGTAGTTGTGAAAAGCACTATGTCTGCCTCGGTAGAAAGTGCAATTTATGGACTCGTACACTAGAGGGCCTCAACTACGTTTCGGCCCTCTATATGACTCGTCCAAAAATCTCGTACTTTCTATCCTCTGCAACAATGTATTATATTCATCATTCACCGTCATTTCAGCCCTGATCCACTCACTGCAGGATAAAAAAAGGCCTCTCCATTTTAAAGCCACTTTGCCCGTTATACATAAAAACCTTTCTCTTGAATCACTTTATTAATCACGAAGTGTTTTTTTTTTCTTTTAAATGTGATTCCGAACGAAACTGCATCCTGTAACACAGGGTTTCCTAGCTCAGGATGCAGGGTCGTGCTATATCCACTGAAATGTTTTTATATTAAATAAACTTTTTCATTTTCATTTTCATCTATTAGTAAAAACCGGATTAAAATCAGTTGCGAAGTTTGGAAGACCTAAGCGAAAATACGCAGGGACTTAATGCGGGAAGTTTTGTCTTATGGTATGTAGAGGAGAGTCGGTGGCCTAGCTGCCCCACTACGGAGAAAAGGCGCAAGTGCAATTATTTCATAGAAACATACTAAACTCTCATAGGTAATATAATAAGGTTGAAAGTGCAATACTATTCATCATACCTGGGATAACTCGGGGCATCTGTAAGAAAGTGATGTAGCAAAATATTTTATCGACATAAAATATATCGATGTTACTGCCAACATATAAATGTTATTCGGCATAAATAAATATTACTTATTTTCTCCTCATTTTTAGATAAAAAATAAACAAATTAACACGTATATTTATATGTTTATTTTACATTCAATATTTTTTCCATATTCGTCAATATTAATGATTGCCGTCTAGATGAAAATATCCACTTTAAACTGCTAAACGTACGAATATGAATGGTACTGACAGTAAATAGTCATTTTGATTGAAATGACATCCGCATACTTTTATTATGTTAAGAGGCTCGATATAAGATATGACATCGAACCTATTTACAGTAATCGAGAATGTGCAATGTGCACATGTATTAATTTAATTATATCGTTTTTTTTTTTATCGATATCTAATCCCTAGAACTTGCCCCGAGTTATCCCAGGTATGCTATTCATATAGTTGTTACGTTTAGCGTTAGGAACCCTGGTGATTAAGTAAAACCATAAATAATCAACCAATCCTTTTATTGACGCTTTGCGCAAGCACACGTACACGACGTAGGGTAGGGGTCCGTAAGGGCCGGTTTGAAAGTTGCTCCCGGTTTGTGAGGGTGTTGGTGCCACGACAGTACTCCCCTGGTCTCGGAGCCGTCGCGAAGATGGTCTGGCTGAAGACGTCAGCAACTGGTCCGGAGTGGTGCTCGTGCGATGAAGCTACCGGAGGCCTGAACCGGAACTTAGCACCCTGGAACGCCATAATTCGTTCGCGTCAATAATGATGCGACAAGCATCCTCCGTTGACTGTGACCATGGCTATAAGCGTGAAGCAAGGGGTACTGCGTGGTGGTGGTATGTCTTGATGAAGTGCGGATGTCACAGTCAGAGCGGAGTTTACAAATAAGCACTAAATGATTTAATTATATATTTTTTATGAATGCAAAATCAACAGTTATGGGAAACACACAGTGAAAATGATAAGGAATGAATGCGTGATACAAGCAGCTACAAGCAAATGCACCAGCAAAATCATAACTAATAACGGTCATCATAACGGTTATATTTAAAAATCATGGCCGTTAAATCTAACGGATTCTTAAAGCATAGAAAGGTCAACACTTACCCAATATGGGGTTAATATTCACACACTGATTTTGTATACACCAGTACAAGGTGCGAGTAAAAATTACGGCCACGAAAACGCTAAGCGGATTTATATTTTTACGCCGGCGCGACGTGTGACGACGTAGTGCTCTGCGGAGCATAAACGAACGTGCGCCTGCGTTGAAGACAATTCGTGTATGACCGGGGAGCTGCGGACGCGCCGAGATGACGACAGCGGGGGCGCAGTGCGAGGTGCGGGCGGGACCCAGCTGCGCAGACGCGACGCGCAAGCCGAGATAAGCGGCTGCTACACGGTTAGCAACCGAGCCTCCAACCAAGGTGACCTTGCTGGTTTGCAGCCGTGTAGAAGGATGTTTGCAACCAAATTTCGTTTGACCTTTCTTTGCCCTTGGTTGACGGGCGTGCGCTGACATCCGCGGTTGGATGCCGCCGTTGTAAACCGTGTAGACGCTTGTTGCCAACCAACCAAGGGCAGTTGTGTCTCTGCAGGCAAAGAGTGCGCACGGCCTCACGCAACTAGCGTTGCATATGTTTACTGATTTACTGAATTTGCAAAATAAATTTAAATAATCTATTGGATTTTGTATATATCTGAATAGACTTCAAGTTTTATGTAGAAAGATCAATGTTGACTCATATTCTTTCCTTTTTTTTTCTGTCCTCACTTGCGTACAAAAGTGCTAAAGCTACGCCAACCTTCTGAAATTTTGAAAGCCATATCGTGTGCGCTGTGCAGTCGTACGATGCGTGTTTTCTCTCCGCGAGCAGTAGACAGACTGCCTGTTGGCAACCGTGTAGACGGAAACGCAACGGCGTTAGCAGCCGAGCCTCCAACCAAGGTCACCTTGGTTGGAAGCTTGGTTGCTAACCGTGTAGCAGCCGCTATAAGATAATCAGTGCAACGCAATAGGGGGAATTGGTATTAGTTGTATTCTTTATTTATATTTATAGCTATTATGTTAATTAGGTAAGTGTTATTTTCCGTTGCTATTATGTATTTAATTTGTTTAAATCTATAAAACGTACTGTTAATTAGAGTTCGGAACGTTTCCACGTTACAATACTCCCGCGCATCGAGAAGGATTTCATCATCTACATGATGAAATCCGCGCTAAGGTAGCCATGTATTTGTTAAACACTAACGTACATCTCCATTCATAATTCACTCTAATATAATAGCAACAGTAACTATCTGAAATTACTAAATTACTGACGCACGTTTTCAAAATAAAAAACAGATTACGTGCCGCAATGGACCTGAAACCTACAAATACCCTTTAATAGGTTTTTTTTTTTTTTTTTTTTATAAACTTAAATTTGTTAATAATCAAATGAACAAGCGATGTAGGTATGTATGTACGTAAAGTATAAACACTTTATTGTACAAAACAAAAGTAAAAACAATAAAATTTTACAACAAAAAAAAAAAAAATTACAAAGGCGACCTTATCGCTTAAAGGGACCTCTTCCAGCTAACCTTTGGGAAAATGTTGTGATATTATTTATTGAAACCAACCAATTTGAGATCCTTTATGTGCCAAACGCCTAGATCCTTACCGGATAAATCTTGTAGTACGTACACTAAAGGCGACTTTTTGCCAATGATCTTAGCTTTAATAAATTTAGGAGCAAGCTTCTTTGAGAACTGTTTTTCCTTGTCACTTAAAAAGTAAGTACGCTTCATTACCAAATCACCTACGTTAAATTCAGCAGGCTTGCGCCTCATATTATAGTGAGACGTGTTTTTCTTATGCGCATGCCAGAGTTTCTTTTGGACATCATTAAAAATAGAGCACAAACAACCTATGTTTTCCGCGTAGATATCGCGAGGTAAAAACAATACTTCACTACCGATATCGGTCTCTGTGTAGTGTGTCCCACATGTCACGAGCTCTCTGCCAAACACCAAGAATGCAGGCGTATAACCTGTGGCCTCGTTTACGGAGCTATTAATGGCAAACTGAACCTGTGGAATGTACGTATCCCACGATCTATGGTCATCGTTAACAAATGTAGAAAGGCATGTAATGATTGTTCTATTGTAACGTTCTACTAGGTTGACTTGAGGAGTATACCTTGGACTGTAGTAGACGTTAGGAACGTTATATTTTTTGAAGAAAGATTCCATTACCTTGCCAGTAAATTGAGTTCCGTTGTCCATTAGAATGGTCTGCGCTATACCATGTATAAGGAATACCGATTCCTCCAAAATTTTGGTGATTACTTCTGCAATGGCCTTTTTGATGGGAAAAACCAAACAAAATTTAGAGAAGCAACATGTTACAACTAAAATGTAGTTATTCTGCTTCCTTGTTGTTGGCAAGGGTCCCATTAGGTCAATTGAAATCATCTGGAATGGACGTGAGCATTGTTTGGGTCTTCCCATTTCCCCTAGGGTTTGATGGTTTTGAGACTTGTATGACAGACACTTATCACACGATCCAATGAATTTAACAACGTCCTGATACATGCCGGGCCAGTAGTATCGCAAGGCGAGTCTACGATACGTTTTAAATATTCCCATATGACCAGCTGTAGGTTCAGAATGGTTCTCTTGTATAACCCTATCCCGTAATTCAGCAGGAATGACCTCTTTCCATGAAAATTCAGACGTAAGTTCATGAGTGTTCTTGGACAAACGGTAAAGTGAACTATTGTTAATTTTAAAATTGGGATAGCCAATAGAATTGTGACTACAACCGTTGTACAAGTTTGTGTACCATGTATCCTTAGAGTTTAAATAGGAGTTGGAGGTAGAAATAGCACTAACAGGAACACTACGAGACAACGCATCCGGAATGACATTATCAACGCCTCGGCGGTGCTTAAGAGTAAAATTAAACCCTGAGAGGCGAACACCCCAACGAGCTAGTCTACCAGTGGGATTGCTAATAGACAGAAACCACTTAAGTGCACTATGGTCAGTATAGACTGTGAATGGCTGTCCATTTTCGATGTAGCAACGCCAATATTCCAAAGCGGTGACTACGGCTAAAGTCTCACGTTCGGTGATGCTATAATTTTTCTCTGCTGCTGATAAACTCTTACTCATGTAAGCAATCGGGTGCTCTTTACCATCGATGGTCTGCGTAAGCATTGCGCCTATTCCGTAATTACTGGCATCAGTGTGCACCTCGAACGGCTTAGCATAGTCCGGGCAGCAGAGAACTGGAGCAGAGACGAGACGCTCTTTGAGTTCCTGGAACGCAGTTTCGGCCTCAGGGGCCCATTTGAATGGAGGCGTGCCCTTTTTCGACGAAGTTAATTTATTTAAAGGTCCTGCAATCGTACTAAAGTTAGGAACGAACCGTCTATACCACGTTGCAGTTCCAAGAAATCTTTTGAGGTCTTTACGACAAGTAGGAGTGGGATAATTTAGTATGGCTTCGACTTTTGCTGGATCTGTTCGCAAGCCAGATCTGTCGACAACATAACCCAAATACTTTAGCTGACTTGTAAAAAATTGGCACTTATCCAAGTTAACAGTTAAATTTGCCTGTTTTAACTTATCCAAGACACGGAGAAGCAACGTCACGTGGCTGTTAAAATCCTCCGAGACGATGATAATGTCATCCAAGTATGCGAACACTTTAAGATCGAACTCTGAGAACAACAGGTCCACTAGTCCACTAATGCACTAGATGTGCCTTTTTTCCGTAGGAGGGCAGAGTAGTGGCTTAGGGGATCGACTCGTGATCGTAAGGCACCGAGATCGAACCCCCGCGGTCACCATGTACCAATGACTTTTTCTAACTTAAGTGCATTACCAGATGCTCTTACGGTGAAGGAAAAACCTCGTGAGGAAACCTGCACATTCGAACAGCTGAGTGAGTGAGTGGGTGAGTGAGTGAGTGAGTGTGTGCTGAGTGTGTAAGAGGGTGTGCACAAAAGATCCTAAAGGGTCGAAGTGCAACCGAAAGGGCCCATCTGTAAGATTAGATAAGATAAGATATGGTATTTAGAGATGGAAAATAATAACCTAGCGTTATACAAAACTACACTCATGACATGAATCGTGTTTATTATACCTATTGAATGTTATAAATATGATAATATATCAAACGTTTTATAACTAGACCTAGAGATTTTCCTAGCACGAACGACGTGTTGTTAGTGTTTGACATAATATAAACACCGACAATCTTGCTATCGTTAAATCCACTTCAATGTCATAGAGCGATTTTTATAGAAGTATGTGCCTAAAATATTAATAATTTGAAAGTTTTGTTATTAATTTATTATTCTTATCTTACTTTTTAAAACGTACCACATTGTTATATCTAATATGACATGTTTTTTTTTCCTTGATGAAATGATTTTGCTATTTCCTTATTAGGTACTTCAATGAGTTTTAGGATATTTTGATTATTTTCTTAATAACCAAGGAAATAATGATGTACAATTATTTCCTTTATGACGTTTAAGTGGTGGTTATCGATAACAGGATTGTCGATGTTTTTACTGTGTCAAGCACTAACAACACGTCGTTCGTGCTAGGAAAATCTCTAGGTCTATTTATAACATAAGACGTACACGAAAATTACTGTCGTATTACCAACACCTGGCGAATATCAAAGAGAAATAATCTTATTTGGCACGAGACTCGTGATTAATTTACTTAAATCAACATATAAATGAAATATTTTGATTTTGTCTTGTTTATGTTATAATCATAATGTAAAAAGCGGTCTAGTGCGAGTCGGACTCGCCCATGAAGAGTTCCGTAGCAGCAAGTGACATAATATAAAAGTTCTTGTAGTTCGTTGTAACTTTGATCGAAGTTTTAATAATAGTGTATTTAAAAAAAAATTGAATGAAAGGTAATTTGCGGTTTACAATTTATGACGTATTGAAAAAATACTTCTTACTAGATCTCTTCAAACCAATTTTCAGTGGAAGTTTGCATGGTTATGTACATCATATATTTTTTTAGTATTAACATTCTCTTATTTTAGAAGTCACAGGGGGGGACACACATTTTACCACTTTGGACGAGTCTCTCTGGCAAACTATTCAGTTTAGAAAAAAATGATATTAATAACCTCAATATCATTTTTGAAGACCTATCCATAGATAGCACACACGTATGGGTTGGATGGAAAAAGAAAATTTGAGTTTCAGTTCTAAGTATGAGGAACCCCCAAAATGTATTGTTTTTTTTTTCTATTTTTGTGTGAAAATCTTAATGCCGTTCACAGAATACATCTACTTATCAAGTTTCAACACATTCTCGTTGTCACAGTTTCGGAAAAAAGTGGCTGTGACATACGGACGGACAGACAGACATGAAGAATCCATAAGGGTTCCGTTTTTTGCAATTTGGCTACGGAACCCTAAAAATAATTGACAAAAGTAACATTTTTCAAGATACTGTAAGTTGTGATTTGTTAAAATCGATACAATAATATTTCTGGTGATTGAAAATTTTACCGTATGATTATGTGATGGGCAGTGTAGGGGAAACTAAGTTCACACATATAAGAACACATCAAGAACTTTTTCCAAGGTTTTTAGTTCATTGCTCCTGTCCCAAAGTACTTAAGCCTTTACCTGCTACCAGAAAGAGTAATTTATTCCCTTTATTTACGGATATAATCATCACGCGACTCGCTAGGGGTCGTTGTACTCTCATAAATCTGTTCTGCTTCACTGATTTTCGTTTTAGTTAGATTAGAATTGTAACAACATTTTAAAGGAGTTTTATTAGCAGCAGTTAATGCATTGGAGAAGAAAAGTGGATGAAAGCTTTTCGTCTCAACGAATTGTGATTTATTTAAGTGCTGCTCTTTTGGATTTTTGACTTTGTTAATTGTAGACTTAGAAAAGGAATAAGCCAGCATTGAATTAAAACGATACACGAGTAAGTTTTATTACATTTCCATGAACAAAAAGGTTTCATCGCTTGAAAGATTATAGATGATTGATGTGCCTTTTTGTATGAGCTGCTGCGTAAGCCGATTGTTTCGTCAAACGAAATTCCTCGATCCAATTTTCTTGAATCCGTTTAAAGATCACTGACCCGTGATAAGATTATCCGGAAATATTCGGAATACTCTAATGACAATAAGTCACCTCTTACTCTAAATGATCTTCTTAGACGCTACTCTCTAAATAACATACTATATTCCTGAAATAATTCCTTGGTTTGGTTTATCTCAAGAACGTTTCCACTCAGTGCTGACAATGTTAGCCAAGACGCAAACGATTCTAAGGTTTTGGTTTTTACAAGCCGCTATCACGCTGCATTTTTGTTATTCCTTTTGATGCTGCATGCGTTTGTTTAACCTTAAGCGGTTAAAACACATCGCATTGCGTGTACAAAAGTTAGATTCATAACGAAGTATTTGTGTACCCTTCTTTAGTTTTAATCGCGTCACGACCCGAATCTAATTATTATATGATAAAATAATGATCGGTGGCCGGTAGAATTATATGTCACGCTAACAACGACTTATATTATGTTATAAACTTACTGAATTTAATTTGGTATAGTAAATTATCATATTATTTTCTTTGTTTTATATCGTCAATCGATACCTTTTAACACTAAGGATCCATTTATATAAAGAGAACGATCTTTCTACATCAACAGAGGTGCTCAATTGTAAACGTTCGATTTTTCATCGTTTAAGACATGTTAAAACTGCACACATTTGAAATATTTACATAAATTGTGCACGAAATTTAAATAGGATCATATCCATGTTATACTTTCGTCGAAAAATTGCAACCTGACGCTGATCAGTAATTTTTTATTACTGTTTTTTTTCTGTGGTGGTTCCCTAAGTACTTAAACCAAGATTTCACCTGCGAGATGCTCTGCTTTCTCTCCACGAGGACGAGATGTGGCACGCCGTTGGCTGGGTGCACGGCGGGGGTCTCGGCCGGGGGCGACGTCGGTGACATCAGGTCAACCTTACGATACTGCACAACGTTGCTGTCCCAAGCAGCTATTAATGTTGAATTTACTTTCTCAGAACTGCTTTGGATGCTGCACGCAATTTTTTGAAACTTTGGCGTAGGTATGTGTTTGCCTGCCTTTCGTTTGTTTTAATCGCGTTGAGAACGTATTCAAACTATAACATGGTAAAAATCACCCACTTTTTTTTCGGTTGTTGGTACCATTTATATAATACGGTCTCGGCCGGTGGCGACGTCGGTGACATCAGGTCAACCTTACGATACTGCACAACGTTGCTGTCTCAAGCAGCTATCAATGCTGAATTTCCTTTCTCAGAATTGCTTTGGATGCAGCACGAAATTTTTTGAAACTTTGGCGTATGTGTTTGCCTGCCTTTGGTTTGTTTTAAACGCGTTAAGACCGTATTCAAACTATAACATGGTAATAATCACCTGTTTTTTTTTTTGGTTGTTAATAATACCATGATTTACTCGTACCTGCAAAATGCTCTGCCTTCTCTCCATGCTGACGAGATGCGGCACGCCGGGGGCTGGGTGCACGGCGGGGGTCGCGGCCGGCGGCGACGTCGGTGACGTCAGGTCAACCTTACGACACCGCACACCGCTGCTGTCCCATGCAGCCACCGTGCCGCAGGAGCCTTTATCGCCGTTGAGGCGCTAAAAAAAAATCCCTGAATAAGATTTTTTACCAGATTGCCGAAAAAAGGGTAATGTTTAAAATAAGTGGGGTTAATTGTCCTGAGGGGTAACTAATTTTTCGTACAAATTTAAAAATTGGATAACATGTTCGTATATGTATATAGTTACATAACAGACGCTAATTATTATTATAGTTAGATTAGGCAGACGCGCTGGCCTAGTTGGTAGTGACCCTGCCTTCGAAGCTAGTGCTCCTGGGTTCAAATCCCGGTAAGGGCAGATATTTGTGTGATGAGCGCGAATATTTGTTCCTGGGTCATGGATGTTTTCTATGTATTTAAGTATATATTTCTCTATATAAGTATTTATATTGTTGTCTAGTACCCATAGTAAAAGCCTAGAACTTAGTTTGGGGCTAGGTCAATTGGTGTGTCTTTATCCCCAAATATTTATTTATATATTAATTTATTTATTTACCCCTTAGTCGAAATAACCGCGCCTGACCTTGTATCGATCTGTTTTGCAAACGCGATACTTCCTCGTAGTATTTTTTCTTGCAATTTTCCCCATTCTTGATTTTAATTCGTCACATTTTTCCTTAGTCGCATATTTTCCGTTATACATTTATTTTAGTCGCATATCTTATCATTATTACAACAGAATACAGGGGTTATTATGACGTAGCAATGCAGTCCATTTTACGCTGAGAGAAAGGGACAGAGCTATATAATTCCTATAGCTCTGTCGTTTTCTCTCAGCGTAAATTAAACTGCATGGCTATGTCATAATAGCCCCAGGTAGGTAGGTTGAGGTTATGTTAGTGTTGCATCAGGCCAAACAGCGGAGCACCCTCGATTCTATAAAATGGTTATTTGAAACATGCAATTCCACACGGTAAAAGCTATACTGTACAATGCGTGTAGTAAAAAATATGAATGGGGAAAATTGCAACCGAGTAAATTCATGAATGGGGAAAAGTGGGACTGGAAAAATTTGAACGCAGAATTATGTAGCTTGGCAACCAGATTTAGCTTCTCTAGATTCATTCGCCTTTGTTAGCGTTGCAAGTGTCTCATGGATAAGACTTTGTTAAATAAACAAAATGACGATTACAAATCATTACAATATATTATGATGGCGCGTGTGGTTTGAAAGCGAGTAGAAATACTGTTTATTTATTTATTTATTGCATTTTATACAAAAGAAACTTAATTCTAAGTAAAATACCGTGAGGGTATAGCAACGCGTAATTTAAATAAAAATGTTTATTTCACATTGAAAAGTCATATCAGTAAGATTGTCTCATTTAGGCTGATATTGAAGACGACGTAACGTTGTAAACACAAATAAAAATATATATTTTAACTTACTTAACAAAAAATAAATGAAAATGCTACAACAAATATTTTTATCGACTAAAGCTTGCTACAACAACAAGTTCATTTTTGATTAAACTTTTACGTTTTTATATGTTTTCCTGACTTCGTTTGTGGCTTCTTAAAGTGATAGCACAATATTAGGAGGTTGCACAAATTGTCAATTTATGTAAGTAATAGTAGATTTTCAGTGTTCATTATTTTTCCAAAAACAACAACCAACAGCTAACTTTCATGACATCTTTATATCAAACACTAATGATATTGACCATCATTACCATTTCTCTGCCTGTTCCGTAAATTGCAGAATTATAAATAAAAAAATGGGAATTTTATTACAGTTTTAAACACTGGTCCTTAAAATAACGTGTGAAAAATTGAACACCCGATACGAGGTTCATAATTATCATTTCAACCCTTAGTCGTCCACTGCTAAACATATGCCTCCCCCTCTGATTTCCAGTGAGAACGATCTAATGCGGCCTGCATCTATCGACTTTCTACTTCCTTAGGTCTTCTGTCCATCGTGCGTCATCCCACGCTAGGCATGCTAGTTCGTAGTTCCTACTCAAAAACTTTTATACCTAACGGCCCTACTTGCTAATTAATCCTACTAATACACTGAGCTATGTTGATGACCTTAGTTCTTTCACGGATTTCCTAATTTCTGATTCTATCATGTAGAAAAACGCTGAAAATTACCCATTCAGTAGCTTGCTGAGCGACCCTGAGCTTTCTTATGTGGCTTGTTATGAGTGACCACGTTTCACATCCCTATGCCTACACTGGTAACACACACTGGTTATATATACACTTTATTTTGTCTTGAATCGTATGGACGATAATAGTTTGCTAAGGTTGGCACCGAATAAACCCCACCAATAACTGGAGCAGAAGCAAACTAGAAAGAAAATGATAGAAGGACTTGGACGCGTTTTGTGCGAGTGGCAAGAGCATGCACTCTGTAAAGATAAATGACGGAAAAGAGGGGAGGTCTTTGCCCAGCAGTAAAATACTCAGGCAGACTATAAAAAACGTTTTCCCACCACAGGAATAATCCTCGGCATGGAATCCTGTTCTTTTTTCTTGTTCATCTGGTACTGCTTGTCCAGGACTTTTACCACCACAAACTCGCCAAGGGCTGCAAACACGAACATCATGCAGCCTGCCATCCAGAGGTCCAGAGCCTAGGAACAGAAAGAAGAATAAGAAATATGGAGAAGGCAAATGGTCACACAGGCCATCAAATAGTAAGTGGGACCTGAGACATTTGCAATCTCAAGATTGTAATCCTATGATGGTAAACGCATTGCCAATCATGAGGTAGAATGCTTCCACGCTCGTCGTTTAACCGTTTGCCTTATACCGTACATGAAGGAACGGACACAAAATCTTATCCTACTTTCTACTAATGTTTTAGATGTAAAAATGTAGGCCTCTATTTCACTTTGTGTTAGTCTATCTCCTACTATGAAATTATCAGTAAAAGGTTATGTTATCAACGTAATTACAATTAGAGAAGCAAGGTGGACTATTATTTCGAGAAAATTAATAAAATCAGCGGAAATTATTCGTGTAGTTTTCTAAGTCGGTACAATTATACCTTGGGGTATCCGGTACATACTAAAACTCCTCAAGGGCGGGTGTTTTAGAGGGGGTGGAAAGTATTTTTATTTAGATTCTTGCTCATATCTTGAATGTATGTACGAACATCATTATGATTACTTAAGACAAAAGTATCTACATACAATTTTCTACAATATTTGTTGTTTTAATTTTTACTCTAAGATCAATACTTAAGTAGCTACAGGGTAACCCCTGCAGCACACCACCAGCCGAAAGATGTCCACTGCTGGACATAGGCCTCCCCCAAGGCTCTCCACTCAGACCGGTCTTGTGCTTTTCGCATCCACCGCGTTCCCGCGATCCTTACAAGGTCGTCACTCCATCTTATTGGAGGCCTACCTACAGCTCGTCTCCCGGTCCGCGGACGCCACTCAAGAACCTTCTGACCCCATCGGCCATCAGTCCTGCGTGCGATGTGCCCCGCCCACCGTTCATCTGAATACTGCAAATTATAACTGTACCAATTTACAAAACGAAACTAATTATTTCCCCTGATTGCCCATATTCGGCTTAATTTGAATGGGGTATGTAAGAAATAGGAAGAGCCCTCCCCATGATTAATGTCACAGTACCTTCACATAAGCAACTGGCGGTATATCAGCCCTCAGCCCGGTGAACATGGTAACGAGGGTCAACATGCAAGTAACCAGTAAAGTCACTCGTCCAGGAATGGCGTCCAGGTCTAGCCAAAAGCTGAACCAGGAGAGCATGACCACCAAGGAAGAAGGGGCGAAAGTCTGTATGAGATGGTGTCCTATTTGTCGTTCAAATCTGAAGTAGACCACCAGTCTGGAGTAATTCCCTGAAATAATGAAATGTTTTTTGAACTTGTTCTGTTTACGAAATGCGTGACACATGTAATGTTATATCGTCAGTGAAACTGCTAACTGCATAAGTAACATGTTTAATAAGGAGAAACATGGACCTTTTTAATGAGACAGTAAGGTTTATTTTGCTCTATCATAAATTTGCTACTTACGTGGTTTTGCAGTATCACCGACGATATGGTGTCTAATCAAATAAATTGGGAGGTTATTATGACATAGCTATGTAGTCCAGTTTACGCTGAGAGAAAAGGACAGAGCTATATAACTGTCATAGCTCTGTCCTTTACGCTCGCCGTAAAATTAACCGCATAGCTATCTCATAATAACCTAAAAAACCTCAATCCCCTCTTTCTGATCTGCTAAAGATATGGGAAAGGGCAACATAATCTCCGCTGAAGTTACCGTACACCCACGAAAATGGATTCGCTCTTGACTAAATCTTGCCTCTGGAGGGCAAAGATTTTGTCGACGATGAAGCTAATTTATTTTGATTGCAATAAGCAGATTTTAACGAAAAAACTAGTTCAAAAAATTATGTTTGAGAATTTTTGATTTAGAGTTCTGCAAAGTTTTCTCATCATACTGGCATACAGATATGGAAGGGTCCACGGAAAGAACATGTCTAGTCACATTAGTAACTTTTTGAGATACCGCGATTTGAAAGTTAGGAACCATGTCATTTTGTACGTAATTTTCGTGTAGAGGTTTTATTAAGAATGAAAAGATACAAGTTATATGAAGATTTATATCTAAGTGGTAGGTAATAGTTCATTTCGTCCTATACATTTTGAGATTCACAACTCATTTTAAAAAAAAGTGACTAGACATGTTCTTTCCTTAGACCCTTCAATATACAAGACAATGGTAACGAACAATTAGGAAAAACAAGTACCAGGCTTAATGGACCGAACTGGAAAATATAGGAAGAGATACAACATAGAATGATTAAATTCATCGTCCTACACAGTTGGACAAAGTTTCAGTTAATTTTGAAGAAGCGTCCTTTTGAGAAAGCGTGCTAAATTAATGAACTTTCACCAATTCGCAGCTCAAATAATTATAATAACTTAATAAAGTTTCTTGTTTAAGGAGTTTTACTTCTATGCCGTTTCTACAAGACTACTGTTTCCTTCATAATACCTACACTTAAATTTTGTGTTCTGTATCCTTTTTAGTTTGTTATTATCTAGAATGGTTTACATTTTACATTTTTGGACTAACTGTGTTAATATTAAGAGAACGTAACGAGCAATTAAAATAGAAGGAGCATATAACTGCAAGTATTTTCTGGCATAAAAAGTTACGCTATCAATAACATTGCAATTCAATTTGCACTAAAAAGGGTGTTACATACGACCTAAAATTATTAAGGCATATAGGTACAAACTGCCAGAAAATATGTCAACACGCAATAAGTATAGGACTTAAATGCTTAAATTAGACTATATGGCTTGAAATGAAATGGAATAATATAAATGTTATGTGAACATCAGATATTTTGGTCCGGGGAATCTCTACAATATACACAAAAAAAAGAGATTAATTTGAATGGGCGATAGAAAGAGACAGACCATAATTATTATTGCATTGTTCCCGAAGATACAAAAGTATACTAAATCTCAACTCCATTGTAAATCGGGAAAAGGGTCAAATTTTATTGCAAGATTTATCACAAATTAACAAGCCAATTTGAATAAAAGCTTGTAAATGGTAGTTAGATAAAAAGTAAAAACATAAAAGTTTTGCTCTTACATCCTAGCTAAGAAGGATCTAAAGATGTTAAGGCGGATCATCATCATTAATCAATGATTACATTTATATATTTATCATATTATACACGGTGCCCGTGAGCATTGCGAGACATTTTAACAGCATATTCCTGACCACATTTTAAGTTAAAAATGTTAATTAACGTCTGCTGAATTCGGCTCGGTTTTAGAGATATTTCGATTTTTGTGTAAAAATGTTGTAATGAAATCTCCAGTATGAAACACCTTTATGATTGCGACGTTGCAAGACTTCACCATCTAATTTCAATCCAGTTAACATTACCGGTTAGAAAAGGAAACAAAATAACATTCATTCAATGACAAGGGTAATCCCCATAATACATAAGAAATGGAGGAAAAAGCGTTGCCAGCTCGTCCTAAAGCATTGTTTCACTAGAGAAGCGAAAATAGTTGATTTATTTTGTATGAAAACTTGAAAACTTAAAGAGTTTGAATTGGACCTAGGTTCATCCAACATTTATTACTCCTTATGACCTCAGGAATGCGTGGTTAAAATCTCTCGCAATGCTCAAGGGCACCGTGTATATATACATTGACACCTGTCTCTCAATAGGATCGGCGAAACTATGGAACGCCAGGTGCACCGATCTAAACGTATAACTTCTACTTCCTCTACATTCATCAACCTCTTCATGCACGTACAGTCAGCGTCAAAAGTAACTGGTCACTTCAAGCTACTTTTGTACTTTATCGCATTAACACATTATACAATCTTGTTTGACATTGCTTCTCTCACAGTAAAGCGACAAGGTATTTAAGTGATCAGTTTCTTTTGACACTGACTGTACGTCAATTTCGGATGCTTTTGATTTGGCCCTCATTCGGTTTGTAGGAAGAGAGTACAATAGAGAGATCTCCAGGCGGGTGTTATGACTGAGGACCGAAGTTCAAAGGAATGAAGTTGGAAGTAGTATAGATGTCAACCGATTTAGTTCTGCTGTTTGACGCTGGTGGCGCTGACAAGTTGGTTGATACAAGTTGCCGGTAGATGTCGCTAGGTCGCCACAAGTTCATCGCGAATCTGACCACTCTATGTGCGTCTTGCTCGCACTCTCGCTCGCCATACCTTCGAAACTCTTCTTTCATCCATCATTTCTAAATAACTAAACCATAGCATACCCTGTTCAATTTTTGTCTCTTAATTTCAATCCACATCGCTCTAAATCATCATCGTAATAATAGTGATAATAATGGTCATGAATCTTACCATCTTTGTCAATCATGTAGCCGTTGGTTTCCTCAAGCCTCAGGGGCTGCCCAATATGGTACTGCAGCAGTTTTAGCTCTGGATTTATAGTAACACCAGCTTCGCTCCAACGGAATCTTACTTTCTGATTACTATATGAAACTGCAACAAAGTAAGGATCAGATTTTATTTTTAACCTAAAATTTGGATTAATGAATTGTGGCAAAAATGTATCAAGTACCACATAGAGTTTACTTGTGTACATTTTAGTACCTTGTCACTTAAATTGCTTTATATAGAAACACGACTGTACCACGTAAAATAAATGAAATTTTGAAGCGCAAAATATTTTTATGTTATGCGTGTACACACATTTTGACGATTCGTTTTTATTTTCATAGATATAGGTAGAGTATCATTACTCTTATATTACGTAAATGAGAACCTTCTAAAATAATATACTTCGTAGCGGAAGCGGGCGCCGGTTATACGATAAAAAATGTAGGTTACCGCTTTCCATCACCTCCTTATTTTAATACAGTTATTTTTGGATGTAACCTCCGGGTTATTCTTTTACCTATTGTGAATAATTAGTTAGCTTCAGGCTAATTAAGAAAGGAAGTCCAAAGCGGAAAATACATTGCCGTAACGAAAACCAATCTATAGCTAATGAATGAGAAATAACAAAAACATTACAAATCACTTTTTTTCAAATAATTTATTAAGCATTATTTATTAATTTATTAGACTTGTTGGTAATTCTGTAGCTCTGCCTACCCCACTCTGGGAATGAAGGCGTGGGTTTATGTATGCATGTATGTATGTATTTACTAAGCATCGTAGCATCTTAACACAGTTATTTTCGGACGTAAACTCTGGTACGTCTTTTACTACTTGCGATTAAAGTTTACTAAAGTCTAATTACAAAAGGAAGTTCGAAGTGATATAACGGCGGTAAAAATGCAAAACCGCGTGAGTAACATTTTGAATAAGGAGCAAAATGCACCTTTTTAATAAGACCGTAAGGTTTATTTTGCTCTATCGTAATAAATATTTTACAACTACTTCTAGCAACAATATCCTAAATAAATCTGTAAGTAATAGTGTTATATTGCCATGTTGTGACCAAATATGAAAGGAGACGGAAAAAATGTTATTTTTTTGAAGTTATTCAAGTATTTTTATGTATAATTTTTAATATCTCCAAATCGGAGATCCTTTTAATTTCTGATAACCTAAAATATTTATGCACAATTTTGTTGTTAATTTTTTTTTTTTTTGGACAGATTCTTATGGTTTAAAATCAGATTTATATTGAGGATTTTGTGAACCAACGCTTAAATCGCGTAGCTTTAAAAAAAACAGTTTATTACGTTTCTCACCCCCTAAATCAAGTCCTGATACCACGATTTTTAAATACTTTTAATTGTTATGAAAAAAAAAGATTGGTAAAATATTTGATTAAAAAGGAAAACGTACAGACCTAGACTTTACCAATATCTAAAACATATTCATAAATCGTAATACTCGGAGTAGAGAAGAGAAAGATGAAAGAACAGAAGAAACATTTTGTATGGAAGCTTCACAATCCTCTTAATCAGTGAATTGGTAGCATTAAAAAAAAACATCTAATTTTCAATTTTGTCTCCTCCATTCCTTCTCACTCCAAATCTAAAAAAAATATCTTCTAAAACTCACAGCTCTCAATATAAATAGGACAGGACTGTATGTCCATGGGATAGAGTTGAAACTCCATTTGGCAGGCGATGATGGCGTGCATCCTGGCTGCGTATCGCACCGTCTGATTTCTGTACAGGGTCACTGAGGAGAACTTGTGTGTCAGCTCCGCTATTTCTGGAAAGTTTCAATAAAAAAAAATTAAAAAAACTAGTTAAATAATAAAGGCTCAAAAATCCATAAAATTTCATTTGCTTACATATTCAGCACCAACGACCCAAAATATATGTTTACTTTTTTTCATCTTATTCCATACTAATACTACATAAGCAGAACTTAATATACATCTGGATCTAAATCTCAACTCCGTCAGGCATGAGATAGCTTCATACAGCCAACCTTACCAGAAAAGACTATCCAGGCATGACGATAAGCTGGCAAGAAAAATAGAGAGGGGACTGGGAGTGTGACACCACAGGCTCAAAGGACACAGCTTGCCTGTACGGTCAGGCAGCTTCGAAAACAGTAACTAAGCGGAACTGAATGGAGTATCGTTATCAGGAGTATCTGGAGACGAGCTGTAGGTAGGTCCCAACAAGATGGAGTCATGATCTTGTAAGAATCGCGGGAACGCGGTGGATGCAAAAAGCCCAAGTCCGGTCTGAGTAGAGAGCCTTGGGGGAGGCCTATGACCAGCAGTGGACGTCTTTCGGCTGACATGATGATGATGATGAATGGAGTATCTCCTAAATAGATGAAGATTACAAAATATACAAAGAAGAGGCTTATTGTGATATTGAATAGATTGAAACGGAACAGAATGTATTAGAGAAAAAAAAACATTGAAATATGATGCAAAAATATAAACATAAATCTTTTACGTCGACTGTACGCTAGTCGTAGCAAATTTTTGCTACATAGTGGTAAAACGCTGCTACAAGCTACAGCGTAGCACTCGTAGCACTCGTCACAGTGGCTGGCGGTGAATGTGTTAAACAAGCTATGCTAGAAAATGTTTCTTTCAGTAAATTGGTTAATCAACCAGGTGTACGTCGGAATACCCTTATAAAACTTGTTTTAACGCATCGTTTGTCCGAATTATCGTATGTCCTAAACTGGTTTTCAGCGGAGTCAAGCAACTTACTACGTTTTAAAACATACCAATAGGTTAGGTTAGGGTTGTATTAAAACAACACTAAAAAGTTTCAAAATTTAGGCGGAAATGGTTTTAGGGTAAATGAAAATTCAGACAAATTATGTATTAGGATAAATTACAATTAGGGATTCCAATAAAGACTGTAATCCACCGTGTTTTAAAGGGCAAAAGTAAGATTAATTATATTTGAGTGAAAAAATGTCGTCGGTTTCAGGTAGGATTTGAACCTACATCTCCTCAGGCTATCCGGCCCAATGCAGGCGCATTACCACTTAAGACCCTACTTAAGATCCACGAAATTGGTGATCGCTTGCTTTTTCATACTCGGAGGGCATGCTGACGCCATCTATCGTTGTTTATTAAAACGACACTCATGTTTCCAGTTCGCTGAAATTAGCGTGAGTAAAATGTGCCATCTTATCTGATCTTAAGATTATTTAATTTTAACATAAACATCTGTTACGAGTCTGTGTTTTTTCGCTTTAATATAATTTATAATTTCGTAACAGATGTTTTGGTTGAAATGAAAAAATCTAAAGTCATGATTTGTAAAATTAAATATAATATACATTTGCTTAGAAAAATTTATGTGATGTAAAAATCTGATTAAAACCATATAATTTGACAGTGAGTGCAGAAAAATTGTCAGATAAAGTACAAAATAAAACAACTAATTATTGAGTATTAGAAAACGGTGAAACTAAAAAGAAGTCTGAGTGTCCACCAAATTAAACGAACTTTAAATTAGGAAGCCCTTACTTAATTACGTTATAATATCCATTTTTCTTCTACTAGTTTAAATAATAAGGTAGCAACTGTGGGTACACACAACTATTTATGGACGTGTATATCGATGTAGATAAACATGGGTAAAACCACTGTCACTTTCTGACCACTATGTAAGTTCGAGAGTGATGCATGCTTTATCCACCGCGATAAAGGCGTCCATAATACGGACCATGTCTAGGCATGCCTTGAGGCAAACATGACTAACAGAGCAATATTTTTTCTCTCTGAAACAAAATAAATCGAAATAATTCAGAGAACAGTTAGCTTTGAATGTTTTTTTGCTACTTAGGATACCCGTTGGATAAGAAAAATATTTCTAAATAATTAGTAATTTCGTATATAACTAGAGCAGAAAATTACTTAGATAAAATATGAAGCATTTTCCTACGCTACCTACTCTATTTACCCGACTGGCAAAGGAGAAGGGTAATGAGTTTACCAGCATATATAATTATTAGACCTAGATATTTTCCTAGCACGAACGACGTGTTGTTAGTGCTTGACACAATAAAAACATCGCCAATCCTGTTATCGATAATTACCACTTCAATATCATAGAGCGATTTTCACTGATTAATGTAAAATATTAATTATTAATAAATTTATAGTTTTGATATTAACTTATCATTCTTATTTTAATTTTTAAAACGCACCACATTGTTATATGAATCATAAGACATATGATTGTATTTTTTTCCGGTTAGGTACGTCAATGAGTTTAAGGACATTGTGAATGTTTTCTTAATAACTATCATACTCGTAATGATGTACAATTATTTCCTCTATGAAGTTGAAGAGGTGGTTATCGATAACAGGATTGTCGATGTTTTTTTTGTGTCAAGCCCTAACAACACGTCGTTCGTGCTAGGAAAATATCTAGGTCTAATAATTATGTTTGTTCCTTTGTGGCGCTCTAGAAACTAAACCCATGGATTTGCCTTGTTCTTATAAGTGTCACTAAAGATATGACAGTAATCAAAAATCAATATGGTAGTAACCAGACCATTTATTGTAAAAATTAAAAAATTTAAGTGGACTAATTATGACAAGTATCGTTGTATAGGTATTTAAAGATGATCTCTAGATTTTTTAAATCATTTTTCTGTTTAAACGATCATTCTGGGTTTATAATGATTTAAAATTTTGTTAGCACCAGCAGTCGGGTTTTGTAAAGCTTGTTTTTTACGTTATTATAACATGAAATTATTGTAAACCTTGAATGGTGCATTAGACACAATGTTAATAGATGCTTTAAAAATGTAGATAGAATTTTACTAAAAAAACTAAATTTCTTCACGCGTGAAAAAGTTATTGCTCTTGCCAGAGTAGCGGTAAAGTATTAGTTTTATTTATTCAAAGAAAAAAAATACTCCCTTGGCAATCCGTGAGTTTAGGTTCCCGAAGCTCTTTTTTAATTTATTAGCGTTCAATATCGTAACCATGTTATTGATGGTTACTATAGCGACACTGAATAAACTATATTTTTGTCTAGCATGTATTACTGTCAAATAAATAGGTAGGTACAATCATAACGAGTATAATTCAGATCGGTAAAAGCAAGGCGGGATGAAAGTTATAATTTGGTATCCTAAGTAGAACAAAGATTTCGATATGAAATTTGATCCAATTGAATCAAATTTCTGTAAATTTACGTAAATCAATAAAATTCTAGTAGATAAACAAATTTTAGTATGACAACACGTTGTTATATTTAATATTTTATGAGGTCTAAATTTACTCCTAGGGTCATATCATGAGTTCTTAAAACTTTCCAAGTTCGAGTTAGTGAAGAAAAGCTTTAGGAGTCGTATATACATAATCTATCCCGTTCACTGCCCTTTAATTTTTTAGTTTAGGATTGGCCCCGATGTCTATAAAACAAGCCAATTTCATAGCATAGTCACGGAGTAGCGTTAAAGGTTTTTTCATTGCATCGGTGATACTGCGAAACCTACGTGGCTTATAAATAGCGAAATGCACCTCACTGACAAGAGGATTGCAAAGCTTAAATTTCCATACAAAATGCCAAAACGCTTCTCCACTCTTAAACCTAGTCCAATTTATACGATTTCTGAATATGTTGTAGATATCATGAAAAACCATTTCTGTACGCTTTCGTTTCCACGAAAATACTTCTTAGAATGAAACAAATAAAAAAAAAAACAAAAAACAGAAACGTATAGACCTAGTTCTTTATAATAACTACAACATATTCAAAAATTTACATATTTACTTGTGGGAGGACCTTGTGCAGGGTCCGTCCGGGTTGGTACCACCATCTTATCCATTAACCTACTGCCAAGCAGCAGTGTTCGCATTGTTGTGTTCCGGTTTGGGGATAAGACAGCCGGTGAAATGACTAGCATAGAGGCATACCATCTTAATCCTCAGGGTTGGCAACGCATTTGCAGTCTTGTGAATGCGAATGTCTATGGGTCACAGTTTCCACTTACCATTAGGTGGCCTGTGTGCTCGTTTGCCATAACATGCCATAAAAAAATAAAAAAAAACCGTTGAAATCGGACTTGATTTAGGGAGTGAGAAACGTTAACGGCCGGAGCTAAATTTGTATGGAATTTTTTGACAGCTACGCAATTTTAGCGCCGGTTCACACACAATCCTCTTAAATGTTAAGTGCATTTTGCAACATGTTAAATTTGTTAGTTAAGTTTAACAGTATAACCAAAAATAGTAAAAAACTAATCCGGTTAAACCGCGAGGCCTAAATTATTGAAAGTAGTTTAATGGACACTCAGCAACGCCAGACGTGAAAGCGTTTACTTTACAGGTGGAAGATCGTGTTTCCATACAGACTGCTTGGTCTAATCACTATCCTCCTAAGGCCGACCAGACAACCTTTGTCAATGGAATATGAATCTTTTGGGAATGAATTAAAGTCAAGCAAGTAAAAAGCAATTCCACTTTAATGCAATGGTCATTATCAGACCTAGGAATATACGGGGCAAAATTAAATGACACTTAGGGATTGCTTATATCGATAAACTCAATTATCGATGCTTTTCCCATATATTATACTAGTGATCGCTCCAAGTTTTTCAAGTTAGCAACATAATTATGGTTATTCTTTATTTTATAAGGATTTTTTAACCTTCACTAATCATCATCATAATATTTTATCCTTATTGCGTATTTCAGAATGATTGTCTCATTGAATTTACTTTTGTTAAAATAAACGATCAGATAAATACAATATGATGATGATGTTAAGGTTAAAAAACCCTTTTATAATAAATAATAACCAGAATTATGTTTCTATTTTGTTTCATTTGAATACTTTCAATAAAATTTCATTTTACAAACAAAACTTGGAGCGATCACTAGTATATGGGAAAAGCATCGATAATTACGTTTATCGATAAAGGCAATCCCTAGCTGTCATTTAATTTTGCCCCGTATATTCCTAGGTCTGGTCATTATGTACCTTAAGAACAAGGGGCCTTAGGTTTAGGAGGCTATGCTAGGGACGTTATTAGACAGCAAATTAAGCCATATGACAAAAGCAAAGTTTATCTTTGTGCTATACTATCCGCAAAATTAAGTGGCGAGTCACGTCATAAATCGTGGGAATCAAGCTATCTCCTTCGCACCTGCACGGCCTTATGGAGCGGGGCGTGCAACAATAGTACAGGTAGCGTTAGGCACAAAAAGGAAGGTAACTGACGTTTATTGCCCGACTCGCCACTTCACTTTGCGGGTAGTATAGTTACAAGAGGAAAGTAAATCTTCGTGGAATTGATTAAAATGAAACAAAATTTTCTACTTTTCAATAAATCTAATCACGTCCCTAACAAAACTAAAAATCAAAAACTTGAGGTTATGTCTTACCGTTATGAACTTAATACAGGGTGATATTAGGAAATTATGTGCTATTAGCCCATCGGAACCCTGACCCACCATAGAACGTTGTCACAGTGACATTATAAAACAATTTGTTTGGCACTTCTTACGACTTGCTTCATAACGTCACTATGACAGAGTTCTATGGTGGTTCAGGGTTCCGATGGGCTGATAGTATGTTCAATTTAGCTAATGGCTAATTTACATTGGTCTAGCAAAAGCATGCTAGTACAAATACATTGCGTCGTTACAATAAGCCTAGCTTCAAACGCGAAAACCAAGTCGTCAATGTATTTCTACTGTCATGCTTTTGCTGGATTGGTAAATCAGCCATAACTGACTACTAGTTTCACAAACGTTCATTAAAAGTGACAGGTGTGTTTCATGGTAAGAAAAGAAACGAGCACAAGCTCAAGCTAAAATCCGTTGCCAACACTGAGAACTAAGATGTAGCATCAATGCTTTTGTAGGGCCATTACCAACTGACCGTCGGGGCAATAAATCATTTTTCTCAAAAATGACCGGAAAAGTTGACATTACTAACTCCATACTGAGACGCGAAGTACATAGTTTACAGACAGTACTTACCCAAATTTAAAAAAAAATACATTGCGTGCTCGCTTCACAAGCCCGCAATGTTCCATACAAATTTCATTGTTATCTAGTTTGTAACTTTTTAAAAAGTGAAAACGGCCATAATAAAATGAGGGCACAAGTCTTATACATCCATATTTTATTCGAAACGTAACTTTTTTATCTGTGTCTGGAATAGCTTGAGTTTTTTTTTCTAAATAAAGCTTGCTTTTCTCCTTGTCATAAAAATAAAAGCGGTAAAGAGTGATGTTATTTCACGTGAAGTTTCTGTTTATATGCGATTTGTATCTTTCGATTTTTGAGAAAAGCACTATATATGCCGCGACAGGAACGGCAATTGCGGGCCTCGTATTTTTAAACGGACTCGCAGGCTCGTCCGTTTAAATCAATTCTCGGCCCGCAATTGTCTGCTTCACTGCCTAGGCAATAATGTACTATTATCGGAGTCTCTCGCTCGTACTCGGGGAGCTTATGGCGAGCGTAAGGGATGCGTGTAGTATCAGCGTTATCTTGTATCCCTTACGCTCGCCATAAGCTCCCCGAGTACGAGCGAGAGACTCCGATAAAATGATTTATTTCCCCGACGGTCAGTTGGTAATGGCCCTACAATAGTGTAATGGGTAGCTTTGGCTAATGAACGTTTGCTTGTCAGTTTGTTCAGTCAGGTACGATGTAACTTCTAGTTGAAATCGTGCTAAGAGCAAGCCGTTTGTTTGAATTCAAAACAATACTGTGTTTCCAATCGCTATAAGGGGCAAAGTTGCCTACCAGACTGATGACGGTAGCACAATTCTCCTCCTAAAAGTTCAAAAACCCCATTAATTTTAGATTTGCTTGGATTTCCACCAGTAAAACAATTGTTTTGTTTTAATCCAATAAGTACGTGAATTCATCTTAAACATAAGTGAGGTTAACGTTGTCAAAAGCATGTACGTATGTATGTTTATGTGTATTTTTCTACTAAAACTGAATGATTCTTGAATGTGATTCTCACGCGGCTTTGCTTGCGAAATATTGAAATGCTTTAGAAGAAACGTTATTATGCTTAACTTTGTGATTACTTTAATACTTTCAGCACTGAACTGTAGAACGTTTCTTTTGTATTATTTGCTGGCATATTCCACGCAATCTTCTTAAAGACTTACCACAGATCCGGCACGCTCCGTAGAATAAGGGCACAATATATGACAAAAAGTGCAATTTGTGCCCTATTCCTACCAAAGGTACGATCGATTTGAACTCAATTACCAAAACGCCTATTGTGTCTTAGGATAAACTTGGTCATATTTCCTTGTGACTGCTATACGTGAAAAAAAATTGAGATGAAGTTTAATTTACTAACTGATTCTAACAACAATTTATTTTATGAATGGAGTAGTTTAAAATTAATGTTAACGGAAAATTAACATGTTTTCATTTGTTTTTGTCATTGTGTAATAAATCAATAATTTGTGGTTGTCTGCCTCCGACCTTATAATCATAGACTAAGTGAATCTCGTTTATGAATACGCTAGAACATGTCAATGGCTTTTTAAGGTTAAGATCTTCTTCGGTCAACCTGAATCGTGTGGACGCAAACGTAAATTCAATTCTGTAAAAATGTACCTAAATATGTAAAGTACGAGGGCTGATACGATTTTTTTTTGTTAAGTAATAACTATTCATTTTTTTATCTAAATGACTTTAATATTTTTCAAAATATACTCCTCTAAGTTCAATACATCGCCTCATTCTAAAAAACCAATCATCAAAACATTTAAAAAAGGCGTTCTGCGGAAGGTCAAAGAAAAGTCGTTCAAATTCTTGTACTGCCTCGTTCGGGTCCGTAAAAGTCCGGCCACGCATCATTTTATTTATAGTGGGGAATAAGAAATAGTCGCACGGGGCCAGGTCTAGACTGTAGGGCGGATGCGTCACCAGCTGAACACCTTTATTGGTCAAAAAGTCCATTGTTATTGCCGCGGTGTGTGCGGGTGCATTGTCTTGGTGAAAAAGAATTCCACGGGTGCTGCTCTTTGGACGATCTTCACCAAGTTTGTCAAATGCCTGGGGTAGACAGACCTCTGTGTACCACTGGCTAGTAACTGTTCTTCGATCTTCAAGCGGAATTACAGCTACTGGGCCCCCGCGGCGAAAGAAAACGGCGATAAATTTTTTGTTTACACTACGGCCACGAACAATTTTTAATTGCGGCCCATCTTCCTCGAACACCCATTGCATAGATTGTTGCTTTGTTAGAGGGTCATAGCAGTATATCCAAGACTCATCAGTAGTAAGGATATTAGACACCTGTTGGGAATTGCCTCCGTTGATTTTTTTGTGCATAAACTGACACCAATCTACTCGCCGGGCTTTTTGCTCTTCGGTCAGCAAATGCGGTATCCAACGCGAAGCAATCTTCCTGACGCCGAGATGATCATGTAAAATGCTCGCAACTGCGGGTGATCCAATGCCAAGTTCATGATCTATTTTCCGATGTGTAATATTCCTGTGTTCTTTTATCAACCATTCGGCTTTGATCACGTTTTCCGGCGTTACAGCACACGACGGCCGTCCTGGTCTCGGCTCATCTTTGAGGTACTCCCGACCCTGCTTAAACTCGCGGTACCAATATTAAATTGTGGCTAACGATGGAGCGGACTCCCCGAATGCGTAGCTTAAATTTTTATGAGATTCATTAAAGGTTAAGTTCTTTTTGTAGTCGTAGAACATCATAGCACGAAACGATTCTCGCGACAGCTCCATTGCAAGAAACAAAACTGGACTGACACTGTCAGCAAAAAAAAAAAAAAAAACTAACCGGCCAGTATGCCATTTTATTTTACAACCCTTATTTTGCCACACACTTTGAAAAGTAAATGTAGTTAGTTTTTATGCAGCTAAAAACTTTCGTAGTAGCCTATGTAGATTAAATCGATATGATAATCTCAAGTCAGTGTTGACATTCCATCATCATTAATACCCAGGGACGTTATTATGACCTAGCTATGCACTTCATTTTACGGCGAGCGTAAAGGACAGAGCTATAGCAGTTATATAGCTCTGTCATTTTCTCTCAGCGTAAACTGAACTCCATAACTACGTGATAATAACCCCCGAACTTCGAACCCACCGCCGCACGGCTCGTGGGAAAGGTTCAAAGGTCAATCAGCATCCACCGAGTGCAGTAATACGGCCTGTCAGGATCACGGCTAGCGATTATTACCAGGGATAGGAAATTCGGATCGATATTTACCTATACTTTCTATACTTTTATTTACCTATATTCACCGGCTTTGTTGTTCAGTTGTATGGAGGCGGACTCAATCATAGAATTCATTACTAAAATTTCTGGGATTTCAAAATAAATCAATTGCACCGGCATTAATTCATAATCAATTATTTATATTAACTGCTTGAAGTTATTTTTCATGTATAGATTTAATTTACCAAAATTAAATGTTTTTTTTTCTTTATTGGGGAAAAAACAGACAAAAACATTAGAAAAAGAATATACAAGATAAAACATAGAATTAAATAAAAGTAGCCTATATCCTGGGGCAATTCCCACTGAGACTTATACAATAATTAAAACCTAACGAATTTTTAGGAGGAAAAATGAATGTTTTATCCTACATGTAAAGTAATTATTATATTAACATTTTGTAGTATCCCAGAATCCCGGAACTTATATTATTAAAATAATATTTTTAAGAAGCCGACGCCATTTTTGCCTATCTTTTTCCGGGATTTTGACAACTTTAGGTAAATATCGATCCGAATTTCCGATCCCTGTATTACGCACAAGTAAACAGCAATTCTTTGAATATGATGCTGCAATCAAGGCGCCCACGGACTATATCCATCTCACGTAATTGGCGTGGAAGCAAATAAAGCCATCCCTTTCGATTTTTGTAAGGGTATGGCCCGAATGCACCCTTCAAGTGGTTAGGCTAATGTCGCAAAGTTTTTATTGCACTGAAGCAATAGATAAAGAGATTTCGAACAAAATAATAGTAAATGTTGAAGTTTTAGAACTTAGTATAGCTTTCTCTTGCAAACGTATTAAATTAACAATGGTGTCATCAATGTATGAATGTGGAAGAAGCGAAATAAATTTGTCAAGATCGTAGCAAGTGGAAAGAAGTGGTCTCTGCCTACCCCTCTGGGAAACAGGCGTGATTTAATGTATGTATGTATGTATGGTGTTATCGTTATGCCTCCTTTTAATAACAATGAGTAAGATCAAAGTAGATTAGGCTGTCTGTCCACTGAAGCTGAGCGAGGCAGCTGAGCGTGAGCGAGGAAAAGTTTCACCAATATTTTATTTTCCTAGGCTCGCTTAACCACATCTGGGTGAATTTCAACAAGCGTCAAATTGTCCTAATTTAGGTGGTATTTTTTATTTTGTCAGTAGGGTTCACAATTTTAAGTGTAAGGGACGTCATTAGTCATAATTAAAAAAATTCAATAAACCATGTCGTTTTAAGATATATGGAATTTACTTATTATATACCACCAAAATTGCTATTTCCATTAGCATATTAATTTAAACACAATTGTTTTTTTTGCAAAATAACAAGTTATCTAAGTTATCACAATTATAAAAATGTATTTCGTACCACCAAAATTAGATACTTATGGTCTTAGAGGGAAGATACAGCAAGACGGTATAAATCTTTCACCATCTAATCTATCGCTGGAACTGAACGAACGACTGACGCCATAATTATTTGTTTGTTTAATCACTTTTCGTTCGATCATAAAATCAATTTTAATATTCACCACCAAAATTGACTATTTCGCAAGGACAGTTTTATTTACACTGTTCCCAGTTTCTTTTTATTTGCAAATGCAATAATTGTAATATTTTATAATTCCTTAACTAATAGGGAATAGAGGTAACTAAAATATCAATCTAGTTGAGGCTTAATAACTTTGTACCACGGTATATCAGTGTATGCGACAAGAACTGGACACGACACCAAAATTGATTTTGGTCTGTTTTTTTTTTTACGGTAAACATGATAAGTTATTAAAAAATTTAACTTTGGCTCAACATGGTACTTTGTGTAAAATTTTCTAGGAAATAAATAGTTTTCCAATAAATGTACTTAACACCCCAATTATCACGTCCGCCGCTAAAAAATGTGGTTAGGATAATTACCCATCTGCTATTGGTGGGTGAGCCCCTAATTAGTAAACTACGCTCCAGTTTTGTCTTGATAGCCAGTTGATAACTTTTTAATGTGGGTTGCTACAGATAAAGTCTTACCCTGTACGATAAAAAAAACCACAGTGGAGTGGTGTTTATTTGTTTGTCGCAAGATGCGCAATCGAAGTTGATGTCAAAGAGAAATTGTAAGCGCTTTATGCAGTATTGGCAGAATGCAGCGTTTCCATTTACTTGTTAAAAACCGGACAAGTTTAGTGCCAGTTAGCTGTTAGTCGCTTGAAAAGGGTTCCGTAGGTGCGCTTTGAAAAATTTTGATTGTTACTTTAATCGGTAATAAAGAATAACTTTCCTGTTTTTGATTCGCTCGCTCGCTCTCGTATTTTCTTAAATAAGTTCAAAACGATTTATTTTCAAATTGTAAAACAATTTTATTGTGTTCTCAATACTAAAGTTTTCCGTAATATTTCGCACCTTCCATGATTTGTAATAAAATAATAAGTTAATTGGTTACGTACAGTTTTTTTCTAAGTTAAAAAAAATGGTGCCCATATTTGAAATCAATTTATTTACGTTACACGTCTGTCTTTGAGTCACCGGCTTACATTATGCGTACCAAATATCCACTCAAACGGTCTAGTAGTTTCGGAGCAAATAAGTAATGACAAGCGGACGGACAAATAGTCGCGCGAGTAATCCTATACAGGTTCCGTTTTTTCTTTTGAGACACGGAACCCTCAATAAACGGTATCAAATAAATAAAACTACCTTGAATTGCCTGACGCAGATGTTCGGTGAATGGTTGCTAATCAGTTTTTTTATATTTTATATTGCTTGTTACCGAGGAACAAGTTTAAATTGGCTATCAACAATTTCTAATTGGATTGGATTGGAATCCTTTTTTGGCTTTTTTCGTTATTTTATTTAATTTTAAAAAAAGTTGTTGGTATTTTCATGTACAAACGGTCGCAGGTCGATGCCTGCATTATATCAAGTTATCATTGAGATAATCTAATATAAATAAAATAAAAAAATGTTTACAGAAAAAAGGTCGATATTTTTTTGTCAAGTAATGGTAAGGACAACTGATTATTAGAATCCGCGGGGTTATAATGGCACGCAGTTCATTTTACGCTGAGAGAAAAGGACAGAGCTACATAACTGCTATAGCTCTGTCCTTTACACTCGCGGTAAAATGAATTGCATAACCACGTCATAATAACCCCCCAGAAATGTTTGGAAAGATAGCTAAGCGGCTAGGCAGACAGACTAGTATAAATGTAAACACGATCTTCGTTAATCATATCTATTTAATAGTAGTGTAGCCACCACTAGGCGGACAGATTAATGTAAACACGATGTTCGTTAATTGTATCGATTTGATAGTTGAGCGGCTACCGCTAGGCGGATAGACTAGAGTAAACACGACGTTCGTTGATCGTATCGATTTGATAGTTGAGCGGCTACCGCTAGGCGGACAGACTAGTGTAAACACGACGTTCGTTGATAATATCGATTTGATAGTTGAGCGGCTACCGCTAGGCGGACAGGCTAGTGTAAACACGACGTTCGTTGATTGTATCGATTTGATAGGTGAGCGGCTACCGCTAGGCGGACAGACTAGTGTAAACACGACGTTCGTTGATAATATTGATTTGATAGTTGAATGGCTACCGCTAGGCGGACAGACTAGTGTAAACACGACGTTTGTTGATAATATTGATTTGATAGTTGAGCGGCTACCGCTAGGCGGACAGACTAGTGTAAACACGACGTTCGTTGATAATATTGATTTGATAGTTGAGCGGCTACCGCTAGGCGGACAGACTAGTGTAAACACGACGTTCGTTGATCGTATCGATTTGATAGTTGAGCGGCTACTGCTAGGCGGACAGGCTAGTGTAAACACGACGTTCGTTGATCGTATCGATTTGATAGTTGAGCGGCTACCGCTAGGCGGACAGACTAGTGTAAACACGACGTTCGTTGATCGTATCGATTTGATAGTTGAGCGGCTACCGCTAGGCGGACAGACTAGTGTAAACACGACGTTCGTTGATCGTATCGATTTGATAGTTGAGCGGCTACCGCTAGGCGGACAGGCTAGTGTAAACACGACGTTCGTTGATAGTATTGATTTGATAGTTGAATGGCTACCGCTAGGCGGACAGACTAGTGTAAACACGACGTTCGTTGATAATATTGATTTGATAGTTGAGCGGCTACCGCTAGGCGGACAAACTAGTGTAAACACGACGTTCGTTGATCGTATCGATTTGATAATTGTGCGGCTACCGCTAGGCGGACAGGCTAGTGTAAACACGACGTTACTTGATTGTATCGATTTGATAGCTGCGCTGCTACCGATAGGCGGACAGCCATCGCTAGGTGGACAGATTAATGTAAACATGACGTTAGTTGATCGTATTGATTTGAAAGTCATGCGGCCAACGCTAGGCGGACGGACCTAAAGTAAACACGATGTTCATGAATCGAACCCATTTGAGAGTCGTACGGCCACCGCTAGGCGGATAGACTAATGTAAACACGACGTTCGATGATTTACTCCATTTGATAGTCATGCAATCATCGCTAGGCGGACAAACTAATGTAAACACGACGTTTGTTGATCGAACACATTTGAGAGTGTTACGGCAACCGCTAGGCAGATAGACCGAAGTAGTTTGGAACTAGCTCATATTTAATTAATAACTACCCTTTGGTAAAAAACTTGTTTGGTACCACCTAGAGTTCATTAATTAATCAAGTAGTCCTTAAATTAATTAGAAAGCGGTTAGAATATTGGGAAAGGAATTGACACATGCAAAAGATGCTGAATAGTCTTTTTGAAATCACTGACGACAAAATACAGTAGATAAGGTAACGTGTGCTTTCATATATATATATGTGTCTGTTTGTAGCGTTGTAGCTCTTGAACGGAGGGAGATGGGTCGATTCGAACGCGGTTTTTTTAAAGATAGCTATTTTAATCAGAATGTTATACGCACCGCTGCTTAACGGTGCGTATATTACGTTGCGTCAAAAACGGCACCATGTTGTTACTATGACCCGTCTTTTGTTTATGCATCGACACCGTATTATACGCAGCGGTGGGGTCGTGCCTTAACTTTGCAATGTATAGTGAATTGTCACCTGTCACCTATAATTGTCAGAATGGTGAAAAAGGGAACTGTCTGTTCTTATGAACCATGGACACACTAATTTGTTCAAAATTTTCTTATTTCATTTAAATACAGCAAAATATTTATTTAACTGTGGTTTCACTGAGAAATGCCACCGCAAGACCCGCGGTCACTTTACAGGCAGCACTTGCTGGGTTGAAATCTTGTCAAAACATAATATACCACTGTATGGCCGTTCCTTTTTTTTTTTTTTTTTTTTTTTTTCTTTTTTTTCTTTTTTTTTATATAATAGTCGGAGGCAGACGAGCAGGCGGCTCACCCGATGGTAAGTGATCACCGTCGCCCATGGACACCAGAAACACCCGGGGGGTTAAAGGTGCGCTGCCAGCCTTTTAAGAAAGTGTAGGCTCGTTTCTTGAAGGTTGCCATGTTGTATCGGTCCGAAAAAACCATTGCAGGCAATTGATTCCACAGTGCAGTCGTACGTGGCAAGAAGTTTTTTGTCTTTTTTTCTTCAACATACTACATTCTTATCCTAGATAATTATCAAAATGGACCATTAATTAGCGAACAGAACAATAACGACTCTGCGAGTTTCTCGCGCGCTTCGATTGGAAAACTTTTGAAAAGGTGTGAAAGCGGTGCTCAGGAAATAACAACGTCTCGAAAAAAGTTTCTAAGAACAAAAACTTCACGGCCTCAAAGATACGGAAAATAGTTCAGTAATGACCGAAGACTTAACTGCTGAGTTGTGTTTGGTGAGCACGCCTCGGTTTTCAGAAGGAATAATAGTTTATACCGTATAATGACGCACTATTCACTTTACATATTCGAAATTATTATGTTTGTCCGATCAAATATTTCTTCGTTTGCAATAGTAAACGTCGTCGGCAAACAACGACGCCACACAGGGCGTTTGAGAACTGTTCCTCGTCGCATGGCACTTGCAGGTAAAAACTCGCGCGTCATCGGTCCCACTTACTCTGAGCGTCTACCCGCCGAACTCAAACGCGAACCATCTGACGAAATGTTTAGGCGCCGGCTTAGGAATCTTTTGTTGGATAACCCAGTCTATTCGGTGAATGAGTATATGGAACTTGACTTATAAATAAGGTTGACTTTAAAATTTTTAATGTACTCTGTATTAGGTTGCGGGAAACTGATGGATGCAAGGGGCGCAAGACTGATCTTTGTAGCAAACCTTTGGAGAGACCAGGTACAGATGTAGAGCATAATGATTTTCCATCGTATTTTCTCGGAAACGTTCGTATTTGTCATGCTACTTCAGGCAACCTCAGTACTTTTTGTCCTGTGACCGACTGAAATAGCAAGACACTCGTACGTTTCCGTGAAAAAACGATGTAAAATAATTATGCACTACATCTGTATGCTGGAAAGAACGCCCGATCTTCATTTTCATACTTAACGCTAGAAGTCGCTTGTGACTTCCTGCGCGTATAATTAGCTACCCATTACTCCCCTTATATATCCTGGGGGTAGATTTTCAGAGAATCCTTTCTTAGTGCACCCCTAGGAATACTCCCTTTAAATTTTCATCCCTGGTTTAGGCTGTACGATGTTTATCAGTCAGTCACGACACTGTTTTATTATTTAGACTAGAATTAGTAATTTTGCCATCCCACGGGAACTGTGATTTATTTCTTGATTCAATGTAGCCCTATGTGATTCAGTGTATAAGCAAACTTTATTCCTATTTGTATGTAACCAAATTCGTCCATCCGATTTAGCCAAGAAGTAATAAACTCTCGCACGTATTATCAAGCCGCGATTAGAATACAATTGAGCACAAATGTCGTTTCTGAATTAATACATGAAATGACATTGTCAATGGTAGTGTGTGCAGATAAATGAAAATACTTATTTCTATACGTAGAAGTTATAAACCTTGGGAAAAAAACATAAATTAAATTACCTACTTTAAAAAAATACAAATAATGTAATAATTAAATTTAGGAACACCATCAAAAATTATTAATTCATAACACCATCGTCTTCAGAGCTGTCCGTATCATCACCTGGCACAGAGAAAACAAAATAGATAATTAGTGTGCTAAATAGTGTTAAATATGCATGTTCACATCCAACAGCATAGAAACAGTTTACTGCTGTACCTACCTATGGTGTCAACTTCTTCATTACGAGGAATTTCTAAGCATAGGTAGAGTTGTTTGTTATACGACCTGAATGATTATGACGAAGCAATTCTTTGTAAAACTTTTATCTATAAGTGTCTGCAGTTAAACTATGAAGATATCATAACTAGATTGACTTATAATTAATTATATTTATTTATTATATGTACTTTTGTGCTAACGGTACTTTAAGTACCTTTCGTATTGAAAATATAAGCAGCATTATGTATTTGTACTGTATATAATCGTATCAATTTTGACGCTTGTGTGTTTGACTGTTTTTATGACACAACGAAAATAAATTTTATATGGATTATTACAAACTCACAATATTGAGATATCAAAGCAATAAGGCCGAAATTCTTCTATCAATGAGAGCATTGAGCGCGAGCGAGCTTTGCCGCTCCTATTTATTTTGCCGGCGTCCGCGACGCTGCGAAGAATTTTGTCGCAGTACTTTCATGTAGGTACCTACATACACTACATACACTAAAGTCACAATTTCACACAGAACGAATTTTATGATTAAGGGCCACTTGCAGCAAAAATTTAAATCGAGATTAATGCTAAAGTTCAGTTTAGCTATGTCAAAATGTATGGAACTGTCAGTCATAAATATAGATTTAAGCTTAATCTCGATTTAAATTTTTGCTGCAAGTGGCCCTAAGATGTAAGTGCGTAAAGTACTACAGTAGGCGTAATGCCCAATTAATTTTAAACTCATAAAACAGTAATAAAAATAAGCTAACCAAACTATTTCAGTAAAAAAATGCTTAACCCTAACCAACCGTATTCGGAATGCCCAAGTCATATTAGGTCGATCAAAAAAATAATTAACCTAACCAACTGTACTCACTCGCAGTAGTACATTACAGCTATTATTATAGTTCACTCTTGCCCGGTTTTCATGTTTTTTTTTTCCCAAGGTTTGTTTCTCCTGAAGCATCAGAATGTGACAGCAGTCAGAATTCTACTAATAATACAACTAGACTTTGTTTCGTATGAAATAAGTTGCAAATTGCATAGCATAGCAGACATGTGTGAGTGACACATTTTATTTGACGTGAGGCGTTCAAAAGGATAATTACCCTGACGTACACGGGACATGAGGAAGCAAAGGAAATCATGGTAGATCGAACGCGTTTCGCCGAATGTCACCATTATTGATGTCCCTTGTAGTTAGATGGTCTTTACATCAAACGCCATTGGTTGATTGTGTTTCTGTTCTATCCAATTCGCGGAAAATTGACTGACAGACCGTTACGTATGTTGTACAGCTGTTATTTATTAAATTGTATTATTCAGTATTTTGGTTTTTATGAACTCGAGAATAAAAAAAAATCAGGGTGAAAGGTTGTGTATGTATTAATCCAGAGTATCTAGATATCAGGGTGATATCTTCATTACAAATTTCATCTAAATCTATCCAGCCATTTCAGCGTGAAGGAGTAATAAACTAACATACACACCCACACACTTTTGCATTTATAACATTAGTAGCAAAGGATTAACCTCAGTCAAAAATTGTGAACACAATATTTTTTTAATGTCGTGGCTCTTTTCAAAGCAACCCAAAATATATAATATAATGGGATATAATATAAGTAGGCAAACTAATTAAAGCTAAACTGGAGTGCTTATGAATATATATTTTTTTTTTATTTTTTTTTTATATCATAGGAAGGCAAACGAGCACACAGGCCACCTGATGGTAAGTGGAAACTGTGACCCATAGACATTCGCATTCACAAGACCGCAATCCTAAGACTGCAAATGGCCCAAAACCACGAAGGTGGCGAATTTGCTTTGGCAGCTCATAAAAAAAAAAACATGAATGAATTTTAGTAAATAAACATTTGAAACTATTGAAATTAGTCGGATATACCTATACCTTAAAAAAAATATTTCAAAAATAACTAATTGTCAATAATTTAACAAAAAACAAGGTCAAAAAGTCATTTCGGGAGCGCATCCGAAAACACAACTTGTAACTTCAACTTAGTCAAAAATGAAGTAAAATTCAACTTTATATATTTTCAACATTCATTATGAGTATTTTGGTTCCTAAAAAATAAGGTTTTTTTAACTATCTTAGATAAAATAAATTTATTTTAAACGCAGGATTAGTTAAAAACTTGTCCAACAAAGTATACGTCATATTTGTGAACGAAGCAATAAATAGGCGAAACTTTTATTTCTGAACGTAACTTTTGACGCTAGTGTGCTGCAGTAGTGAACAGGTGTTTTGTGAGTCGGGCGTCATTTGTTTTGTTCGCAAATATATATTAATTTCAATGGTAAGTACCTTTGCAATCAGCTTATATTAAACCGTACCTTTATTATATATCATTACGGGAACGCGTGTAACTGTTTGTTAAATTAAGATGCCAGTTATTTCATATCTATTTCTTAAAATTATTCTTGTTAGATTGACGTTAACCTCCAAATATGGCGTCTAAGATGGCGGGCGCCGGAATAACGCGCGCGAAAGTTTGAAAACGTCATTTCGGGAACAGTCATTATGGCAACGTTCCCGAACATGATGACACGTTCCCGGAATGACTTTGCTGTTCCCGGTATGACGTTATTAGTGTTAAAGAAATATTAAATTAGTATTTGGTGGAAATTAGAGTTTAATTTTTAATTGCAGCAAACATGGAAACAAATGAAAATGGGAGGACGAACAAAAAGTCTAAAAAAGCACTTAAAAAGGATAGTTTGGCTTATTTACGCCACAGAGAAAAAGCTAATGCAAGAAAAAGATTTTTTTTAGATAGTTTGACAGAGGAACAAAAAGAAATTAAACGAGCTAAAGACAGGGAGTACTACCGGAAAAAGAAAGCTGAAATCAAGGTAAATAAAATATCAGATCTGACTGAACGTGAAAAACGAGCGCTAAGAAAACAATGGAAAAAAGCATCAAAAAAGTATAGAGCCAAGAAAAAGATGTTAGCAAATGCAGTCAGTAATACGCCTCCGCCTTCAGATGACGAGTTAGACATACCATTATATTACCATTACCGCCCTGTCGCGATTTAATGCGAAAACAAAGTGGAAGAAAAAAAGTAAAAAAAGACCGAACAAAAGCATATCGAAAAATATTAAAGCAAAAAGGTATCATTACAGAACTGAAACGCAAAAATGATGCTTTGAGGAAAAAACTAAATAGAAAAGAACAATTACAGATGAAGAAGAATATAGGAGACGACAATATGTGTCCTAATAGTAAAGTGAATGACTTAATCAAAGATATACCTGTGCCTGTGCCTCCTGAAGTACGCAAGCACCTGTTATTTGGGGAGGTATTATCAACGCAACTGAAGACGAACGCAACATCTTTGAAGAAAAACTCAAAAGAGAGACTGTATTCGAGGACTGATTTAAACTAAAGAATACCGTAGTCAGAATTAGACATAGTTTCAGTTGTCAAAGATTAAATTTAAGAAGAGTTATGTATGACTAAGTAACATATTATAGAAGCTTAAAAAGAGATTTGTTACCAATTTTGTTTTATTTGTGTAGTTGTCAATTGTATAATGTTACAAAACTACTATAAGGATTGATTAAATATTATAAAAAATATATATTTGCTTTTATTACTTCAAAAAACACCATTACCAGTATCAAATTTCCGACTACATCATTCAGTGAACGCCTCAGTCAATCCGGGAACACTAAATCATTTTCGAGAACACCACTTTTTTTGTTTTTTTTATTAGTAATTTCAAATATTTTTGAACAGATAAATTCTTACATATAATGAAAATAAAGTTCTTGTTATGATCGTAACCAAGTTAACGTTTTAAGTCATTCGTATTCTCTAATATACTAACTTTAATGCATGAAATTTGGAACTTATGATCATTTTGAATTTCAGTTAATTTTTTTTGGTAATAGAGTCATATTTTTACCAAATTTTCTTTTGCACTTAGTTTACTGTAATAAGACACTGAAAGAAATAATAATTAATTAATGTTTTTAAGAGTGCTTCTATTTATAAAAAGAAAAATAACATCGTTCCCGGTATGACGAATTTTACTGACGAGCTTGCTTAAAATCGCTGGAATAAAAAATAAAAATAAATGTGTGCGCGCCCCTTTTAAATCTATTAAGAACAATAATGTAGCAATTACTTTCAGTATTTAATTTTGCTATACCTTTTATCATTTTACTTGCAAATTACCAAAACAGAATTCGCCACCTTCGTGGTTTTGGGCCAAATGCGTTGCCAACCCTGAGGCCGAAGATGGAATGCCTCTATGCTAGTCATTTCACCGGCTGTCTTATCCCCAAACCGGAACACAACAATGCGAACACTGCTGCTTGGCGGTAGGTTAATGGATAAGATGGTGGTACCAACCCGGACGGACCCTGCACAAGGTCCTCCCACCTTTAATAATATAATCTTTTCTTTAATACTTATCCATAACATTACAATAACACAATTTCAGAAGTATGTTACATAAAATTATATTTGTTATCATGGCGCATTTGTTTATTTATATTTCTACATTCCTAACAGCTCATATTATATTTTTTATCTGTCATATTCGCTTTTTTGGGTAAGTTTTTTTTTGTTTAAGTTTGGTATTGAATGCTTCTAACGTTAGTTACATAGTAATTTTCTTTTGAAATGATATGAGTGTTAATGATCAAGATTGTATAAATCATTGCAAAGATTTCACTTAATAAAAGTACGGGATAATAAACATTTTTAAGTAATAGATATTGATAGTTTGGCACAATCGATTAGTAAATTTAATCTTATCTGCCATTTAAAAATGGCTGTCTCCTTGTTTATTTTAGAGTGTAAGAAAGAGAAAGGGCTAAATTTATCTGTCAAATATGATTAACTTGTAGATTGTGAAACAGACGGTAGGTATTATTTACATCTGTACGAATTTCATTTGATATAGACTACACCGTCTAGACATTACAAATTTCGTAAATTGCAAATAATAATATATTTCCTTTGGTATTCATAAATCCAGTCCAGCGAAGTTTGACCGTTGAACTTGCAACAACTGTTCGTAATTCGAAAATAATTCGATGGCCATTTGCATTTTGTGATATTACCGGTATATAATGATCCTTCGTTTCGTTTAAGAGCTACAGATAGAGGTGTCAAACTACGCTGGACCAAGGTCCAAGTATGAAATCAGAAAAGATCACGTTCTATTAGTTTTCTACAGAAATTGCGCGACATGATCCATTCATGGCTATCAGACCGAGTTAATGCCTTCGTAGCACATCAAATCATTATTCATTTCACAAGCCATTTAAGACGAGAATCGTGGCTGCTGCCTGACAAAAAAATAGCGTCTGTACATTGAAACATCTGTAGAATGAGGCACTTTATTATTAATGAGAAAAAAAATGTTATTAGTATCCTATGTCTGTGTACCTGTGAACTCTTCACGCCAGTATGTTTAACCATTCTTACGAAAAAAATATATATATGAGGACGCCTTTTATTTTCTAACCGTCGTTATTTTTTATTTGGTAGACAAGGGTACCCTCCTTCTTTTATAGATACACATTTCATAAAAAATATAGATTCACAGAATTTTCATTTCTGCTGAAAAACACGTATCTTAAATTTCGCTACTCTTTAAAGTTAGGACGGACAAACGGACAGCGTAGGGAACACCCAAATACTCCGAAATATTTTATTCCGAATTTACTAATTCCGATTTTTAAAACCCCGAATTTCATAATTCCTAAGGAATAAAATTTCGATTATTAAAAAACACGAAATTTATTTAACCGAATTTCCAAATTCCGATTGTATATTTTTCCGATTTTTATAACTCCAAATAATGAAAAGCCCGAAGTGTCATTGGCCCGAAAAACAAATTTCCGATTATTAATTTTCCGAAACTTTCGATTACTAATTCGGAAATTTGATATTCGGGATAATGAAATTCGTGTTTTCAATAATCGGAATTTTATTTATTAGGAATTATGTTTTATAAATCGGAATTAGTAAATTCGGAATAAAATATTTCGGAGTATTTGGGTGTTCCCATTGTAGACACAGGTAACAAAACCGAATTGGAGCACCCCAAAATCCACGTGGTCTTGTCTGTCTTACCCCTAGAGTGTATATAAAAAGCCGGAGACGCGGAGGGAGAGCAGCCCTCGCCCGTTGTGACAAAGGACGGGAGCCGTGCAAAGAGGAGCGGCTGAGGCTGGTCGCCGAAGGCCACCAGCAAGCCGAAGCTGCGGAGCGGAGCACGGGCGACCGTCCTTTGTCACGCGAGGGCGAAATGGCTGCTCTCCCCGCAGCGCCGGAGCTAAGGCGGAATCTTAAATTGTCAACAGTTGTCTTAAGTTGTTAATAACAACAATTCGTAATTCTGATGTTTCGTACTTTTGATTAGTCGGTGTAATAATATTCGGAGTTTTGAAGATCGGTATTTTAATAATCGGAATTCGTATTATTGATATTTCTGATTATTATTCATTCGGACTTATTATTGTTCGGTGTATTGAAATTCAGAATTTTGCAAATCGTAATTGTTAACGTTAAACATTTTGAAATTTCGGATTTATAAATATCGGAAAAATGAAAAATCGGAATACTTATATTCGGAGTTTTAAAACATTCGGAATTATAATAATCGGCATTATGAATTCCTATACTCGGAATTTAGTTTTTCGTATTTATGTAGTGTACCCACAGCGTAGGCTTAGTAACAGAGTCCAGTTTGAACCCCACAAAATTATTGTAATCTAAATGGTCCATTGCAAGTCTGAAGTTTTGGATCCCAACTGTTTCATTTGTCCAAATCGTAGTCGTAATCGATCATTTCATCGAAATTCACGTGTATCATTTCGTCATCGAACGCTATTTTCCGCTGAAACGATGATGTTTTCAGGATATTTTTAACATTTATTATAATAATATAGGGTAGGTTAGGTTAGACTAATTAGAATAAAAAAAAAAACATACGGTGAGAAATGCCTTTCGATGAAATGAAAGTTCTGCGTAATGATTCGTTCGTTGAAAGATGTTTCGATAAAACAATACGCGCCCGTCGAAAATTCATAAGTTATATTTTTTGTCTAAATTAACTTTTCAAATTCTTTAAAGACATATTACAAAACCAGTAGGTTATGTTACGAAAGTTACAAGGTTTAAGAATAAAATGATTTTCTAAATTACGAAAATTCGGTCAAACGAAACAGTTAGAAACTGACACCTTGGCCCCTATCTAGAAAGTAAAAACTATATCATCTTTGAGCTGTTATGGTATTGTTTTTAACTCACCCGCCATTACTGTCAAGTACAAAACAGCTATCAAAAGGTTGACAATGCTATATACAGGGTTGGGCAGATTAAGTGTCCTAGTTAAAAAGAGCCATAAAATTAAAACAAGACAGTTTTTTTTTATTTATCACGTTTTTATTTTAAGCGTACTCTATACTTAAAAAAACTACCTAATTCATAAGTTCAAATCGCTCGCCATCAGCTTTAATAACTTGACGCATTCTTCCATAGAATGCATTGCACGCGGCACGCACTACCTCGTCTGGTATTTCATCCCATATCTTGACTAATCGATCCTTGAATGAGTTTAGATTCATGCCCTGTGTGCTCCCAATCTTGCTCAGCATGTAACCCCATATCGAAAAGTCCAAAGCATTCAAATCCGGCGATGATGCAGGCCATTCTTGCCAAGGTATAAAATCTGTCAAATTTGTTCTACACCAGTCTTGAGTGCGTTTAGCTTTGTGAGATGGGGCACTATCTTGTTGGAAGCAGTAATAGTCGTTTCCATATAATTTTTGAGCATTTTCTAGCAAATGACCCTGTAACACGTTCTGGATGTAATAGTCTTGGTTAATTTTGACACCTCGATCAATAAACAGCAGCGGTAACTTGCCTCTAGGCGATATCGCACCCCATACCATGACAGCTGATGCACTCTGGAACCGTTGTACGGCTAATTTGTCCACAGGAATATCTTTCAATGAAGCACCATAGACACGATCGTTTTGTTGGTTGTGACTGTCTTGTAACTGGAACATCTTTTCACCGGAAAAAATAATATCATCGCCGTCGTGCCAAGCTAGCAATTCCCTACATTTTTTCACTCTAGCTTTTTTTTGGGCTTAACGCCATGATTTTTTTGTTTGCCTTTAGCCCAAGATCATATTTTAAAATACGACTCATTGTTCGACGGGATATTTTCATATCTTTAGCAAGTTTGCTTGCACTTCGAGCTGGATTTCGTCTAATACGCTCACGAATATTTTTAATGATGTTTTTGGTGCGAACAGATGGCTTTCTCCCAGGTTTGGGCCTGATTTGTGAAGATCCCGTTTCTTTGAATCGCTTGACGGTCCGCGATATAAACCTTATATTGATATTTAAATGTTTCAGCGTCTTCAATATCTCACACGGTCGGAATTTTTTATGGTACAAATCGCACACGAGTTGGCGTTTCGCGTCCATTGTTGAAAACAATATAAAAACAAAATATATCAAGCTGACGTGTAGAAATCATAAAGAAGGTTAAATTGTCAACAAAAAAAAAATACGAAGTGAATAAGAAGTTTAGTTATATTTAAGTAAAAAAGCCATACACAACTAGGACACTTAATCTGCCCAACCCTGTACAACGTGTTACAAAATACCCCGTAAAAAATATATAAATTATCAAAGCCAAAAATATTGTCAACCCAAGTAAGCTGTCATGTCAGGGAACCGGAGTTAGCATAGATTACTTAACAGAGAGGCCTACCTACCAATTTTAATCATTCTCATCTTTTATGGTTTTTCTGTTTTTCATCCACAAAGGTTCAATACTATGATGTCATTATGCTTAAAGTACTGGCTTCAAAAAACGTCAAGACGGAAATAGTACATTGTAGCCTAGGCGCGGAAAGTAAGGGTTTTCCTGACGAGGTGGTTAGCAGGCCGAGCAACAGCGAGGCCTGCTAAAATACGAGTCAGGAAATCCTCGTTTCCGCCGAGGCATACATAATGCTTTTCTCAAACATGTGAGGAAATCATACAAATACATTTCTAAAAAGTAAGTAATTTAATTTACATTTTTATTTGCCCTCCACAACATAAATTGGTCATAAGTTCGGTTATATGTTTCCTTAGATTTAGCGGGAAGCAGGTTTTGCCTAACCGAGGCAGCTTCAGATTTTAATATAGGCGGAGTGGTACCTATTTAGTCGCTTTCGTCGCTTGAGCTCATTTTTTATAGTATTTCACACAACAAATAGTTTAATATTCGGTTTCACAATTATATTATGCAGAATGAACGAATGTTACCGACTGTCAATTGTTTTTAAATACTAACCATAGACATTGGAATGCAAATTCAAAAAGAAACACACGCACTGTACTGAAAAAGCGAGCAGTTACCTTGGCTGTTTGGAATTTTTGTCTTGGTCCTTTTGATTTTGTATGCAAATTGACAGCATTTTTAAGAAATATATGGACATGGACGGAAAGGGTTTTCATATGGTTTTTTTACTCCTAGGAGTAAAATGAGGCTCTTTCCGTCCTTGTGTTTCAATCGGAAAACCGTTTTTTCCGAGCATGTTTAAGAAAAATAAATAAGTTGTCAATTTCAAATCTTCTTATCGATATTCTACAATTGTTCCGTGTTTTTCCATATTTTTTTCCAAAATGACGATGTTATCTAATTCAGAATATTACGATATGATGTTGCGTAGGCCATGAAGATAGCAATTTAAATCGTGCTCGCGAACTGTATCGGCAACGATGTATCGATGGAATAGCGACGGCTACCTTCCAGTGGCGGTACTGCCCTATAAGCCCAAAAGCCGGGCTTGCCTTACAAAAATAACAATTCATAAAATCCACGTATTGTATTAGGTAGGTATTTCACCTTCGCGCGCCGCGCACTCTCACTAAATTCTTCAAATCAAATTATATGCAACAGTAGTACTAAATTTGACCACGCACCGCTGCCACCTCCGCAGCACTTCTAGCGCTTTTTTTTTTTTTTTTGACTATACAGTACGACCAGTTTCTGAATAGCAATCGGTAATCTTCGATTTTCTTTGAAAAACTAGTGCCAAATATACAGTCAGATGCGAGTGTAAGTGTGATACCGGCCGAGAGCTATTAAGAAGCTGCGAGTAGTGTAATCAATGACTCGGTAAGTAAAAAAAATAACGTCTTTTGGAAATCAATGTCTCGAGAACTACAAAAGTTTAATATATGAAAATCAACAAGCGCAATTGGAGATAAAACTGGCATCAAAAATTTAACGTTAAATTTAGGTTCAAATAGGTTGTCTATCAAACGGCCCGGTAGACCATTTTTTTCGTGTCCGATCTTGGCAGGCCGTGTGTAAAAACAGTGAAATGTTTCTGTGTTAACGAGCTCTATAAATAGGTGTTTTTTGAAAGTTTAACGCATTGCTTTTAGCTTTGACCTCGTCTCAGTAATTTCGTTTTCATTTCGGTGTAATTAGTAAACCTCGTTATCTTTTCGCATTGATGTCGCTTTTTTTGTAGGAATTGAATGTTTTAATTTATCGACAGTCCATGTTTATCGATTTATCGATGTTTGTAAATTATTTTTGTGGTTAGTTTAGTTTATCGTATGCAACAATGTGATTATTTATTTGCTTTTTATATCTCAGCTCAATAGCAATAAACACAGCGTAGGTATCCTTGATAAAAAATATGAAGCCTTATAAGTGCACTAATATGTTTATTTGCTTAGTATTATATTTGTGTTGTTTTCGTGTTATATAACTTCAAGTACAATACCATCGACATTTTAGATAGTGGATAAATCAAAATGTGTAGCGAGATAACGAGGTTAAGTATTTTATTACGTCACGTCATTTATTACCTGTGACTTTAGAGTTCAGGAAATAAGGGTCAGGATGCCAGAGATTGTCGAAGAACTCTGGCGGCAAAGTCACGTGGTCGTCGCCTTCCTCGAAGATATCTTCAGGAAGCTGCAGCCGGCTCTCGCTCCAAGTTTGTCTGATGAACATGTCCACCCTAGAAATAAATAAGTTCAGTTTTAGCATTTATGTGGGTGTCCCTCGAAAGCCTTAATGACGTTTGTCCTCGTCCATCGTTTATCCGAAATATTATTTGTTCTAAGCTCGTTTTCAGCTGAGACGGATAACTTTTTAAGTTTTCCAAAATTACTTGCGTTTAGGTTAGGTTAGGGTTTTATTATAACAAGACTAGATAACGATAAGATAAAGATACTTATTCAGTAAGTAGGCCGCACGGGCACTTTTACACGTCAAGAATCTATCAGCGCTTCACAAGAGACCACTGCTGAGAAGAAATGCCGCAAGAAACTGAGTGTCAGTCATTTTTTTAAATATATTTAATATTACAATGGTACTACTTACTCTAGCATTATATGAATCTATAAATATTAAATTAAAAAATATAGTGAAGTTGTTAGTTATTTATGTTTGTTCTTTAAGGTAGTATGCATGTCTTCTGAGCAACAAAAAATGATATTTTTATTATAAGTGGAAACTTTGTTAGCTGATGTACTTTTTAAATTTGTTTGTTTCTTAATGTGTAATATATTGCTGTTTGTTTCTCAAATAAATAAATAAATATCAAATAACCTGCGTAGATTTCGCAGAAAAACACAACAAAATCTTACGAGAGAGATAGAGGGAGAAAAGGAAAAAGAACACCTACTCATGTGTTTATAAAACGGTGCAAGACGACCACATAAAAAAATGTCGGAAATGGCTTTAGGATAAGGGAATGCAATTCAACCGGTTATAGACCGTTTTTGTATGAAAATAACTGGTTTAAACCGCTTATAACCTGTCATTGGCATTCCCTATTTAGGATATATAAAACTTCGGAAAAACGATGCATTAGGACAAATTACGACTAGGGATCCCAAAATAAACCCGCTATTTGTAAACAATGGTCTTAAAGTTGTTACACTTACCTACTAGGTAAAAATTAATTCTCCTTAAAAAAACCAACGACAAATTTTCAGATAAATAAACGCAGTCAACCTCCGCATCACGTGTACTAAAATAAGTTGCAAAGTTAAGTACTTGTTAAAAGTTTTAAAATAAAAAAGAAGCTTGTCTGCCCTTTTACTCTCCTCAAGGACCTGAACTTAAGTTCATCTGTTCTACAATTAGATGTCCCTAACTCATTTTTATTCAGTTTCTCAGGTTTAAGCTATTAAATGGACATTGGGTAGATGGATACACTTGGTTAAGTCTTTCCAGTGTTGTTATATTTCCAGCGAATTACAAAAACTAATGCGTTGTTTATTGTGGTTTTCGTTTCTTCAACAGATATTATTTAAATAATAATAACATTGCAGCAAGTGGCGAGCTGTTGGTGAGTGGCGACACACTGCATCCGAGGGTGGATCCTGTTCCTCACCTCACGCTTGCCTTTACCGGCTAGCTGGAGTGTATAATGACGAGGAACAGAGCCTCACCTCTGGCTTGCCTTTATTGGCCGGTCAGAGTGGAGTTGCAAGAGCTATATGCTCGAAAGGCGGATGTGTTGCATGGCGAGTGCTGCTGCTATGTAAATGCGGCTATTTCGGGAGGCCCATTCCATTGAGTCGGCAAGTCACCGCCTGCCATTTCAACCAAAGTTTAGCATTGGCCAGGCAGGCGCCGTAGTTTCATCAATAGCCTAGTTCACCAATCCATATCAGTTCATTCATAGAGTCTATTATTAATGTTTCCATCCTTCTTAAATAGTCCTACACTAACTGTTGGTTGTCCGTGGGAGCATACTTCTATAGTTTGAACTCAGGGACAATCGCCGGTTGGTGTCCCATCACTTTACTAAATTAACCTTGTACCTAATATAAAGCGCCTCTGCGTGTTGGCTTCGGCTCCATGTACGCAATCCAAAGGTCCGGGACTTCCATAGTCCCGTGATTGGTAAATAAATACTAATAATAATAATAATTATTATTATTGGCCAAGTAACAATACATTAAATGTGTTCTAGTGTAGCGATAAGTCCACGAGAGAATTTGCGGCCATAGGATTGCAGTTTTATGGTTCTTATCTCAAGAATGCATATGTCAATGGGTCTTCCCTCTCCGTGCCATTTAAAAATTGAAATACATTTCGTAGCCATATCATATTATAAGGGTTTTTTAATTTTAATTCCAAAAGTAGAATTCACACATACATACCATCACGCCTGTCTCCTATTTAGGTAGGCAGAGACTATGGAACGCCAAGTGCACCGGTCTAAGCATACCTACAACATTCGCTTCCTCTACATTTATCAACCTCTTCATGCACATACGTCGGTTTCGGGTGCTTTTGGTTTAACCTATATTCAGTACGAATTTGATCAGTATATGACCGTCTAGGGCATCTCCTTCCAAGATTTATACTCCAAAAGTTTATGGTATCAATAGATATTAAACAGTATTTGATTTGGAATGTAGCGATATGATAGCGATTATGATAATTGTTCAAATACTTTCTTTGAAACAACTTTGTAACTTTCCCGAACTAAAGTTTCAAAGCTAAATAATTGTCCTCGTTACATCGAGCAGACGTAACTATCATAATATTATCTAAGTAAATAATGGATTCCCATTATTTACGTCATTATCACAATTTTTTTGATAGAAGACTGGGAATAAAAATGGTCATAAAAATATATTTTAGCAGTCCTTATACCAGAGTAAAATTACGAATTCAAAATGGACGGGTATGGCAGCACTTTTACCATTTGTCTATATTCATTCAACCTTTTTTGGGCTTTGAAATATTATAATGTAAAAAATGAAGCGAAAAAATATTAATTTCTTGGTTAAGCGTGTTCGGAAATTTAGAATGCTGTTTTACTACTTTTAAACTATGAGTTCAGTTAAGACTTTGCATGTGAATAAGCATTATGTATCCTCCGAACACCAGTAGATGGGTAAGAACGAAAAAGTTGGACCATAGTTAAGCGCAGTTAACCATACAAGCAATCACAACGAAGTCGAAAAAAGTTCCAATGTGCGACGAAAAGTATCCCTACAATATATGTAAGTATGGCTAATTTTCGTGTCACTACAGAAAACTTTCATAGAAAATTCAATTGAGCGAGCTAGCGTGGCTAACTTTTTGTTCCTTACCCAGATAAGGATGGGGCTGTCGTATCTACCAGCAATCATACCTATTCAGAATGTTCTTGGAACTATTTTTCATACATACATACATACATAAACTCACGCCTTTATTCCCAGAGTGGGGTAGGCAGAGCTACCGAATGACCAACCACTCTAAAAATTTGTTGATAATTCTGTTACCACATTTTGCACAATTAGGCTAAGATGTTTACCAGTGTATTAGTGACAGGTTGGAAGCCCATCGCCTAACAGTACTGCAAGCCCTTATTCCCTTAGTCGCCTCTTACGACATCCACGGGAAGACATGGAGTTTTTCATAATGGCCTGAAAACTGACTGTGCGCGCGTCAGCAAACATACATGAGGCACTACACCATCTCGGCAATCCTAACAACATTCCGAATGCGTTGTTATATTGAACATATGCAAAAGCACGATTATTTGGCCAAAAATTAGCATCATCGGATCCGGTAAGCGTTTAATGATCCACCGGTATACCGGATCCGCTTATTCGAATTGCAATCCCTTGTGAAGACGCGAGCGTACGTTGTTTACTTTCAATTCCGGAGGGTAAGCGGACTAAGCTTTTCTAGCAGTGTGGTGGGGTGCGGTGTGATGTTACCTTATAACTAACAGTTAATTATAATATTTGTGACTATTAAGACAAAATTGTGAGGTGCAAAGAGGTGTTTATAATATGACTGATTAAATCATGTACAAAGAGCGGAATTCTTCATAGCAAAAATCAAACTGTCAGAGGGATTGACCTAACTGTTTTATCGACTTATCGATAAATATTTGTCACTTAACGAAACAAAGTTAAAGTAATGAAATCAGGCTTTTGGATATACATACAAACAAATTAACGGTGTCCCTAATTAGCTGACCGCCACTGTATTTTAGTAAAATAGTAAAGAATAAAACAGAAAATACTTTTTTTTTAATTTTCTATATGAAACTTATCATTAAAAATTAAAAACAAATATTGCTAAGAGTAGGTAACTAATCTTCATTCAAAATAACAAAGTCGAAATCTAAATCTGTACTAAATATGTTTTCTTCATCTTCCCTTCAAACTTATCGTTCGTGCTAGAAAAATATCTAGGTTTACTTATCAAAGAGGTCAAATGTTACTCAATAATCTTTTAAGTTGATTATGGATACCTAATGCGATTTTATTCCGTAACATCGATATGTCGATAAAACAGTTAGGTCAATCCCTCTGACAGTTTGATTTTTGCTATGAAGAATTCCACTCTTTAATCATGTACTTTGTTTATAAGGTTCCCTAGTTTTTAGGGTTCTGTGACCGAAGAGAGCCCAGGGGACACTATTAACCCTATCTTGACATTGTGCATTCTTAAGACTTACCAATACAATACAAGACCGAGCAAACGTCGAGCGTCCAATGGCGCCTCCAATACTATGATTGTCTTTTCTGATAAACTAAAGAATTTCCATGGAATTGGACGATGCTTTTTTGTAGCGCATGTGAAAACACAATGTAACGTAACAAACTTTGACGACACTTAACCTTTGAGAAGTCAGCTTAGCGGGAAAAGGTCGCCTCTGCTTTCCATTAACTTGATAACTCGAAGGTCAATTGTTATTAAACTATGTGAGTAAGTTGTATGGTCCTATGAGTTGTATTTTCATTTGTCTACACACGTCATTCTTTTGAAAAATCTAGCGAGTAAATTAAGCATTTATAACGTATTTTAAAATCCATTTTGACAGTAGCACGAAATCGAAATTAAAAGGTTTTCGTTACGTATATAATAACCATTAGGAAATTTAACCGATATCTGAGATTTTCCTACTCGAGAATTGTACATGAAGCTGGGAATAAAGTTTCGACATTTTACAAAACTTTATTCTCAGCTTCATCTACAATTCTCGAGGAGGAATTTCTGGAATACCGGTTTGGAACCGGATAGAATTCAATGATCAAAAAAAAAATTGGCTTTGGATAAATCGTCGGTAAGATGTTGTGTGATGTGCCGTGTAACTTGAGGGGCTCGCAATCGCAATTGACTTCAAAGTGGAGCAATTGTTTTAATTTTGTATGCAGACAAGCCTTCGATTTTCAAAATGAAAACGATCGCGATTGCGAGTCCGTTACACAACAGCCCTTCTTATACAAATCGATAACAAAAACAAAGCCAGCGGGCTTATTATGCTCGTGTTTATTGACTTGGATAAAACATCTGTCACTTTTTGACCTTTGAATTAAATAAAGACCTTAAAAACTCTTCTACATTATTTTCTCAAATTCAACCAATTCGATTCACGGTTCAGATAGACACATTTTCAATATAAATATTTATGGTATGACGTTCATGTGGCGTTAGTTTTTTCCACCCTGTATATCTGATGATGAAGTAGTCTGTTTTCTTACCGAAAGTCCATATCTTCTACGTTGATAGAGTTTACATCGACGACGTAAATGCTGAACTCAACGATAACTGGCTGGCCTTTGCGAGCTGGAGGTCTCATTTCTGGAAGAAATAAACAAATTGCATTACCGTATAAGTCTTATTTTTAATTTTTCTAATTATACAGGTCCTGTAATTAAAAGGTCCAGCTTAGTATTCAAATAGGTAAAATTGACATAGTCTCCTGATATTTATTTATGTGATACCATTCAAGGACGCCACAACATCCCCCTTGCGAAGGACTTTTAGTGACACCGATATATGGCACTAAGATTTTTTATTCAGCCTGTAATAGGCGACATTTAAAAAGTTGATCTGTAAATAAATTAATAAGGAGACAAAGTTTTTTTTTAAATATAAATTTAACTGTAAAAACCTAATTGTATAAGATACTTGTTTTCTATTCATATTTTTCTGTACCCGAGGGAGTCAAAGAGGACCCTAATAGTAAGCCTACGCTGTTCGTCCGTCCATCCGTCCTGACGGTGAGGGTGAGACAGCTAAATATCCTTTTATCTGTCATGACACTCCACAAAACCATACAAAGCTATTGTCAATATAAAAATAAATATACTTAAACTAGAGAATGTATGTACTCACACAATTACTTTTTTTTTTAATTTAATAATCATAAAAACGGTGAAACATACTAGCGTCAAATTTGCTATGATTATAGTATAAACCCTAAAAACAACACAGCAGCAACAAAACGAGTAAATATTATTACACATCGATTTGGAAAAAAAAATTATGCTGTCGATATCGAATACAAATATCGCGAGCCCAACTCACACTTGACCGGTTTTATAATTAACCCATACCCACAACCAACTTAAAAACAACATCAAAATCAGCCTCTACAAGGGAACTAAGTAGATAGATACACTGGCAGATAAACAATCTTCAGATTTCCAATGAGTTTATCTATAAATCAATAATAAAATAAAAAAACAACGTACTATGAGCCCAATGGAACCCTGACCCACCATAGAACGGTGTCACAGTGACATTATAAAACAATTTGTTTGACACTTCTAGTGACTTGAATCATGACGAGTCTGTGACACAGTTCTATAGTGGGACAGGGTTCCAATGGGCTGATAGTACATACAAACAAGTCGTACACACAGTACCCTTCTTAATAATATTTAATTTAAAAATTACCTTTTACATAGCTTTCGGGCAAAACGACCCTCGGCTTAAGTGTGTGATTCCTCATGGACACGACGTCATTGAACAGCCTGGAACAAAAAAGAAAGTGTATGTATGTATGTATGTAAACTTTTTATTGCACCATAAACAATTACATCACATAATTATCTGCATCGATATAGATAATGTACAAAGAGTAAGTAAGGACAATGCAAGAGAATATGCATATTAACAAAATAACAAAAATAATAGTATCAGAAAAGCAGAAGATAATATTCTTTAATAATTTGCATTAAATGTACTTTTCTTGAAATTTAATAATATGTACTGATATCGTACCTTTAGAACAAAAGTGACGTTATTTAAAATTTCAGCTTTCAAACTCCAAGTCATAATATAGAGACCTAAGTCAACATTTTAAATTTCTGAATTATGTCACTATTGTTTTAAACGTGCGCAATATGTTCGGTCAGCCTTATAAGCTACTACACACTTAAGAATTTTGTAAGAAACAAAGAAAGAAGAGGGGAAGAAAATCATTTATTTAGTACCCAAAGTAATAACAAAACAAAGTTATGACAAGTTATACAGGATGTCCCAGGAAATAGATTCAAGAGAAAATCCAAAGGTAGAGGATCTTAAGGGGCACTCCAATCACCCCATATATGTTCCGCGATTTTTGCTATTTTCGGAGATATTGAGCATAATAACGTGTTTTTGTAATTTTCCCTTATGATCTTGTCACAGGTATAATGCTTAATTTAATAAGTAAGTAAAATAAATATCAGGGGACAATGTTACACCGATTGACCTAGCCCCAAACTAAGCTCAAGGCTTGTACTATGGATGGGTACTGGACAACGATATAAATACTTATATACACCGTGTTTTTTTTGATTTACGATAACTTCGGCATATTACTAGGTACATCCATAGAAACTAAGTGGTAGAGTCGTTTATTTTATATTGCAAAAGATTTTTTTTTTTTCTGTTTGGAGCAAAGTAACTAAATTTCATTCTAAAAGGGCCTTTAGAGTTAACTCATAGTAGTCATAGTCAGTGTCAAATACGTCAATGTTGGCGTGACATACACAGACAGTTAAGAGCCTTTTAGACCATTTCAACGTGATTAACTGATTAAATTTAAACATTAAATATCTTTAAAACCGTTACAGGTATCATTTGTCTGTCTTTGGGAAATTAACTTTATTTGACCTAAAGAACGTTCCCTTAAAGTTATCGTAAATCAAAAAAAACAATACCTCTAGAGAAATATATACTTAAGTACATAGTGATTGTAGTAGGAAACAGTCTAGGTATAGATAAGTCAAGTATACACAGATTAATATCAACATTAAACCTTGTTGAACAGGAAGGAATAGGTAAAATTATACTTTGTGCTTTACCATATTCACAAAATATGCCATATAATTATAATAGTAAAATAGCTCAATTAAATTCTTTAATGTATAATGCTACATGTTATAATGGCAGATATCATTTCTTCAACATAAATAAATTTATAAAGCGCCTCACGCTAACAGCTGAAAAAATTCATTTGCCAAAGAAATATATATTGACTTTGGTAGATCTTTTGGCCTTTAACATAGAACCAAAGGGATACAATAGTGGCACAAATGCCAAACCTAATAATTTAAAGTAAAGTATAGGACAGCGGAAACACCATTGAATATAAATATAATTCACCAAAATATTCAAGGGTTTTCCAGCAAAGAATTAGAAGTAGGATTATTTTTAGATACGGAAAGTGTACACATTATGTGTGTTACTGAACATTGGCTTAGACCAGATCAATTAATTTTTGATTTTGTTAATTTTAAATTAGTTAGTTTTTTTGCCAGGAAATCCGCCATTCATGGTGGTTCTTTAATAATTGCGAAAAATACCTTAAAAACCAAAGAAAGGAAAGATATTGTTAGGCTATCTCTAGAGAGGCTTGAAGAAATCTCTTGCATAGAAGTAGAAAATTACACAATTATTTGCGTTTACAGACCACCATCAGCCGATTTTAACACATTTGAATCTACTATGGAAAATGTGTTAAAATTAGCCTGCAAAACTCAAAGGCATGTTATTGTCTGTGGAGACTTTAATGTTAACTTACTGGAATCGTCAATTAATACTATTAAGATCTTAAGTTTATTTAAATCTTTTAATTTAGGTAATTTGTTCTTTGAACCTACACGGATAGGTGTTTCAAGTGCTACCTGTTTAGACAACATTTTTTGTAATTGCGAATGTTTGGATAAAGCAATATTTAACTGCTTTTATTCTGATCATAGTGGTCAAAAGGCTTCTTTTTCAAATTATTTTCATCAAGTACCACAGACAATAACATACAGACCCATAACTAGCAATCGTTTGGAATTATTCAAAAATAAAGTTCAGAGTAATCTCTGTGGGTTATCCTTTTCACATAATGATTCTAATAGTAATTATAAAGATTTGTTTGGAATAATTCATCATCAATTTAATAATAATTTTAAAATGAAAACTATTTCTGGGTCAAAAACTAAGTTTAGTGAATGGGCTACTGTAGGCATTCATAGAAGTAGGAGTAGGCTTTATGAACTATATAGAGAGAGGGAGGAGAACAAGAACGCAGACTTCTTAGTTTATGTTAAGAAATATTCAAGGACTTTCAAGCAAGTTTGCTTGACTGCTAAGTCAAACTTTTTAAGTCTTAAGCTCAAAGCTTCTGACAATAAGGTTAAAACCGTGTGGAAAATAATAAATAGAGAAACGGGTAAATCTAAAACTCGTGATAATCAAGTAACCATTAACAAGGGTGACAAACAAATCAAGTCAAACAAAGACGTGGCCTTAGCGTTCGAAGATTATTTCTCGACAATAGCCGTTAATACCACGAAATGTCTTCAATCATCTGCGATTGAAGCTCAAAAATTACTTTGTGCTAATGTTACTAAATGTAACGAAAGCTTTGATTTTAGCCACGTAGATTCAGTTTTAATTGTTAAGGTATTCAAATCGCTTAGTTTAAAAAAAACTGAGGGTTTATGGGGAACATCAGTTAAAGTCATCCATCATGTCATAGATATAATTGCACCGCACTTAGCTTTAATCTACAATAATTGCATTTCAGAGGGGGTCTTTCCAAATCTTATGAAATATAGTAAAGTCATACCACTTTTTAAATCGGGCGATATGAGTGATTTAACGAATTTCCGTCCCATTTCTATTCTACCTGTTTTAAGTAAAGTTTTTGAGAAGTTAATGTTAAAAGATATGGTAGGTCACTTCAATAGAAATAAACTGCTTAACAGTAATCAGTTTGGCTTCACCAGAGGACGATCCACTACTGATGCAGCATCTGTGCTCATTAAATATATATAAAATATTTGGGAGAAATCTTGTGATGCTATAGGAATTTTTTGTGACCTTTCCAAAGCTTTCGATTGCGTAGATCATGCGACTCTTATATTAAAATCAGAACATTATGGTCTGTCAAATAATTCTCTAAATCTTATGTCTTCATATCTTAGTGATAGAACACAAACAGTTGTTGTAAAGCAAACACAGTCTATTGGAGCCCCTGTTAAGTTAGGTGTGCCTCAGGGCTCTATATTAGGTCCTTTCTTATTTTTGGTTTATATTAATGACTTACCACGCACAGTAGATAATCTTTGTGATATTGTGCTATTCGCTGATGATACATCATTAATTTTCAAGGTAGACCGAAAATCCGTCGATTACAGTAGGATAAATACCATACTAGGTAAATTACTTAATTGGTTTACTAGTAACAATTTGCTACTCAACGCTACGAAAACTAAATGTGTTAGGTTCGCTTTGCCTAATGTTAGACCGGTAGAATCTAGTATATTTCTTAATAATGAGATATTGGAAATGGTAGATAAGGCGCTTTTCTTAGGGATAACTATAGATAAAAACTTGCAATGGAGTCCCCATATAGCAGTACTAGCAGGTAAATTAAGTTCGGCAGCTTACGCTGTTAGGAAAATCAGGCAACTTACTAATGTTGAGACAGCTCGCTTAGTTTATTATAGTTATTTTCATAGTGTTATGTCGTACGGTATTCTGGTTTGGGGAAAAGCTGCTGACATACAGACTATATTCGTGTTGCAAAAAAGAGCCATTCTTTCTATATATAATCTAAACTCCCGTGATTCCTTAAGAGTACTATTTAAAGAAATTAATATTTTGACAGTAGCATCACAATTTATTTATGAGAATATTATTTATGTCATTAAAAATCAAGACTCTTTTGTTAAGAATTGTGATGTACATAATTTGAATACGAGAAATAAAAATAAAATTGCTATTAAAAAATTTCGTGTCCGTAAGGTTTATAAATCATTTGTAGGTCAATGCATCCTTTTCTTTAATAAATTACCTGACGTTGTTTTAAAGTTACCATTTCCAATACTTAAAACTTACTTGAAAAAGTCGTTGATGTCTAAAGCTTACTATAGGGTCGAAGACTATCTAACAGATAAAAATGCTTGGCCAACACCTAAATAATTTAATAATTTAAATTAGTCTTAAAAAATATGTAAATATTGTATTATTGTCTAGGGGACACGGTTTCTGTAGGAGAATGTATCGAAACTTTTATGCATGTGGTATTGCACCGTCACAGGTAAGTATAACTTGTATACTTTCTATATATATATTTTTTTTATATTACTGTTGCTTATTAGTTTTGTGACAATTCTGAGTTTTGACACGTTTTCCTGCTCAACTACGCATGAATACATTTTTTGTGTTATGTGAGATTCATTGTTTTATATAATGCTAGGTTAAATTTATTATTGTATAATATCATTAGCAATATTTAAAAAACGACTTACTGTTGAGTTTCTTGCGGCGTTTCTTCTCAGCAGTGGTCTCTTCCGAAGCGCTGATAGATTTTTGACGTGTAAAAGTGCCCGTGCGGCCTACTTACTGAATAAAGATCTTTTATCTTTTATCTTTTTTTATAGAAAACATCCATGACTGAGAACAAATATTTGCGCTCATCACACAAATATCTGCCCTTAGCGGGATTTTAACCCAGGACCACAAGCTTCGTAGGCAGGGTCACTACCAACTAGGCCAGCGTGTCGTCTGTTAATTTTAGAAGTTAAAAGAAACACTTCCGAAATAAAATAATGAAATTAAGGATTTTTAGTGAGAACGACATAACGTCGGTGATACTACAATACCGCGTAACTAACAAATTCAACAGAATTTGTTGTCTTTGACCAGTGTGTGTTGCCAGTGATGACCTACGGATCCGAGACGTGGGCGCTAACAATGGGCCTCATAAGAAAGCTCGAGGTCACTCAGAGGGCTATGGAGAAGGCTATGCTCGGGGTTTCTCTGCGTGATAGAATCAGAAATGATGATATCCGCATAGGAGAACTGAGGTTACCGACATAGCCCGAAGAATAGCTAAACTGAAGTGGCAGTGGGCGGGGCACATCGCACGCAGGACTGATTGCCGATGGGGTCAGAAGGTTCTTGAGTGGCGTCCGCGGACCGGGACACGAGCTGTGGGTAGGCCTCCAACAAGATGGAGCGACGACCTTGTAAGGATCGCGGGAAAGCGGTGGATGCGAAAAGCACAAGACCGGTCTGAGTGGAGAGCCTTGGGGGGGGCCTATGTCCAGCAGTGGACGTCTTTCGGCTGACATGATGATGATGATGATGATGAGAATTTGTTACTTATGCGGTATTACGGTATCACTGACGATAAGGGAAAATTACAAAAAATCTGATTATAGATAATGATGCGCAATATCTGCCAAACTAGTAAAAATTGCTGAACATACATAAGAGCTAAATCGTTAGATGTTTAGCTCTATCAGCCCTAGAGGCTCACGTTGGTTCACGTTGATCTTTTGGCTACTCTGTATAACTATTCATACCTAAAGACACTAAAAAGGAGACCAGCACAGCATAATTATGCAATGTAGCGACGGCTGATTTACAGTTGGACTTTGTCGTTTTAATTCATGTTTTAACTGCTGCACTAAGTGCCAGTTGTCAAACCGATCGTACTAGTAAATACATTGGGTAGAGGGCTATCTAACAGAAAAAAATGCTTGGCCTAAAGCAACCACCTAAATAACAATAAAAACTCGAATATTGTCTAAGGGACACGGTTTTTGTAGGAAAACGTATTGAAACTGTTTTTGTAGTTATCTTGCACCGTCATACATAGGTATTTTTTCTTTTAATTTTATTTAATAGTATTTATTACCTCTTGCAAAAATCTCAGTTATGTCACGTTTTCCTGCTCAACTACGCATGATTTTTTATTTATTATTTGTTTGAGTTAAATTTAATGTTGTATATAATGCTAGGTTATGGTACATTTTGATACAAGTGCGGAAAATATGTCATTTTGCACGAGTCCGAGGCAATACTCGGGACGAGTGAAAATGACAGTTCCGAAAAAATGTGTAGCTGTGTATGTGTGTATGTATGTGCCATGTGGGTATCTGTGTATATGTCCTCTTCCCCCCGGGACCTCTGAAGTGAGCTTAACGTGTGCACACATTCTATACAAAATAACTTAAATTGTAATAAAACTATTAAAAGTAAAATTATATCGTCAAATACGAAGAGTGCATAAACATTAAACGTACCTATCTAGTTATCCGTGTGTCGGGCGCGCCCGTCCGGCGCTGCGCCGCCCCGTGCTACCTTCTAATTACCTCTGCGCTCCTGGTACTTTATTTAAACATGTGAACCCTTTGGTTGGATACATACATACATACATACCTTCACGCCTGTAATCCCAGAGTGGGGTAGGCAGAGCTATAGAATTACAACTTAAAAAGTTGTTGATAATTCAGTAACCACACGGCTTAGTATATTTAAAAAAAACGGAAAAGTATAACGCACTAGTGCGAATTTAAGACAAGTAAAAAGCACTAGTTCGGAAAAACCAACTTTCCGCACGATTTACAGCGACGAAAATTACCACTTTTTGAGCAACTGTATTAAAAAGTATTATAATCGACTGACTGTTGAGTTTTTTGCGGCGCTTCTTCTCAGCAGTGCTGCAGTGGTCTCTTATGAAGCATTGGTAGATTATTGACGTTTAAAAATGCCCTTGCGGACTACTTACTGAATAATAGTTATTTGTTCAACAAGAGAGCAAAGTTGGTTTTTGCTGCGAGTAGTGATGATTTTCTCGCTACGCTCAGGATTCTAACCTAGAATCACTCGCTACGCTCGTGATTCAATAATACAATCCTTCGCTTACTCGGGATTCAAAGATACGAGACGTAAAAAACTTTGGTCTCGTGTGAGACATACATCTTTTCACCTTAGCAGCGAGAACAACACAGCGTGAAGCTGGTAGGGCCAACGCAGGTCTTCCGTTGTGACCATTTGGTGAATACACGACTAAATAACGACACGATCGCATATGCATCAATCACAAGCATTTTTGCAAAATACTAATAAAATAAAAAGTGGAAAAAATAAACATGAAACAGATAAAACCTGTCACTCAACTTGATAATGCCGTAGTGCAAACACAACTTTATACAGCTTTATGTAGTCTGTGGCATTAAAAAAAACCTAACTAGGCCTTGTCTATGGCTATTGGCTACAATAATCCCGCTATTTTTGAAATGCGTTCTGAAACTGCCCCCGCGGTTTATGTCACGAAATTAAAGATTGTAAAAACGATAACAAAATTATGTAGATACATGATAAACTTCTTATTTTTCATTAATTTTGTCTTCAAAACATTAAATAAAAAAAATGATTGTACCTACTGTATAAAATAGTTATAATAAACACATTTCAAACTTTATCAGATAGTTTTATTTGCAATTTTACGGTTATGTGTGCATCCGAACGTGCGTTTCTTTTTGGGCCTACTATGTGTGGAATTTGAAAATCGAACTTCGAATCAAGTTGTTTCTATCTCTCGCTTTTTTCCTATCGAAGTGAAAGTGACAGAACAAAGTGAAGTTCAATTTTTTCGAATGTTGTGAGTAGCCCCACACTGCTCACGGCATTTTTTTTTAAATTAAAAAGCTACTTTGACTCTCGCTCGCAGCAAAATTGAATTTTGCTCACTGTTTTTAAGCAGCAAAACCTGCTTGTTTGAGCTGCTGAGGTGAAAACATCTTTTATCTTTTTTGTGCAGTGCGGAACCCTTTGTGCGCGAGTCGGACTCGCACACTTTACCGTTTTTAAGGTTACGTAGTCAAAATAGGAACCCTTATAGTTTCACCATGTCCGTCCGTCCGTCCGCAGCCTAGATCAGAGACTCTTAGTAGGTACTACAAAGTTGTTATTTGGCATGAATATACATTTTACTCACGCCAACAAAGTGGTTAAATAAAATCTTGAGAAACATTTTTTTTAAGTGCATGTGGCTCCCCTGTACGTAACGTGGGTATGAATTTTTTTCTCTTGTCTAGTCTACCCCATAGTGAGGGTGTCAAAAATGTTGCGGGTTTGTAGGAACCATTTAGATTGAAGGCTTTAAATACTAAAAATCAGAAAAATATCTTCAATGAAAGCGCATATAACGAGTTTTAAAGGAAACTTATTGAAGATGTAACCTTTATTTATTAAATTATGTACTACTACAATTTGAAATAAATAAATTAAAACACAGAAGGAAAAATAATATAAGACACACAACCTCAGCGTGGCAAGGCCGCGCCATCATCAAAACCAAATAATTTAGCAAGTGGTTTAAATTTATGTCGCGTACCTCGAATACACATGCTGGCGGCCCGGATTATTGAAATAATGATACGAGACCTTAGCCATCCCATAACTGAGCTAAGGGATCTATCCCAGCGATCGGCAATAGCTTCTCCAAGGTGTTTTACAAAAGCGGACATTTGTGGAGCGAATACTCCGTCAACTGTTGCTACAAGTGGTGTGAAAGTGTGTGTTTTAAAGGAAACTATCACGGCTACATACGACTACTGATGTGCAAGTTGCGGAAAGTTTCCAAAAAGTTGGAAAAGTTGCAAGAAATTTCCGGAAACTTTCACAAGAAATATAGGAAATTTAAATTTAAGAAACGGAAAGTTTCAATCCCCATACAAAATTGTGAGAAGTTTCCGAAATTTTCCTACACGAAATTTTCCGCAAATTTGGAAAGTTTCCTTTGGCACATCAGTACATACGACTTGATTGGTTCCTGAGATACAGGCGTCTATGGTACATTGTGTATTAAGGTTGGTAAGTAAGGAATTACGATCGAGGCTCTAGTAGAATCTAGAGTAGAAGTATTAAAATCGGTTATTAAGAACATTAATTGAGTATTTAAGTAACATGTAGCGAGAGTGCAATGAAATTCCTGTTTAAATAACATTTTAAGACAATTTTTCGATTGCGTGTAAACTCTTTGCTTGAACTTGCATGACCTGTGTGCTGTGCCATAAATTAAAAAAAAAATACTTACCGACCGACCTTCATGGTAAAAAGAAAGGTCGAGGGTTTTATATGGGGCATTGCGGCCAAGTTAACCTGTATGTTTAGATACTGTTTACGTGCAAGTGTGATGAAAAAGTGTTTATACCTACTAAAATCACCTAAGCCAGAGAGAATTAGTACATACTTGTTCTTTTTTAAGAGTTTTTGTGAAGTGATGGCTTCGAAACTCTACACTGAGCCCTGTCAGACATGTTCTTGCCCGGTTTTTTATTATCATTCTGGACTAACCAGTGATTCACCTCTATATCACCTGGTAGTAAATGATGATTTATAGTATCAGAGATTACCTAACAGAGAGCGTCCGGTAAACGTTAATCGAGTCTTTATAGTGCTGTTACAGTTCAACTACTGCGTCGTTGTTTACGAACCTAGACTTTTTGCTAAGACGTCGATAGTACATACGTCATACATCGGGTCCAAAATGCGTGCATTACATTCCGTTTTTAAACCCTGACGCAAAAAGAGGGGTGTTATAAGTAGAGAGTGCATACAGGGTTATTTGGTAAGTCGACCTATTCCCCTCTAGGGGTCATGGGTGAGGTCATTTGCAATCATTTTGGTCCCATAATACGCTATGCAAAAGTGAACCATTTCTGAGATAATTTAAATTTAAGTTTTTTGGTAAGAAACCCAGGAACGCATCTTCAATAATGAATGTACAAAAATAAAAATAAAACACTTTAAACCATTTTTACAAGGTAAAATTGCTGTTCTTATGCAATATTAAAAGTAGAATTATCTGAACACGTTTAAGAATGCGAGACCGAAAAGTAAAAAAAAACATGTTTTTTATCAGTTTATCCAACATAAATGACACAAATACAGAAAAACTTACTAAATTTTGCGTATTATGGGACCAAAATGATTGCAAATGATCTTCCCCATAACAACTAGAGGGGAATAGGTTGACTTACCAAATAACCCTGTATAATGAATCTCAATAGTCATATCCATATTAAACTTGTAATCGCTTCTTCAAATCCGCTCTCTAGTTATAAGTTTGACCGCTGTCTGGCGTGTGTGTGTACGTGGGTCATTCTTGAGAATTGGATTATTCATCTCATTCCCCTGCCGTTTTTTATTTTAATAAATTTTTAACTAGTAACAATAAAATATGAATTTTTAATTAATTATAAGTATATTTATCGAATAGGCATCACTTTCGGTCAATTAGGTACAGAAATATACCACTTTAAAATTTAGCTGCCAGAGGAATGATAAAAACGACAAGGGAATGATAAAATTTACAAGGGAATGATGAAAACGACAAGGAAATGATTTCTTTAGTAGTATTGAGATCAGATGTTTTATTAAATAAAATAAAAGTTTAACACTTTCACAGTGTTCTGGTAGCTATAATTGGTAAATTTTCTTAATCATATAATAAAAAAATGAATAAAAAATTCAAAAAAATTAAAATTCACCGTCTTCTCGTAGAATTCATTGGTATTTTCTTCTTAAACATCTAATAAACTATTGTCATAATCATCTATAATATTCCCATTTGCATTACTTGCAAAAATACTTATAAAAATATATAATTCTTTCTTCTCATGAGAACGTAACAGGGACGTCATTTTAATTACTTATTTAACCATATATGCCCAAGTTCACAACCTCCAGACAGTATTAATAAGTTTTTTATTATTAATAATCATAAGCCTAGTATGAAGCACTGAACATTTTTAACATAATCTAAGATCACAATGATAATAGGTTTAGTGATAAAACATCACAATTAGTCCAGTGTCAGGTTTATACACATTTAAAATGCATAATATACACTTTAGTTCATAAGTTTTTTTTCAGGTTTATACGCTGTAAAATTTTATTAAACATCTTAGTTTGTTAGCTTATTTTCCGTTCCTTTTATCCAATATGCCCTCACTTGCTTTGTGCAACAAGAGTTTCACAAAATAGCCCTTATTTGCTAATAAATAAGGTCGATAAAAATTTGCACGAGCACTCAAGTCGGTAAAGAAGTATATATTAGCAAAGTGATTTCAACTCAATTTGGCCCAAAATGGCACTTTACTCGTTTAACCTCGGAAGGGACGATATGCAATGTTAATCAAAGGAAAATTATCGTGTTTTTCTAAGCAACTTTAGAAAACTATCATTACCTTGTTCAAAAAGTCAAGGGAATGGGAACCAGGGGAATGAGAAAAAGTGTGTTTCTTGTCGATTATACCGAAACTGTTATTAATATAGGAATAACTATTAAATCAACACATGCAGGCATTCATGTAGTTCTCTTTTCACTAAACACTGTATGCTAATTGCAGGAAATAAATTTTATATGAAAATTCAAGGTAATGATAATCACAGTGAACCAAAGACAGGGGAATGATATATTTACCTTTAAAGCTCAGAGCTCCAGCGACTAGTCGCATCCTGTTCTCACGTCGTTGGAAGCGCTACTGACGCTTGCTAAGCACGGCGGGCACAACGAGTCGGAAGGCGTTTAAGTAGGGATGTACACATTGTTTAGTGAGGCAACAAGGGAATGATAGGTAAGCTCCGGACAAACCTTTTATATAGATTTTTAAAAAAGCTATGATAAACACAGCAACCATATTTTTTCTTTCAAATCAATAACTTATATGCTTACAATTGAACTCAATACAATACTTGATTTCAATCCATATCTTGTTCTTTTCAGGGTAGTTTGTTCTCAAAATGGCGAATGGACGCGCCAAGGGAATGATTTTTTAGGGGTTTAATATTTTTTTACGGCTAATTCTAATTACCTTAAACCAAAAAAAAACGTGCTCTAGGTAGGTTAAGAGGTAATGTAATGAAAAAAAATTAGTGAAGTGAATTGTTTTTATTGTACGGGTACTTTTTCCCCCTGGACGTTGTAAATTGACCCTTTCAAGAATCACCCGTGTGTGTGTCTGTCTGTGGCACCGTGGCTCTTTTTGTGAATCGATTTGGACGCGGTTTTTTGTATACAAAAGTTGGTTTTCTAGCGAAGGTTTTTAGCTAGGTTTTATAAAAATCGGATATGAAGTTAAAGAGATTCTGTGAAAGAAAGGGTCACCGACGCGACGGGGGTTTTTATCCGTCAAATTAGCTTCCCGTGTAATTATTAGCTATAGCCTCGCGCCGCTCAGCGAGCCTATATTGTATGTGAGTGGCGCCTCCCATAGATGATATAAAATTATCACTGTCAACAATAACAGTTTAATACCAACAAACTAAAACCAGTGTGGTGCACAATGTGGTTACAAAATCATCAACATATTTTTAGACTTTTTTTTTTTTATCGCATAGTAAGGCAAACGAGCACACAGGCCACCTGATGGTAAGTGGATACTGAACAAGGTCCTCCCACAAGTAAACTTACGTACTTGTTAATAAAATAAAAATGAAAAACATTCTGTAGGTCTGCTTACCCCACTCTGAGAATACGGGCATAAGATATGTAAACAAAACAACACCTGCCCTCGTTTCGCTTCAGTGGTTTTCATGTAACCCCCGTCCATTTATCAGAATTTTCTATAAAAACCTTTCTCTTGAAACTCTATCTTTCGATGAAAGCCGCACTAAGATCCGTTGCTTAGTTTGAAACGGCTAATCCAAGTTGTCCGCACCCCTTTGTCCACACTGCGGACGGCTAGGTATTTTTTTTCTTTTACCCTTAATCAAATATTGGGAAACTATTTCCCACTTAATTTTATAGTTTTCATTTGTTTTTCTGTTCTTTGTTTGTATTTCATTATATCGACGGAGGAAAGGAGAAGCCCCTTAAGCGACATGATTTTCGAAATTGAGTTTTATATATCATTAGAACCGGCTTCTTTTTCTGCGTCTTTTGAGCCGGGTTAAGTAGTAAGTTAGAAAAATGTCGCTTAAGGGGTTTCTCCTTTCCTCCGTCGATATATTTATAAAGTTTATATTTCATTATCTTCTTAAAATTGTCCCGTTTAATTGAGGGTTAAGGATGTTTTATTCCTAGTTGTCTATACTGCGGAGAATTGGGAAAAACATCCCAACTGACCGCAGGACAAATGGGTGCAGAAAACTGAGAATAGCCGGTTCGAAATATCTAGCGTATCAGTAGCTATCATAAATAGCGGGAAGCCGTATTACATGCATACACCGGATTGACAAGGGCAAAAATGTACCTGTTCTAGTGATTCATTAAATGTCGACTTAGTTTATCGACATTGATAAAAAACAATTTTTAATCATCCATCATTATCATAAGTTACTTACCTTTTAATTATGTGCAAACCTCTTTTTTTCATACTTATCGCAACTTAAAACAACTGGTATCTGATAGTGACCCTGTACTCGAGTCACTTTTGACGACCATTGAAATTACGTTGAATAACCAATTCATTCGCTACAACCATATTCTTTAGCATTCCGACGAATTGAGAACCGTTTTGTTTTTTAAGTCGGTCTAAAATGCATCGAAAGAAAAAATATTGTTTATCTTCATGGAAAACTGATCGTTCAGACAAAGAAGATAAAGGTACGACTTACTTTTGCAAGAAATGTAAGATCCATATGTCACGACAATAGTTTTCGATAAACTTTGTCGATTTTTAATGAATCACTAGCACTGGTACATTTTTGCCCCCGTCAATCCGGTGTATGTACATGACGCATGACGCACGCTAAGAATGTTAATTAACCTAAGTGTATAATGTTTAATACATATAAGCGTACGAAAATATATAACGAACTTTAGATCAGCCAGTATTTAATTAAGTAAAGAATTCTACGAAATAAGCTCTCGTCTCTAAATTAATTAAGGTAAATAGAAAATTAACTTATTTATACTAGCTTTTGCGTGTGACTCCGTCCGCGTAGAAGTCATTTATTGCTATTCCCTGCGGAACTGTAATTTTTATTGGGATAATCGGTAGGCTATAATTATGCTATTTCAAATTATAGTCTCTGTGTTAAATTTCATCCAGATTCGTTCGCCAGTTCTATAGGGATTGAGTAACAAACTATCAAACTTTTGCATTTTGAATAATAAGTAAGATAACGAGATAACAGCCAGACCAAGATCAAAAAAAAAGTAGAAAAAATAGCTCCGATAAAGTTATAATCCAAATACATTCCATTCCAATGGATGCCTTTTAAAATGACATTAATGCTATCGGGCTGAAATTATAAATATTTTTGGTAAGTAATTAGCTATAGTCGTTCGAAAAAGCACAATTAATTTTGAATAATTCTAGAAATATTAATTTGAATTGTAAAATTATTTATTCTAAAAAACGAATAACCAAGTCACCGAAACAATCACAAGTTTAAAGCGTTTATAGTATTACGATACGACGCGGGATATTCATTATGCCTTTTAAATAATGTCCCTCGTGAATTGCCAAAGTCATATTTCTTAAGATTACTGAAAGTACAAGCAAAAGTAAAATCTTTTATTTTTTGATTTTTGATTAACTGCGCCACTGTCCAGTGGGACCACTGTGGCAATCCTCACAATGGTCAAAAAATGTAAATTAATCAAATTAAAAGACTAACTGACTAAAATACTAAAAGATCGAAATCGGCCAAGAGCCATCCGGTACGGAACCGTTAAATAGTGTTCCATAGGACTCGAGCCTTTTTAGCCCGAATTTTAAAGCTCCGGAGGTCTTTTTAGAGCTGGCTTAATGGAATGGGTTTCAAAAAGCTAGTGATTTTAATAAGGCCGTAGTCTTAAAAAAGGCTATTTTAGGGTTATTGCTTTTTTAAAGGCTTAAGCCTTTTTTTAAGGTTGTAGCCGCTAACTTGAGCCGAGCTGAGCCTTATAAAATGTTTAACTTTTATGAATGCAGTCGCAGTTCGGATCATATTAGTAAAAATCAGTTGTGTATTTCTGTTGCCGCTATTACAACAAATAATTAAACTCAAAAAATATTTTTATAAACTCAAATATATTTTAGCCTCCGAGCCTAAAGAAGCTTGGAGGCAAAAATATTTTTAAGTTTCAATATTTCAAGGACTTTGTCTAAAAATATATAGCCTTTTATTAAGGTTACGAGCTCCGAGAGTCAAGGCTGCCGAATATATGGGCTAAAGAGCTTAATAGGCTTTTAGCCCTCTAGGCGTTAAAATCGAAGGCAGGCTTAAAAAAAGAGCTAAAAGGCTCGAGTCCTTTGGAACACTAGTTAAAAGTGACGTCCAGGACGTAGTTCTGCAAACGGGAACCAACCCACAAAGATTTTGCAAACGGGAATGAACCCAATGTATTCAGCGCGACAGTTGACATTTTAATGCCAAATCTTTGTGGGTTGGCTCCCGTTTGCAGAACTGCGTCCTTGTAAAGAGGTTTACTTTATAAAGTATTTTAATTCACTTCTGTTTTTTAAATAAAGACCTATAAAACGATATGTCACTTCAAAATGACTCCAGCGCACTGTGGTTCAGCGTGTATGGAGAGAGTGTCATAAGTCGATTTGTCCAAAACTTCCAACATTATTGGGAAGAAATGCATATATTGTTGTTAATTATGAATTTATTTGATAAAATAAAGGACTTACAATTAATTTTATGTGTATATATTATTGAATAATAATAAAAAAAAAACAATTAAAAACGTTTCAAAATTCACTATATTTCAATACTGTATAATTAACACTTATAAATAGTAAGTAACATGTTTTCACTTAAAAATATAATAAACAATACCTTAATACTATTTAATTTAAAAAAAAACAACTTATATTGAACGCAAACATATTTACCAAGTTTTTTCGTTATGTGCAATTCATGCAGTAGAATGAACCGCACGTAAAGAGTTGTTATTTTAAAAATACTATAATTAAACTATCTAACACTCATTAGTGAAACTTTAATGAGCTTAGCAATAATGTAATAAACTAATGACAGATTTAGATGAAACACTTTTTTTTCCTAGGAAGCTTTCTAAGACCCGTAACTAGTGGGTCAGAATTTAATAAAAGTCGATTTTAAACATCGGTATTCGTCGCAACACGTGACATTTTTCTAGTATTGTTGAGCCGAAACGCTTTTTTATTTTTATTTGTAGCTTCGGCAGCTTCTTCTGATAGTTCTCCTATGGATACCATCATGTGATCGAACTGATCGATTACTTCAGACCCATGAATCAGAACTTTGTGAATGGACGCTGGCAAATTGTACCACGGATATTCCTCAACAAGCTGTCGAGCCGTGTCTAAAGCAAACGATTTAAATCTCTCAGAATTAATTTTGTAACCGGAATTGAGACAGTTAAGAATTGTACCACAACTATCAATAAGCTCTTGCTTAATTCCTGTAATTTCAGCAGAAATGGCAGAGTTAGCAAAAAACCTACGTGCTGTATTCCCATCATTCGAGTTGCCGCTTCCTCCGCTACGCGGCTTGTCCACTATCAGACCTAATTTATTTTTTTAATTCTTTTTAAAATAATCTTCTTCGTTCTTAGATAATTGTTTTGTCTCTTTTGCAAATTGGAAGCGAATAGGGCGACAGTACCTAGTTGATGATGGGCGAGGATTCTTCCATAATATTGTTTCTTCTCCTGTTGTTGCAACTATGACGAATAAACTTCCATCTTCTAAATTGGGTCATCGGAAAAGCACTGGTTATACTCACTGTGTCCGGTACTACCGTCAAAACCCCACTTACCAACTAACATAACATCACCTATGGTCTCGGGATCGATACTTGATAACAGTATATTTTGAGAATCCAGTATTCTTTTAACCGTGTGGTTCAACAAATTTTGTAACTCTACTTCGGCACTTTTTTCAGTAATAGTTAATTTTTCAGGGTAACACTGTTTCTTGGCTTTTAAAACCTTATGATACGAAGGCAAAACTGGATATTGTTTACTATTAATGAACTCTTTAATTAAAAGGTATTGGTGTTTTGTTAATTTTGCTTCTGTGATTAGCGATAGGATCTCACTTGGATTCACTTCACATTTATGACTATCATTTGGCCCACAACTCGAGGTTGACGAAGTATTTATCAAAGCATTGACGGCCGAGTTATCAATTTTTGAGAGGTCTACTAATCTCCTTCGCTGAGTTCGTTTACTGCAAGACTCAAAATCTTTCTTCGGTCGACCGAGATTTGATGTCATTTCTTGACCAGTAAACTAATTTTCTCTCGCAGATACCGACTCATTCTTTGCTATATCTATAGTTTCAAGGACATTTAACCATTTTTCATGTTTTCTGACTAGTTCATATTTATTACTTTCTGCTTTTTTCCAGTAATCTGCGATCCTTTGGATTATGCCATTAACGCGTATACTTAGAACTTCGATTTCAACGTTTTCAGCTTCCGGGACCATTTCCAAAACTCGATATTTTTCCACCTGTGATCCTTTAGCAAGATGCCATAGTTCAAATATGTGCATTCTTGTAAACTGACAAATATCGTAGCATCTTCTACGAACAGCGTAGAGGACGAATTAATAAAACATCTAGCAAAATCTAGCAGAAGATGACTATTGGCACAATAACTAGACTTTTATATGCTTTTTAAACAATCAAAATTATTAATGGTACAGCATGGCGTCATTGATAAAACTCAATGGTAATACACAAACAATTTAAATATTTTTATAAAATTAGGTGTCTCGTAGCTCTCAAATAAATATAAAATGTATAGTAAAAATAGCTAGTAAAAATATTATTATTAAAACACATACCTTTGTCATTAATTTCTATGATGATTCAATAGAGTTTATCACAACAAGTTTTTAGAAATCCGTCAACAAACAACTTTCACTTTAATGATCTATTGATAAGACTAATTACGCGGTTTAAGTGTGTTCACTTCGGAGGTCTGAAAAACAATGATCCCGACTGATTACTTCAAAACTATTTATAGTTTTAAGTAGGCTGGTAATGAATGTGTTATCAGAGAAGTACAAATCATAGCTCGGCTATTGTTGATTATTTGGACTTATGACCTATGAGCGGGACCATAGTGCAGCGGTCAATTTAAAGATATTTGAAACAAGTAAAGTCACTAAGAATGAACTAAACTTACCTACATAATAGTGTTTTTAACTGTAAAAAAAACAACTTTCACTTCTAGTGAAAATATTTTCATGAAAATAATGACCTGTTAGCCATATTCAACTCTACAAAACGGTAGAAAACCACATGCGAACGCTACCCGCTTTTTAAGCGATCCTTAACCTTATTACAACTGAATGAAACCTTAAATTACGGTAAAGTAAACTAAGCAGTGACGTAAATGAAATTCTGAATGCTGGCATGGTACAAGGATATTTAAATTCAGTTCTATTTTTACTAGCTAGCGTGTTTTTAACCTATCTGTGTCAGAAATGATAAAACCGAAAGTTTTCCTCTAGTGGTTTTTACTAACGTGTAATTTTCACTCCCTTTTATTAAAACCCAAGCTATTTTTTTGTCTAGAAATGGGCACGTTCAGGTAGCCATGAAACGCAATGAAATTATTTGACCATGCTCAAAGCTAATGCGGGAGACGAGCTGTAGGTAGGCTTCCAACAAGATGGAGTGACGACCTTGTAAGGATCGCGGGAACGCGGTGGATGCGAAAAGCACAAGACCGGTCTGAGTGGAGAGCCTTGGGGGAGGCCTATGACCAGCAGTGGACGTCTTTCGGCTGACATGATGATGATGATGATGATGCTCAAAGCAAAGGCTAACTTGATAGATGAGCGCGCGTTTGTGTCTGAGTCTTAAAACTACCTATACATGTAATTTGATTTAGAGATACGACATTACCGTAGTACAGTCAACAGCATAAATAAGTGATCATTTCTGTACCTTGTCGCTTTCAATCGTTTCACCATCTTGTATAACATTTCAAACACAGAGTTAAAGTGACAAGGTACATAAATTATCACTTATTTATGCTGTTGACAACATAATTTCCTTACAATGGATGATAAAAAAATGTGTTTTTTTCCAAAAAAAATATCTTACTGTTTGTAAAATGGACGTTAGTCAAAATAGCTTTTTCGGCGTCGAATCATATTTATACACAGAAAGGCATATTTAAAGGCTGCAAACAATACCATATTGTTCGAAACATTTTCAGTGCTAATTAACGAATTTTCTATTGAAAATATACGCAATGTACTTTTGTGGGCACTGAATGAGTTAAACTATCGTTTATCACGCGATTAACAAGATTATTCATTTGACGTCATTTGATATTTACATTAACAATGTTAATTCGCATATTAATTACAAATTAAGTATATACTTTTTTATCTAGACCCAGTTTTAATAATTTTATGCTTCTTCTATGCGCTGTTTCCTATATTTGTTTGATGAAATCATAATATAATTATTGAAAATCATAATTTTTTTACCTGAACATTGAATTTTACTTTACCTTGTATTTTTAAAACTTAGCGTTTATTAAAACTATTTTTATAATCAAGGTCCTATTCCGCGTAGATGAGGCGCTTCACGCCTTGTCGCAACTCTAACCTAACTTAACCTATTTGCGTAAAATTTACCTTATTGTGTATTTGTTTTTATTTATATTTCGTTCAAACAATGATTAGTTCAAAAAGTAATTAGAACTTATGACTTTTAGGTATCTTAATCATTAGGAATCCAGTTCTTATAAATTTTAAAAATAATTAAATCTAACTAAACTTATAAACCAACTTTAAAAAAAATGCAATTGCTTGTTTAATAGACAAATTACATACTAATCGAAAATATGAAGCCTAAATAATATGCAAACGTTAGGTTTAGAGCAAAATATTAGTACCGACTTACCTCTATATACCTATCTACCCAATATGATGGGAAAAAATAGTCAACCTAACGTTTGCATATTCTATAGGCGTCATACTTTTGATTGGTATGTAATTTGTCTATTAAACATAGCAATTGCATTTTTTTGTTTGTTAGTTGATTTTTAACTTGTTATTTATTATGTGTTGATCTTTTTTTCAGCCAATCTATTTGCCATATTATATTACTTACCGAATAAACAGCTGGGTGAAGTTCGTCTCCAGATTCGGATCCCCTACTACTAAGAGTATACATACATACATAACTTCACTCATTCATTCTCATAGGCAGAGCTAGAGAATTACCAACAACTCTAAAAACTTGTTGATAACTCTGTAACCACAATTTGCACAATTAGGCTAAGATGTTTAACAGTGTATATTAGTGACAGGTAGCAAGCCCATCTTCTAACAGTACTACAAGCCGTTATTCCCTTAGTCGCCTTTTACGACTTCCACGGGTAGACATGGAGTGGCACAATTCTAAGCCGACAACCACACGGCACTGACAACCACAAGGCACTACTACGAGTATATAAGTAAGTTAATACCGAAATCGCTATAGGTGTGCCTTTAGTCTATATAGTTCCCTTTCACATTTCCCAAAGATCTCATCATCAGATCCCGGCGTGTTAACAATGGGGCCACTAAAAATATACCCTTCAAAACAATATAAAATATTTTTCATACATGCTCATGTGTCCAGTGGTCTTTGAGTAATCGTAAATACATTGAAAAACAAACCCGACGAATTGAGAACCTCTTTTTTGAAGTCAGATCAAAAGGCATTGGCAAGTTTTCGATAACGAATTCAAATAGCTTTTTGCGTATAATAAACAACTAATCAATTTAACGACCCATACGATTCTGAAAATAGTGACATGGCGTGCGAGCTTTAAACAATCGATCGGCTCGCCTTGGCCTGGAAATGGGGTATTTACCACGTCATCATAATTTGTTAAACATGTTTTTTTTGTATAACTTTTATACCTTCCCTTGATGCGTGATTGAATGCTTCGCAGAAATTTAGTGACGATATCGTATTTTTGTAAACAGCCTTGTTAAAAAAAGGAATAATACGCACTGCTAGAGCAGTTTTAATCTATATAATAAAAATGAATCGCTAAATGTGTTGCTAAGCGCAAAACACGAGAACGGCTGAACCGATTTGGCTGATTTCTTTTTTGTTGTGTTCGTCATTGTCAGGACAAGGTTTTTATCAAAGAAAATAATTGAAAAATTAACCGGGATAGTCCGGAATTTGCAGCGGGGCGAAGCCGCTGGCGGGCCGCTAGTTAGAAATAAAATTCAAAATCCAAAATTCAAAATACAATTTTAAAAAATAATTCTTATCTCTTTTTTAATTTATTAGAAATAGAAATAGAAAACATTTACTGCCACACTAAATATAGAATACAAAAAAAAAATGCAGCTTTTAACTTAACTAAAAGACTAAAGCTAACACAGAACAAAGAAGGAAATATGTGGCAAAGTATCAGACTCAGCATTTGCCGTACGCGCTCCGACAAGATCGCGCTCTCACAGCGCTGGTTTTCAGTCCGTCCTTTACACCGTGCAAACTTACTATCTAGCGGGTGCTTAATATGCTAAATAATGTTTCAGAGAATCTAATATAGAATCGAGTTATTAAAAGCCTTAAATCCATACACTGCGTCTCCTGCTTTCCATAAACTTTTTGTTCGTTAAAAGGTACCTAACCAAAAAGGTTCCGTAAATATTTTTTAAATGTCGTCAATCATTTTTGCAAGGCATGGTAATATTCGCACTGCTAGATTAAGACATCATCAACTCAACATCATTGTTATTATTGTATAAAAGTTGATTTTAAAATATAGTTGTTTTGATCTGGCGGTGCGATATATTAGCCCAATATTGTCGTCATATTTCTTTATTGCATAGTAACTTTAAGCATAGGTACGACATAAAAGTATAAACTATTTGGCATACTCTGTGCCTCCTGTGACAAGTGATACAACTCGAAAAACACGATTTTACAGGAGAGCAAAAACAAGTTTAAAAAAAATACTGCTTTTAAACGAATACGTTTTTTTGAACATTTCTTTCGATTTTTATAACATGTAATATCACTTTATTAACTGGTTTGACAAAAATAATGATATTAGTTATAGATTTTAAGATATTTGAAGAAACGTCCGAAATGTATCATTTTACATTTCAGATTAATCTATTTAACTCGTGTATGATGATACAACTCGAATTGTATTACTTAACACAAAAAAGTGTAATCAAGGAGCTCTGGTGATCACTGATACAACTTTTTTTTTAAAGCTTAATTTTTCTATTATTTCTTGAGTTAGAGGTCTAACCTTTATACACAAGTTGTAGGGAATTGAATAAGTAATCTTTCTGAAAACGAACGGGCGTAATATTTAGGATTTTAGTGAGTTGTATCATTAATCACAAAAAATAATCTTAATTTAAACCGTGACTAATGTTACATATCGAGTTATTGTTAGGTCTGGTAACGATAAAACTTGTGTCAAATAATACAAGTAATTGATCAAAACAAACGATTGCAATTATGATAATTTTGTTTTTTTAAATATAAGGAATAAAGGAACTAAACATGAAATTAAATCACTGAGGAAACAAATTAACTTATACTCCTTCATTTCAAAGCAAAATTACGATGTTGCAACAATACAGGAGGTAAATTAACCAGTGCATATTGCCATCCAAAACAAAAACTAAATAGGCACCTACACAAAAAAACAAATAACAATTCTCAATCATCAACATAATCTAATCACCTACAAAACATGAAAATAATGATAACTAAATCTCAGGTAGGTAAGATATGAAGAAAGTTAAATTAAGCTTGCCGTCAGTCGAAGTAGTAAGTACGAATAGGTAGTTAAGTGACATAGCGCATGGTCCACCTGAATTTCATCTTACTGAATTTGATACAATAATTTAAGTCACCACAGAACGGTAGCATTTACTAACCTGCCACTTCACAAAATAAAACGTGTTGGTTGGTAAATAACTATTTCTTTCCGTCGCGAGATTTTTACCGTTTTTATCTTCTGTCATAATATTTTACACAAATAACTAGTTCCATACACATGTAGATCATAATATTGTATCGCAGCCATAAAAGGATAAGAAAAAGCCAGGAAAGGATATTACCTACAATAGAAATCATGCTTATGCGTCGGTTCAGGCCACAGCGAGCGTGTGCTCCCACCCTCGATGACAGGGTGACCATAGCTATGAAGAAAGAGACCAGACTCATTTTTCGGAACATGAGTTAGCTATGCCATCGTAAACTAGATTTTTTAAACTATGTTATGTTGAAAGCGACCTATTTTAGCACGTCAATTCACTAAATTATACATAAACTTATGTATAAAACCGCCAATAACGAAATGTGCGTTCTATAATGTCAAACGCAGCCAAAGTACTTGATTTAGTCTATTTTTTCCGTTAAAAGATGATACTTTTAATCTGCAGAACACAGCCAATCGTCAATTAGTCGGATTATACAATATTTCTATATTAATACTATAATCTACTATTTGTAATTAGCATGAGACAACTAGGGTAATAGCATATAGCACTTTTTATAACAATACAAGAATTCAATTAATGTATGGTAGTGAATCTTGGGAATGGCAGAAGAAGAACGCAAGCCGGAGTAATGCAGTTGAAATTAGAGCTATAAGAAGTATGTGTGGTGTTAGGATGATAGATAGAGAAAGAAATAGCGAGATCCGAGAACGATGTGGATTGAAAGAAGATGTGGGAAATATATTTAAATCGGAGGTGGGAGGACCTTGTGCAGGGTCCGTCCGGGTTGGTACCACCATCTTATCCATTAACCTACCGCCAAGCAGCAGTGTTCGCATTGTTGTGTTCCGGTTTGGGGATAAGACAGCCGGTGAAATTACTAGCATAGAGGCATTCCATCTTCGGCCTCAGGGTTGGCAACGCATTTGCAGTCTTAGGATTGCGGTCTTGTGAATGCGAATGTCTATGGGTCACAGTTTCCACTTACCATCAGGTGGCCTGTGTGCTCGTTTGCCTTCCTATGATATAAAAAAAAAAAAAAAAAAAAAAAAAAGTATGCTAAGATGGTTTGGTCATTTAGAAAGGATGGATGAAAGAAGGGTTACGAAAGATATATGGCGAGCGAGAGTGAGTGGATATGTCGGTAGGGGACGTCCTACACGGACTACGGTGATCAGATTCGCGATGTACTGAATAAGGGCCAAATAAAAAGCACCCGAAACTGACGTACGTGCATGAAGAGATTGATGAATGTAGAGGAAGCGAAAGTTGTATGTTTAGATCGGTGCACCTGGCGTTCCGTAGTCTTTGCCTACCCCATTGGGAGACAGACGTGAAGTTATGTATGTTATGTATGTATGTAAGAATTTAATATTGTAATCGGTATAAATTGGCTAAAGAAATTGTCACTTTCGTAAAATTACGATTGAAAGGAGGATAGCAAATATTATAATTAGTTGTATATAAAACATCCAACTACATTGTTTTTTAAAAAACCTACGAATACTCCAGTTAATTTGTTTAAAATGTGCTTAATACACTGCATTATACTTAGTTCTAACAATTAGGGTTTTTATAAGAAAACATACTAGGAAGTAATAAATATATTTTTTTCCTAAAAACGGCTGTATCTCGATACCGATTTTTTATTATTGGTCTCTTTTGCGTAACTATTAGAGATAAACCATTTTATTCTCAACCTATATAAACTCAGTCACAAGGTAATATTAGTAGACCTGTCGATTTAAATATTACACTGTATTATGACACGGTTCTATGGTAAGTATCAATAAATTTGTTTAGATATATTTTTAAGATTTGTATGTATATATGTATGTAAACACTTTATTGTACAACAGAAAAACCATTGCAATACAATTAATATAAAAATATATACGATATGTTTATATTTTTCTATATAAGTATTTATATCGTTGTACTAGACAACGATATAAATACTATAACCAAAGTACAAGCCTAGAGCTTAGTTTGGGACTAGGCCAATTTGTGTGGGATTCTCCCCTGATATTTTTATTTTTATTTTATAGTAATTGTATCACTATGCACCAAACTTTACAAGTTCTAAATGGTCGTAATATTCTCACATTTTTGATACAACTGACTTATACATTTGCAAAGATTAGGAAATATTTGAAAACATTTGATATAAATCGAGTTGTATCAATTAACACAAACCAAAAGAAGCAAAAACAGGTTTAATTTTTGATCTAACTCAAGTTGTAACTTTCGAAATACGCAAAACTCTGGTGATAAATGATATAACTCAAGTTATATCAAAAGACACAGAAAAATTTAAAGGTATAAGAACCGTGATTTATGATACATTTTGAGATATATCATCTGGCACGAGAAAAAAAATATCTCATGGTTTTTTGACGTGGTTTAACTAGAGAAATAACATTAAACACGGAAAATCAGAAAAAAAAGGGTCAATTGTATCATTTTACACGAAAGTATCTTCGAAACTAGAAGGCCTAGGAACACGGGAGTTGGAGCAAACGATGCGTTATTTTTTTTTAAGGTGTTTCATGAAAGAAAACGAAAACTCATATAACTCGAGTTGTATCACTTGTCACAGGAGGCACAGACTTAAGCTTTACATAAGGGTCAATTTCCCAAGCAATATTTTAAGCTGGCGGCGCTGAAAATCGGGGTGAACTATGGTTAAAAATTAAACTGTTATTTTTTTCTGAATACTTCACGCAGTTGCCTATTTTGGGCAATAAGTAGAATTAGAATATTAATGGAAATAATAATTTAAAAAAAATAATTAAGACCTCATTTCTCATCACAGTGGGCTGTCCGCAACCCAGTTTTGATTGCAAAACGTGGAATAAATCAAAAACTATTAATGATTATGAAAAACATTTACCTTTTTTAAAATACTAGATAGTTAGTGTACAAAAAAAAGCCCTGACTTTTTTTTTAACTATTACACATACCGTCCGGTACGAGGAAATACGTTTGTCCGGAGAAACGTTATCATTACCACCGTCAAATATTCTGTGCCTTATATCTGCTAAGCTTCAATATGTACGCCCCCCACCTCCCGCGCACTCGTAGAGTTAGTCACGCGCAAGAGTTTGGTGCTAGCGGTTGTGTTGTGCGCGTTTCTGGCGATAAAATATAAAGGAAAGTTCTTGCTTCAGGTGGGGTGGGGACAAAAAAATCCTCATTCCGACGGTTGATTTATTTTTTGTACTTTTTGTGTGTTTAGTTTGAGATTTATGTATAACACGTACGTCATATTTCTTAATTCTGGAGTAACGTTAGTTTAAAGAAACCAGTGTCCGTTGTTTTTTTTAAAATATTTTTGTACAGGTTTTATCATTCCGTGGTTCTCATTCCGATGTTTCCGGTGTATGAAATACCCACAGAAATGATAAGCAACACCGGCATGATACAAAAGTAGCTTCACTTAGTTATCCAAATAATTATCAAATTTAATTATTTAATTTTATGAAGTCAAAGCAAATGAATAAATATTATAAGCGTTTAAACGTAAATAATTAAGCGTTTAACGATAACCAAATGTCAGTTATTTTGTACTACTAAGCATATAATATGCATACATACTACATAGCGTCACGCCTTCATCCCAGAGTGGGGTAGGCAGAGCTATTACCAATAACTCTAACAATTTATTATATAATATTATATTATAATAAAGAACGTTCTCACCGATGAAAAAAAAGATTTGTTACAGATTTATTTTTCAATTTACTTAATTATAATTATAAAGGGCAATGCCAAGTGTTAAAATTGGACGTGATATTCAGTTTAAAAATCTCTAAAAGGTTTTAATTTAAATTAGTTTTAGGATGTTTTTGATTTTTTTATATGCTCCTTGATCTCTACACATTAAGACTGAAAAATGTTCAAGTACACATATGCGACTGCATTTTAACTGTTACAGTATTTACTTAAAATTTATTTAATTTAGATTATTACTTTTTTTTTAAGATCTGGGATATGTAAATTCACATCTAGTCTTGCAAGACTATGTTATCATGATTTCATTATGTTACATTTTTGACTGAGTTTTTTAGGTATTTCATATTATATTTTTGAGGCCGTCCTTATGACGCACTAATTATTAAGCATAAGTGATCTAAAGTCAGTGATAAATAATATAATTGCCACTGGGATATTTGTAATATTAGAATTATTGAGTCATATTTTGCTTGGTCAGCGAACTGTTCCTATTAGATTTACATAGAAGATTGTTATTTTTTTTTAATTTATAACTAGTTTATTATCATAAATAAATCACAATATTTAGAATATTTTTGAAAACCATATGAAAGAAATAAGTAATAAATCAGTCCGGTACATTATAAAAAAATGTAAAGTATTTTTTTTAAATTAAAATATATGTTTATTTTATTTATAAGCGAATTGTTTCAAAACATTAATAGAAATGTAATTTTTACTCAAACAAAGACTTATAATTATGATCATTATTAATAACATTAATCTAATTTTTACTCAAATAAAGACTTCTAATTATGTTAGTTAATAATAACATTAATGTAATTTTTACTCAAATAAACAGTGATAATTATGATAATTATTGACTTTTTTCATTTATTTTCATTCCAGTGGATAAGATTTCATTTACGTGGGGTCGTTTCTATCATTCCAGTGGGTATTTATCACTTCGGTGGATACTTTTTATCATTTCGGTGTGTATTTATCATTCCATAGTTTTATCAAATATTCTATCTCGTATATCTCATAAACTATTTATGATTTTGAGTGACCCTTAACACCACGTCTACAATATATAACAATGCATAGCTTAAAATGAAAAACGTTCAAAAATACACAAAACTTAAAAATTGCACCGAAATGAGACAAAAATCAGAAATGTTGAAATTGACCCATAAATTGATTCACATAAAGTTGCCTGAATAATCTTTACTCGGAATGATGATCCGGATCGTCGCGAGGTATAGATTTTTGTATATTTTTATTAAGCTCAAAGATATAACGGCATAAACGTACATACATACATACACACTTAAGCTCAAGCTTTAATTCCTAGAGTAACTAGGGTAGGCAGGGCTACAGAATCACCAAAAACTCTAAAAACTTAAGCATAAATCTATTCAACATGAATCAAATACAAGTTATACGGTAGAAGATGTAAGGTTTTTACAAGAACAAAACACCCAACATAAAATTCTAACCTAACCTATCTGACTCGATTCTGCTCTGACCCATCTCGCTCACTTGCATCTCAGGTAAGCCAAAGCGAAGGTATTTAAAAATAACAAAGTTATTAACATACATCGTTATCGCGGGAGCAAAAACAAATCTATTAAAGAACAGATAACAGATGGTCGGTTCAGTATAAACGGAATATTCTGCCTATACACTCTAAGCCTCTAAGAAGTTCTTCATATCTTGCACGAAATTTTCGCTGGAAACAGTCAATTACACTTATCTTACAATTTGTAAACGCTTTTATAAGTCATCGTGTCAGCTTTCATAAAATAATATAATAGTCAAATATTTTTGTCCAGAACTAGTTCAATTTCTTTAAATATATTTCATATTTAATTTAGATATATTTTTGTATCTTTTTGTACATATCAAATCAATCAAGAATGAAGTAGCAGGAAAAGTGACTGAAGAGGTTGAGTTTAGGATTGCGTATCTAATCTCTTTAAATATGTACTACTAATCAAGTCAAGTTTTTAAAGTTGTAGGTAATTCTGTAGCTCTGCCTACCCCACTCTGGGATTACAGGCGTGAAGGTATGTATGTATGTAATCAAGTCAAATACGGAAGTAAGACATTTGAAATAATATGATACATTTTGAACTCGTAGGTATAAACGTTTCTCGATACGAGTGTCACTTCTGTTATTGCCTATTTGTCATAATCTTTGACTACTGTCAAATCGTTTTTGGTCCCGCGATAACGATGTATGGTTATTAAAAACGCCAATTGCCATATTCAACAGGTTATTACAAAAAAAAAAAACATTCAAATCTTCGGTGATACTGGAAAACCGTGTAAGTAACAAATTTATGATAGAGCAAAATAAACCTTATGTTCTTATTGAAGAGGTGCATTTTGCTCCTTATTTAAAACGATACTTACGCGGTTTTGCAGTTTCACCGACAAAATATCTATTAGCTTATTCTATTTTAAAAGTGAAACTATGGTACCATCATGGACTTTAAATGTTGACCCACCATAGAATAAGAAATAGAACGATAAGTAATCGTAATGACAGCGTCAAAATGACGAGATAGAAATTTCATAGGAAATATTCGTTGGTTTTTTGCGACAAGGTTCTATAGTGATCCATCAATTAAATTCCGTGACGTGTCCTATTTAGTCAAAACTCTCAACGCCGGATGCATAGTTACGCCGAATTCCGTTACATAGCTACAGCGTTCTACAGCTTTAATGGAAAATTATATTGATCCTGGTAGGATAGAGTAGGTTAGGTTAGGTTTATTTTATAACGTTTCATATAAATCAGTAGAATAACAATTATGCAAAATCAAACATTCGGACAATTTATGATTATGCGTAAACAAGGGGAACCACAAAACAATAGTAGATACATTATTGCGTAGGCAGTGAAGCAGACAATTGCGGGCCGAGAATTGGTTTAAACGGACGAGCTTGCGAGCTTTGTAACTTTTTAAAAAGTTACAAACTAGGTAACAATGAAATTTGAATGCAACATTGCGGGCTTGTGTAGCGAGCACCAATGTATTTTTTTTTTAATTTGGAAACTGTCTGTAAACTATGTACCTACTTCGCGTCTCAGTATGGAGTTAGTAATGTCAACTTTTCCGGTCATTTTTGAGAAAAAAACTTTTGTTTAAAGATTACCCGTATCAAAGAAATATAAAATAGTTATTATACTTGTAATGTAAATGTAAAAGTGGGTACATTTTGGCGCATACACGTCGTGCGCGGTTCCTAAAGCTGTTGCTTAGAGATCAAGCGGTAGACGCAATTGTGTCGGGCAAGAATGGAACTTATGTTGTAGGCACAAGAATGGTATCGTACGCAAGATAGTTGGTTATCTATGTTACGAAAGGAAACGATCGCGTATTTTGAGAAGTTGATCAAATGCGTTGATGGCGCACTTGTGCGCCACGGAACTTGCATGCTTGAGTACCTGGGATCGATTCCCTTCGAAGGTAAAGAGAAAAGATAATGTTTTTTATTTTTTTGGTTATTCATAATTTATGTTTATTTGAAGTCTAGGGTATTATTTGTTATTAGGTGAGTCTGCTCTTAAAAATAGGGCACTTCGGCGAAATACACTGAGGAGCACACACGTTCTGCATTGCTACCGTTAAGGCAATATTAGAAATTTAACCTTACCGAAATAAGAAAAACATTCTTCTATTTTACGTACGAAGGGAATCGAGCCCGGGTACTCACGAATGTAAGTCCAGTGGCGCACAAGTGCGCCATCAACGGATTTGATCAACCCTACAAAATACGCGATCGTTTCCTACCGTAACATAAATAACCAACTATCTTGCGTGCGATACCAATCTTGTTCCTACGACATAAGGTCCATTTTTGCCCGACACATTTGCGTCTACCTCTTGATCTCTAAGCAACAGCTTTAGGAACCACGCACGACGTGCATGCGCTAAATGTACCCACTTTTACATTTACATTACATACTTAGTAATGTTAACAATATACATTCACACCTCTATATGACAACTGCTCGCAATAGTAGTTTATGCAACTGATGCATAATGAGAGGCCTTAAAATAAGAGTGTAGTTTTATGAAACGTGCTGACGCCCGTTACATAATATGTACGATCACACGAGTGTTTTAAGGCCTAATTATGTACAGTTGCATACCATACTTGATCTACGCACATTCATAAGTACTCTCAGATCATCGGTTCAAGAAGCCGACGAGTCGACCACAAAAATGGTGGCAAAACAAACTTGTGCTATGTCAGTGTCACGTAAATGGTTTCTTTTAAATCATAGAAAAACGAATGAAGTCCCTATTCTTATGTCAGCTGAGTTCAAATGTTGTGCGGTTTATATTAAAAAACATACTACATTGACGTTTTGTATCGATAACTGTTTTATTATCTATAAATACTAGCATAGAGACTCTCTTGAGTTTTGACAGCTGTTCCAAATTTAAACAGCAATAACATTACTGTACAGATTTTACATACTACCACAAACAAAAAAAGTTCTCATAGTAAAATTGGCTGCAATAATGCTGGTCATTTCCTTCGGTTTCTGAACGCATTTTAGAGCACTGATGATATGTGCGTAGATAAAGTATTTAACAAGATAATGGTAGGTACATGCAAAATCAATACAGTCACGGAAGTTCCCGACACCGAGACCAGGCGCGGCTCACTCCGCGATTTTCGTTTATCGCTACAAGTACATCCCGGTTACCCATCTGATGGGTACTATTCAGGGGCTGCCACCAATTTAATACATAATAAGATATCGCATGAGTGCGATAAAGATGGGTAGCTAATTGGCCACCATGATAGATACGCATGAGTGCGATAAAGATAGGTAGCTAATTGGCCACCATGACAGATAGGCACCATATAGGCACGCCGCGTCATTCGGGTCCGTAATTTAAAACAACTATTTATCCCTGTCTAACAATAGCGTTCGCTATGGATTGCCGTCCTTATCTGCAGAAATATGGTAACGTAGCAACTGTCAGTAATTGGTGACAAACTTTGAACGCGTTAAGTATGAGCATATTAAAATTTACGTAGTTATCTAAAAATAAAATATCCCGCATTCGTTTGTTTATTAAATTATTTTTTTAACATTAAATTATTTTATTTTTAATCGTTGACAGCCCTCAATATAGGCGACGCGGCGAGTGAGCCAATTCATTTTCACCGTTCGTACACAGCCTTAACGTTCCGTTTGGCTTGCGCTGGAGTCAACCATGACAAAGGCCCATAAATAGTAATGTTTTAGCTAAGAAAAAAGCGGCTTTTGTAAAGATCAAAGCAGTGCGCCTTCTGTGCTTGTACTATTCTATTCTGTGCCGAAACTCCGAAAACTGTCAAGAAATACAAAAAATAAAACACCACATCAGGGCATAAAGGCATTTTTTTCTAAATATGACATAACACTATTCGCTATTCGTATTTTTTTTACAATACAAAATTCTAAATAATAAACACTAAAAGCTGTGATAAAAGACAAATATAATTACAAAGTTTGACCAGGAAGTTTTAAACAAACTTGTAAAGGGATTAAAAGTTAGGTGACGAAGCCAATGGAACGATCAAATTGCAGTAAAAACTTCTTGGGCCGTGTCATGCTTCACGGCGTCAATTAAAGGAAGAGAGGTTTAATTATGTTAATATAAATTTAATGGAAACTTAAATAAACCATCTTAATAACATTGGGATTACGGCTGGCACAGCTGCTGTTTTTCAGGGCCGTCATTCCCTTACGGTGCTTGTACAGTCAACAGCATAAATAAGTGATCATTTATGTACCTTGTCGCTTTAAATCGTATCACTATTTTGTATAGCATTTCAAACATAACGTTAAAGTGACATGGTACATAAATGATCACTTATTTATGCTGTTGACTGTACACCACCAAAAAAAACGTTTCAAAATATAAAGGTTTTTTAGGAATTTACACTGGGTATTATAAGGGCTTAAGGATACTTAATATGACTGTGAATCAAATAATACCATAGACTGCTGAGGAAGCACTAAAATACATTGATTGCGAAATAAATTGTACTTCAACGGAATTTCGGATATAATTTATGAAAATAATTTGTGATACAATTTTCGTTAATTCATAAGTAAACCCATCTCAACACAGTACACAGTTTCTCTGACGCAGATTATAAAGCTTGGTTCAATATTTAGGGATGTTATGAATGTCATGATGCTGACCGTACAGATACCTGCCACAATCTTATTTATTTACTTTGCCTAACTACAACAAATTTATTTTAACTAAAATTTAAATTGTTTGTGTGAAATGTGGTTATACAATTAACAACAAATGATTAGGGTTGTTGGTGATTCTGTAGCTCTGCCTTCCCCACTCTGGGAATGAAGGCGTGAAGGTGAAATCTATTGAAACATTTTTGTGACACGCCTTACATATTTCGAGATGTATCCCCTTTTCCCTAAAATGAGATAAAAAAAACTACTTTTCTTTAAACTACGTTTTGAAAGTGAGTGGAAGGGTCGGAAGGGGCCGCCCACGGCGTACTTTTTCGAATCAAATCGGAGAAATACTGGAAAAGGGCCGAATCGAACCGACGTGCGTGCATGACTCGATGTATGAATGTTGAAGAAGCGATATTTTGTCAACATCGTAGCAAGTGGAAAGAAGTGGTCTCTGCCTACCACTCTGGGAAAGAGGCGTGATTTAATGTATGTATGTATGTACTTTTCTTTAGTAATCAGGCAAGATTTCGCTAACAATATTCCGCTTCTGCGAATGCAATTAATACCTAAGTTTATAACAATCCTTGAGTTTTGCGGCAGCAAATTCCTCGGCTTATGAACCTAGTTAACGAGAATATTCGTTTCATCAATATTATTACATTCAGCGTGGTAATTTGGTCGGTTTCATTGCCGGTTTATTGGAATCTGGCATGTTGAAGAGAACTTAGGAATACCTTTTGTTGAAGAGGGGGAACTATATGCCCCCCTTTAATACTTCTGACAAAATTACAAATAGGAGTCGTCCAAATCTACGAACCTCTTGACTCTTGAAATTGGAATTGGTATACTGATTAAAATGTTGAATATATTGTATACTAAGGGTCGAGTTCACCAACCAATTTAACAGACTATTAAGTCTTAATCAGCTGTTAGTTAATACATTTGACAACCGTTAAACCTCTAACCGTCCGTTTAATTGTTGGTGAACACTGCACTAATGGAGTTACCGATAAATAGTACCTATTGTAAGAGTTTAGCAAGAGTTAGAAAAGTTAATGGAATTGAAAATTCAAAAAGACTTAAGTATGTAATGAGTGCGAGTACTTTAATTTTAATCTTGAAATAAAATAATTCTTCATTATTGCAGAGACCAGGATCAGAACGAGTACGGTGTTAGCGTTAGGTCGCGTCATTTACTAGTCCAGCAACCGCGCCCTTCCCGGCCGAAGCTTGTAAAGAGCTTTTCTCCTACAATGCGAGAAAATTTATCATCACAATTGTTGATAATATCAAATGCAGTGTCAAAATTTTCTTAAATAACAAGAACAGTGTCGCCATTGTCATCGAAATTACTCATAATTATGCGTACGATCGAAACAGGTACGATTCATTATTTTATTTCATTTCGTTTCCTAGCATGTCGGAGAGAAAAAACGGGTAAGTAATACGAGATATAAGAACTGATAATATAACACTCATAATATATACGCTCACTTTGTATAAACACGTTTAGTATAACGTTCACTGGATATAATGAACGGAAGATATAATTTCAAAATATCTATTTCCATACAGTATAACGTTATTAATATATAATATCAATTTATATAACTATTATAAAACGTATAACGTTCATAACACCTAAGATTTAAAAGATATATTAATCAAATTATCTAACATCAAAAAACATAATACACGTATAATATAAATATATGCATACGTTATTTGAAATTAAATTCTATTTTCAGTATTAAGTGGCCTTCTTTATTAACAATCAACCTTACCTTACTAACTTTACTGGCAGCAGTCTGAATTTTCTGGGCAAAAAAAAAATAACCTCGAAGGAATAGGCGGGAGCTTTGCTCCCGCCTAGGCCTTCTAACCTAACCTAACCGAGTCGGTTCTGCCCAGAGAAGTCTTGCTCGCTCGCTTCGCTCGCTCACATTTATATCATACGATATTATATCTTGTAACACTTATACTAAAAGATAATATGTATTATGATCGCTATATGTCATGTATGTTATACGAACTGAAATTAGTCATTGTGAGTGTTATATTAAAAAATATTATATAAAATGAATATTATATGACTTGACCGTTATTCCTTATAAAAATATTGATTTTGTTATTATAGCTAACGTTCATTATATCTCGTAAACGTTAGTAACATGAAAATAGTTATTATGTAGTTATATCTCGTGGGACGCACCCAGAAAAAACTGCTTGAATGTGTTTTTACAAGGTTCTCATGCTGATAGTGATTTCTCTGCATAACATTCGACCTTATGCCGGCTTGCAATGATTAAGAAAACTTCTCAACATTTTTTTTACAAAACTAGGGCCGTCTTTGACGGACAACAATTCCAGAAGTTAGTAGCCAACCTTCGCTAGTTGGAGAGGCACTTGAAGAAGAAGAAGAAGTAAATATTATGCATTATCTCAAATTCAATACCCAAAGCAGTTTCAATTTTATTCCATAAGTAATGAGGTTAATATTGCTATAAGAGTTTTATATGATAGTAGCCCACGACAGATCTGATAAACTTAGTTCGATAAGACTACCAGATGATATATTATATGGGGGAACACGAAATAACAATGCTGCAATGCAAAAAAATTAGCTAAGCCATTGTTTTTAAGTTATTAGTCCGATGTCTAGTATGATAAGACTACCAGGAACCTCGGAACAGAAAACAGAAAGTGCTCAGAACAGTGATGCAACCCCCCCCCCCCTCCCGATTGGCCTAATCAGTAGCAGCAGCATGATAAGCGACGCCTCGTACTTGAGTATCTAGTATGATCGATTTCTTCAAAAAAACCAATTCTCGGATGAAATGATCGTCTTAAACAGAGATAAAATGTACATATATATTTAAATTGTAGTTTATAAGAACGACAAGTGTCACTAAAAATAAAATTGGTTTAGAACTTTTTGTTTGGTTGTCATATTTGTAGGCAATTGTGGAGGAAACGGAAGCGTTCTTAATTACGTGGCCTAACTATTGCTAATTGCTAAACGTGGGCTAACTACAATATTGGGTAAAATACTGGAGAGGTTACTCCAACCGTCTTTAAGAGACAATATTGTTGTGGATGATGCGCAGTTTGGTTTTCGTGCCGGTCTCTCAACAGATTCAGCGATATACTGCCTCAAGTCTACTGTTAATTACTACATACAAAGAGAAACATCAGTTTACGCGTGCTTTCTTGACCTCAGTCGCGCTTTCGACCTGGTAAATTATAATTTACTGTGGAAGAAACTCGCTGGGTCAAATGTGCCTACCGGTACCATCAATCTGTTGAGATTCTGGTATGAGAACCAAACTAACGCAGTGAGGTGGGGCGACTCCACTTCTAACGATTATAGGTTAGAGTGTGGAGTTCGTCAAGGAGGGTTGACATCGCCGGACCTCTTCAGTCTTTACATAAATGGCCTGATTGATGAGCTAAGGAGCACCAAAGTAGGTTGTCACATTGGCAACACATGCCTGAATAATTTTAGTTATGCAGATGATATGGTGCTCCTTAGCCCCTCTGTTAAAGGTCTTAGAACGCTCCTGGGCGTCTGTGAGCGTTATGCTTTAGACCATGGTCTCAAGTATAACGTCAAGAAGACCCAATTTATGGTCATCAAGTCAGGGAGGGGTCCGGACAATGTTCCCCCAGTGTTTTTGAATGGAGTCTCAATCGAAAGGGTAAGCCAGTTCAAGTACTTGGGACATATTGTGACGGAGACCCTCAAGGATGATCTGGATATCGAGCGCGAACGTCGGGCTACTGCTGTGAGAAGTAACATGCTCGCGCGAAGGTTTGCACGGTGCAGTGCCCCAGTAAAATTGACATTGTTTAGAGCATTTTGTCAATGCTTCTACACATGCCAACTCTGGGTTAACTGCACCAGGCGCGCCATGAGTGCGATTAGAGTGCAATATAATAACGCATATCGCATTCTAATGAAGCAGCCACGTTATTGTAGCGCATCGAGCATGTTTGCGGAATCTGGAGTGCCTGACTTCTTCGCAATTATAAGACTGCGCATTGCGTCATTTCGGGACCGTATCAGATCATCCAATAATGATATTCTCCGTACTTTGTCCGAGCGCTTGGACTGTCGGATCTCGAAGTTTTGGACATCTGTGCATCGCGACCAAAATAGGAAGTAGTGAAGTAAGTTTAATGTATGTTGTAGGTTTTATGTTTATTTTTACAAATTTATTTTGCTGCTTTTTATTTATATAACTGTGTTTTGTGACATGATATGGGTACTGCCTGAAATAAAGTTTTATTATTATTATTATTTAGATATTCATTTAATTTTCTATAAATTAGGTTTTTTACATATTCAAATATAAAGGTAAAATAACAATACCGATACAAAAAATAAACATTATAAAAAACCTAATCTACGGGTGCCGCCAGCAGCGGGGCAGGGCTCAAGCTACCGGTGGTTAGGGCTGCAGAGAGAGGAACCTCCTCACAATGCGTGCCGTGTCGAGGAGTACTGCCTTCTGTATCTGGCCCTTGATCCAGCCATCTAGCGAGAGTCTCTTGAGGTGTTGGTCGAGACTCTTCGCTATAAGACCGTTTGCCGAAACAACTATCGGGACAATGATCGTCGAGTCAACATCCCACATGGTGGTCACCTCGTGAGCCAAGTCAAGGTACTTGCTGAGCTTATCCTTCTCGGCCTTCACGAGGTTCTCATCATGCGGGATGGTGACGTCGACGAGCACTGCCCGGCGTTGAGATCGATCTGTCAACACGATGTCAGGTTTATTGGCGACAATAGTCCTGTCTGTGATAACAGATCGATCCCAATAGAGCGTAGCACGACCATTTTCGAGAACTGGCGCCGGTGTGTATTTATAGTACGGCACTTCAGACTCAACAAGACCGTATTGAAGAGCAAGCTGCTGATGAATGATCCTGGCTACGAGGTTATGTCTGTGCAAGTACTCGCCGTTGGCCAAATGCGAACAACCGGAAATTATATGTCTGAGGGATTCGCCGGGACAACGGCACGCTCGACAAATGTCGACCGTGCCATCCCTCAGAATATATTTCCGGTAATTGTTCGTCATTATGACCTCGTCAGCAATTGCACAGGCAAAACCTTCGGTTTCCCCAAAGAGGTCACCAAACCGTAGACAGTTCACGGACGCTAAAAAGTCTACGTCGGGCCTTGTTAGGGCCCGGTAGAAGCGTCCGTGTAGCTCCTTGCTCTTCCATACGTTCTTGCGGTCTTCAGTGCTCAACACTGTTGGTCTACGCCAGTTTTCGTTTGCCAAGGAGAGAGGCGTGAGGCTCCTGTCTACTGCAACCACATCACGATGCATCCCACACTCATTGCTAAGGAAATAATCCCTGAGATTGCACACCTCGCGGTTATGGAGATTCTTAGCATTTAAAATGCCTCGACCTCCACATTTCCTCGGGATGTACAATCTCATGACAGATGAGCGTGGGTGCAACATGCGATGTGATTTGAGCAGTAGGCGGACCTTCCTATCCAGGGCGTCCAGCTCAGTCTGAGTCCATCTTAGTATGCCAAAGGAGTATGTGAGCAGCGGCATCACCCAGCCATTGAAGGCACGCACCTTATTGCCACCCGACAAAAGACTGTTAAGAACTTTTGTCAAGCGGCAAAAGAAGCGCTCCTTCACTGACTGCTTGACATCGCCGTCCATAATACCCAAAGACTGTGACATACCAAGATATTTGTAGGTTTCAACTTCGGAGAGAGATCTGAGGGTCATTGTCTCAGAAAGCTGCAAATTAGATGAATTTACAACTTATTATTATTATTATTATTGCATACTGCTTAATGGCTTAGGAGGGCAGCATAAATGGCCAATATCCCTCCAGCGTTTAAAGTCAAAGTCTTGAAATGTCAAGTCCTTAAATTATGTCCAGATAGGACGACGTCAAAATCTTGAAACGTCCTTGTCGTGTAATTTCAAGGTCTTACAACGTCAAGGTCAATCAAAGTCAAGGTCTTACAACGTCAAGCTTACTACTCTGACATTCTACGATCTAGGCAGCTTGACATTTCAAGTCTTGGACTTTAAAAGATGATGGTGTTTTACTAGCTGGTCATTCTGAGATTTTGACATATTACTACTCTGACATTCTACGATCTAGGCAGCTTGACATTTCAAGACTGACTTTGAAGGGGCCAACGTCTTATAAGATGCTGTATGCAGACAGCGCTAGCAAAATACACACGCAGCAAAGCGCGAAGAGATCGTTCAAAATAAAAGATGAATATTTGCCGTATAAATAGAGGGCAAGACTCAAAGAGTTTCAAATATGGATATTTTCTAAGTAGGTAACTATGCAAGTGTTTATTTATATTATATATACACCGTGGGAACGAGTAACCCGACAAATTTTAAACATCGATTCTAGAGCCAATTTGTAGTATACACGGTGCCCGTGAGCATTGCGAGACATTTTAACAGCATATTCCTGACCACATTTTAAGTTAAAAATGTTAATTAACGTCTGCTGAATTCGGCTTGGTTTTAGAGATATTTCGATTTTTGTGTAAAAATGTTGTTATGAAATCTCCAGTATGAAACACCTTTATGATTGCGACGTTGCAAGACTTCACCATCTAATTTGACTGTAAAAGTCAAATCCAGTTCTGTCACTATGAGTGTTTAGCGTGACATTGTTTACGTGTCAATCAACAGAAATATCAGCGTATAATTTTTTAATAAATAACAATTAAGAAAGAATCCAAGAATTTACGAGTCAATCTAAACATACCCAATGCAAATATACCGATAGGCCTATGGCTAAGAATAGTGATCGTTTTTTTGCAATTTTGTGGATGAAATATTCATCGTTTTACGTGTTTACTACTGAGAGCCACCACTGATGCCAGGGGGCAAGGGACGAAAGAGTGATGGGTTTGTGCACTGTTCAGTCCACCCAACGTTTGTTTCACATGCATATTACTCCTGCTAAGTAATTGGACTAAGTAACAATTGCGGGCATCTTTCTGTCACTCTAATTCCGCTTTCATTGGAGTAAAAGAGATTCCCGTAATTTGTGAATTTCGGTTTTCGCGGTAGGCACCCTGGACTCTGGCAACCGAACGTTAGAAACTATGTTCGGTCTTGTTCTTCAGAGGATATTGTAGAAGACGCCGCCGTGAGATATAGCTACTAGTAAATTCTATTTTGCATGTAATTACTGGACTAATAAACGTAATATTGTAACATTTTGTATCTTTTGTTACTTTTTGAGAAATCTAAAGTTAATAAAGATTAACTTTTATCAAGACCCCATTCATATTGGAACACCATAAATATTGCAGGTAATCTATGTATGCCCAGCAAGAAATTCATCAAAGTCTCATTTACAGTCAGACGCAGTGCGACCCCATCCAAAGTTTGTATACATTGGGGGTCACGTTTTTCTACAGCTGACTGTACTCAATTGATTTTGTACCTAAGTTATGCTGATATTATGAGGTCTCTTAATTGCATCTATATAAATGAAGGTAAAAGTTAAGTACCTAACGTCTTATAAATAAAAAAAATATATTTTTAGTTAAGTTTATTCATTAATTAATTACACATGAAACTACTTAAATAGCTTAATAGGGTGCAGACTCGTGGTCACACCAGGTTGTCACACCACTACTATTCGACGGAGCCCTGCCTGATGCAGGGTTCCTATTTCTGAGCGATTTGCCCTTCGGGCATCTAAAGATACCTAACGAACCTAGCCTACCTACTTTTGCGGAATTAAAATGATTTCTGTCGAATTTCCGACCAAAGCGAGTAGCAGTGGTGTGACAACCTGGTGTGACCACGAGTCTGCCCCTGCTTAATAGCTTTTCCATTAATTAATATGAATAATCTAAGGGTTCACAACCCAATCAAAACATAGCAATTAATGCGACTAGCATGTTGTTGATAAATTGTGAATCGCTCGTTCGTGCATTGATTGGTTGAGTTGATGCGATTCCCGTCGTCTGCAGCATTAAATACTTAAGGCACACTGATGTTGCCACTGGCCCTCAATTTCTTGATATTAAGATTTTGGTTTCGGTGACACTTCAGAACAATGAAATATGTTTAGTACGATTGTTATTTTTAGATTACAGTTCATCTTCTTCTTCTCTTTTAAATGGTAGACTACAGTTTCAATCAACGCTAACATAAATAACAACAAAATCGATGACCCATATGAAAGTCATTAACACAGACTACTAAGGGAGATTTGTTAGATCATTCTCCCGAACTCATTATTTCTTCGTAGTAATTTTTCCATTCGCATTTTTCCCCGAACGCGATATTACCAGTCGCCTTTTTTCCTGCGGCAGTTTATATTCACAGTCGTGTTTTTCCGCTTGCGAGTTTTATCCAGTCGTTTCTTTTCCTACCACCATATTTTCACGGTCGTGTTTTTCCCGTTCCAATCTGTCGAAGATACAGAGTCGACGGAGTCCCGCTACCGCGGAGCTCCTATTTCTGGGTGGTTTGGCCCTCCGAGCCTGATGCAAAACTAACATAACCTAAACCTGCCTACGAATTACGATGTAAATACTTTTGGGAAAAGTGCGACTGAGATAGAAATCGAACGGGAAAAAACCGACTGGGAAAAAAGTCGAACAACAAAAAAAGCGACTGTAATAAAATTGAATGGTGAAAAATAAAATTAGGTAATATCGCGTTCGGGGAAAAATGCGAACGGAAAATTTAATACAAAGAAATAATTAGTTCGGGAGAATGATTTAACCAACCCTAAGGGATACTAACGTATCAGACTGCCATCTCGCGAACAAAATCTGCTCAGCGTAGGTTTTTGACATATCGTCGGTGAAACTGCAAAACCGCGTAAGTGACATTTTAAATAAGGAGCAAAATGCACCTTTTTAATAAGACCATAAGGTTTATTTTGCTCCATCATAAATTTGTTACTTACGCGGTTTTGCAGTATCACCGACGATATTTCTTACCTCATACTACGTTTTGCTGATTTTTTTTATTCTAAATGTAGGCACTGGAACTTCAAAATAATAAGTCCTATTTTTGGTTTGTTAAATCATTCTCCCGAACTCATTATTTCTTTGTATTAAATTTTCCGTTCGCATTTTTCCCTGAACGCGATATTACTTAATTTTATTTTTCACCATTCTATTTTATTACAGTCGCTTTTTTTGTTGTTCGACTTTTTTCCCAGTCGGTTTTTTTCCCGTTCGATTTCTATCTCAGTCGCACTTTTCCCAAAAGTATTTACATCGTAATTCGTAGGTAGGTTTAGGTTATGTTAGTTTTGCATCAGGCCCGGAGGGCCAAACCACCCAGAAATAGGAGCTCCGCGGTAGCGGAGCTCCGTCGACTCTGTATCTTTGACAAATTGGAACGGGAAAAACACGACCGTGAAAATATGGTGGTAGGAAAAGAAGCGACTGGATAAAACTCGCAAGCGGAAAAACACGACTGTGAATATAAACTGCCGCAGGAAAAAAGGCGACTGGTAATATCGCGTTCGGGGAAAAATGCGAATGCAAAAATGACTACGATGAAATAATGAGTTCGGGAGAATGATCTAACAAATCGACATTTGATAGATACAAACGAAAAAAAATGTCTCCTATGGATCGGTAACTGTAGGATTTTAACACATAAGGTGACTTAAGTCTTATTGTTATGTGATTGATCTTTTTTGAAAATGGTGTGTTATTTCTTCAGCTAGTCTATGTCCATTGACATTTCGTGTCATAGAATTTTCATTCGACAAGAGTATCATAATACTACAACAAAAATGCCGCGTCCGCGTACATATCCACCGGAACACGTGGCAGATATCATTTTTACTTATGGTCTGTGTAATGGCAACTCCATGCAAGCTGTTGAAGAGTATCGACATAAATTTCCAAATCGACCTGTACCCCATCATACCACGTTTGTGGGTATGTTTAGACAGTTACGAGAAAGGGGAATTCAAGCGAACAACTCCGAGCGAGCTATAGGAATAAACACCGAGACGGAAAACAGAATACTTAACCAAATCACCGAGGATCCTACACTATCAACACGTGGTGTAGGCATTACTTGCGGCGTCGACAGTAAAGCTGTTTGGAGATGTTGGAAAAGACATAACCTCCATCCTTTCCATTATAGGAAGGTGCAGGGGCTAATAGATAATGACGGGTTTTCTAGGGTAGTGTTTTGTCAACGAATGAACGAAAAACTAGATCAGGATCAAAATTTTCTAAGAAAAATATTATGGACCGATGAAGCTCAATTCACAAGAACGGGGGTATTTAATTCCCACAATTTCCACAACTGGATGGCAGAAAATCCACACAAAGCCTGGGAATTCTCGCACCAACACCAGTTTTCGGTAAACATGTGGGCAGGCATTATTAACGACCAGTTGATAGGGCCGGTAGTGTCCGGCTAGACTAAATTCGGAACTTTATCTAAATTTTTTGCGTGATGATTTAAATGTTCTCTTGGAAGACATCGATTTGGAAACTAGACGGTCTATGTGGTACCAACATGATGGAGCACCTCCACACTATGGTCACATTGTTAGGAACCATCTAGACCGAGAGTTTCCAAATTGATGGATTGGTAGAGCGTCTCCAGCAATCCAATGGCCCGCGAGGTCTCCGGATCTTACTCCACTGGATTTTTATCTTTGGGGTACCTTAAAAAATATGGTTTATTCAAAACCCATTCGTTCCAGAGAAGAATTGGTTGAAAAAATTATGGAAGCGGCACAACACTTAAAAAATAGGCCCGCCCTACTTACCAACCAAATACGTAGACGGTTAAATTTATGTCTTGAAAAGGATGGATCCCAGTTTGATTTTTTTTTAAATTGATGAAGTTATTGTAGATAATTTTTTCCACTTTTGTTTTAAGCCAAAGAAGTATTTATTTTTATTTTATTACATTCAAAGTGGTATTGTGTGGTGTTGTTGTTGTTGTTATTGTATTTTGTGTAACCAACTGGTCAATAAAAGCCCAAAATCAGTGTCTCATTAGTCTCATTACATTAACTATCCCAGGGTTCGATGCCTTAGGCAGGCCTCACCATCACATTTACTTTTGGGCTATTGTTTATTTAATTTAGTAATGATAAAACTTTTTTCTGAAAAACAGCCAACCGTTGCTTAAGGGACAAGCCTTATGATTAATCATTCTGTTAAAAAGGTTACTAGTAACGGTTTTGAATAGACTCTGCTTGGTAATAATTTATGGCTATTACGCAAATATCTTCTTACTCATGACAGGGGTTTGTCTCTTTCTTCCACTTGACTTTTCTAACATTACTGGTTGGAAAAGGAAACAAAATAACATTCATTCAATGTCAAGGGTAATCCCCATAATACATAAGAAATGGAGGAAAAAGCGTTGCCAGCTCGTCCTAAAGCATTGTTTCACTAGAGAAGCGAAAATAATTGATTTATTTTGTATGAAAAATCGAAAACTTAAAGAGTTTGAATTGGACCTAGGTTCATCCAACATTTATTACTCATTATGACCTCAGGAATGCGTGGTTAAAATCTCTCGCAATGCTCACGGGCACCGTGTATAATGTGTTACACCATTCTCAATAGAATAGTTATCTTTTAGAATTAAGTGTTTGTGTGTAGACTGTTTTGATATAAATTCAATGCTGGTATTATTTTCAAATGGCAACTCCTTTTCAATGTTACTCATTTATGCCAACTTCTTTAATTTTTGGTTAATTTAACAAAATATAATTATATCAATCGTAGTAGCTATACATATTTATGTTATGTTATATTATACATACTTAAATTAAATTGCCTCAATGTAAAATTAATGTTGGTACACCTTAGGCATTGTATTTTAAAGCGGCAACTTCTATCAGTTTAGACAACCGCAACTTCCGTAATTTTGTATAATATAATTAATATTTAAAGTCTGGATCAAATTTAATGTGATGTTTATATACTAAAAGAAGTTCTTACTATTTCTTATATTAATTGTCATAATTTATCAGAGCACTTTGCTAGTTATTAGATGTAAAGTTATAAAAATAGGAGTTGAGTTGATTTAAAATGTATTCATAACTGGTAGTCATTGCAGAGCCTATAAGTAGAACTGTGCAATTAAATTCGCTCTCTTTCGTTTTGTATCGTGTGCTGTTAGCCTGTTAAAGACTAAGTAATACACCTACGTCTGAACCTGAGCTGCATTTTAATTCCTGCCCCGCTGGATGACCATCCTTGCAACATATCAGAAGTGGGATGAGCGACGTCCACAGCCAGAAAATGGAAGGTTTGGGTCCGTACATCGATGGATTGGGTAAGCGAAAAGCCGTTGAAAATGAATCATCTAACGAGGTAAACGAGAAAATTTTGTTTTTTTTTTTTTTCTAATTTCGATTCAAATGTGGTTAAAAGGCGGAAAACTACCCATTTGGATGCGGAACTGATACCCAAATTCGATCCAGGTTCCAAATCCCTGTGTGTTAAAGTATGGTTTAATAAAATAGATCAACTGGGGCGCATTCACAATTGGGGAGACGTTGATAAATCATACGTAATGCACATGCGATTACGTGGTTCTGCCCGAGAGTGGTATGAAAATTTGGACGATTACGAATTGTCGTGGGACGATTGGAAAAACGCCTTAGAACGAGCTTTCCCCATGGCCACCGATTTTGTAGATAAACTTGAGCACATGTTAAGCCGTAAGAAAACTGACCATGAAACTATGACGTCATACTTCCATGATAAACTGTCTCTCATAAAAAGATGTAGGTTAGACGGAGAAGGAACCACTTCATGTATAATTAGGGGACTACCGCAGGAGCTAAGAGCGAATGCCAAAGCTTTCAGGTGCGACACTGCAGAGGAACTGTACTACGGGTACCTCTCCTCACTGGAGAACTACAGAAGAGTCGAGAGCGCTGCTGCCAAGAACAGGGAGACCGCGAGGAGCACGTGGCGCCGGCCTTCGGGACTTCCCTCCGTGAAGCTGTGCTACGTCTGCCGAAAACCAGGACGCGAGGGGAAGGACTGCCGGAGCCTGCTACACTGCAACAACTGCCAGCGACGGGGCCATGACTTCACGACGTGCTGGCTACCAACAAAGGTGATGTACACTTTTAAAACTATTGATATTAATGTAAGACCTGACTATTTTAGAAAAACTGTGTGTATTGGTGACTGTAAACTGACGGCATACGTAGATACTGGAAGTAAAGTTAATATTTTGACGCTATGTGCTTACAATAGATTAAACCTGCTCATCTATCCATCTACCATTGTTATGCGTGGCTTCGGCGGTAGTTTCGTAAAATCTCTCGGAAAAGTGTATTTTACTGTACAGATTGATAATTTGCACATAAATAGTGAAGCGGAGGTCACAAATTATAATTGTGGGGGTAGTATAGAATTGATTATAGGTCAGCCGATTATTAACAAAGAAAATGTCAGCCTCGTAACTACCGCAAATAGTGTAACTTTTCTTAAAAATGATAATGGCGGCAATGATTTAATGCAAATTGATGTGAAGGATGTTGAAAGTAAATGTAATTTTTTTTCTGACGAATGATGTTGTTATACCTCCGTATAGTACAAGTCAAGTTCACATATGTGTAGATGGTGTCCAATTTGATCAGTCGATGTTGCTCGCTACGTTACCTGTGTATAACTCTCACTCTATGTATTTTGTACCCGGTGCTGTTCTGGCTGCCACTAGTGACGTGATGACAGTTGTAAATATTGGGAATGAATCATTAGTGTGGAAAGTGGGTCACCTGTTAACTAGGGCCAGCTTGTGCGATGACGATTTCGTTAGGACTATAAATACTGAGAGTAACGTATCAAATGTAGTTTGCGGTCAGGAACGTTCTAGAATTAATGCTAATGACGTAGACATAGGTAACATTAACGTGACTGATAGATCAACATTGATTGAACTGTTAAATCGTTATTCAGATGTATTTGCATCTAGTACGGCAGAACTAGGTTGTACAGATTTAATTGAAATGACAATTGAAACTACCACTGAAAAACCTGTATTCTCTAAACCATACCGATTATCTTATAGTGAAAGACAAATAGTAGACGATAAAGTTCAAGAATTATTAGACTCTGGCGTCGCACGGGAATCAAGTTCACCTTACGCGAGCCCCATCGTGTTAGTTCGTAAGAAGAATGGAGAATACAGGCTCTGTGTTGATTACCGCGCGCTTAATTCAATTACGATAAAGGATCGTTTCCCTTTACCTCATATTGAAGATCTGATTAGTTTATTGTAGGTAAATACTATTTTAGTACGTTAGATCTCGCGCAGGGCTATTACCAAATACCGATGTCTCCATCGTCGATTCCAAAGACTGCATTTGTTACGCCATCAGGACAGTACGAGTTTGTTAAAATGCCATTGGTCTATCAAATGCTCCTGCCGTATTTTCAAGGGCACTTAGGCTTGCGTTAGGTAAACTGGCTAATGACATGCATACGAGTAATAGTTCAGATGGAGCTAGTAGTGACGACGCACATAATAATCGTGTTGTTGTGGTCTATCTCGATGACATGATCTTGCCCACAGTAACGATCCGACAGGGGCTCGATCTTTTAGAAAAGGTATTAAATCTTCTGACCAAAGCTAGTTTGCGATTAAATTTAGGTAAATGATCGTTTCTCAAAACTACGACAGATTATTTAGGTCATTACATTACCGATTGCGCGGCTATTCTTACTACACTAACGAAAAAAGACCTCGTACCGCGCATCGCAAGATGGTGGTTTACTATTCAAGACTACGAGCTTGAAATCGAGTACAGGCCGGGCGATATAATGCGACACGTCGACGCGCTAAGTCGTAACCCCGTGGGTAGTGATGTAGTCCATACTAGTGCTAGTCCGTAGTGTATCCATGATAAGCGAAACGGATTGGGCGCTTACCCTCCAAATGCAGGACGATAGTATTACGCAAATTATTACACAGTTGCAAGGCGGTACCGATAATCGCGATATTACTGGTAATTATAGCGTAGTAGACGGGGTGCTTTATCGCAAAACCGTTGCCGGTGAACGGTTCGTTGTGCCTAAACTGGCCAAATACGGTATTTTACAGAAGTATCATGACCAAATTGGGCACCCGGGGTTTGACAGGGTTGAAAAATTAATAAAATCCGCTTATTGGTTTCCCCACATGACACGATTCATTCGAAAATATATTAAAAGTTGTATTCACTGCGCATACGGTAAGTCTACTTACGGTAGGCAAGAGGGAGAGCTACACCCTATAGAGAAGAAAGATATACCAATGCACACTTTACATGCAGATCACTTAGGGCCGTTCCCAAAGAGTCGCCGAGGGATAAGCTATATTTTGATGCTTATAGATTATTTTACAAAGTTTATTTTTGCGTACGTTGTGAACAGTGTGCGATCAACTGAGTCTATAGGGAAACTTAGAGAGGTATTTTCAATATTTGGTAGGCCTAGTAGACTTATAACTGATCGTGGCAAATCCTTTACGAGTCGATATTTTAAAGCTTTTATGTCCGAGCAACAGACTAAGCACGTACTTAACGCAATATCAGTACCACGCGCTAACGGGCAAATAGAACGCGTGAACCGCACTATTTTAGATGGTCTGAGCACCTCAGTCACGTGCTAGAGGAGTGTAGCTGGGATACAAAATTACCTGACATTGTTTGGGGAATTAATAACACTGTCCACGCTATAACAAAAGTAGCTCCATTCAGTTTGATATTTGCACACCAAAATAACTCGCTACCTGCCCCCGAACCATGCCCAGTTAGTAATGATACCCAAAGACATAATTTAACTACTAGGCGGAGCCAGGCTAAAGCTGAACTGGACCGAAATATGACTCAAATGGAAAAGCGGTACGATGCAAAACACAAAAGTTGTACTAAATATAGTATAGGACAGTTAGTGTTATGGAAGGGCGGTGTTACCGAAGCGGCGGTAGGTGTGAGCAAAAAGTTAGGCAATAGATATTCGGGGCCGTATAAAATTGAACAGAGTACCTAATCATGCAATTGACCGATATACGATAGCTTCTGTCAAAGGGATGAGAGGTTATCGCAAGTTTACAGCAACCGTGGCAGGTGACACACTACGACCATACAAGACGGTTCTGTCAGATCTAGACGATTCTACAGACAACGAGGGACGAGATATAGACAGGGACGATCTCATAGACTTATTAGAAAGTTAATAAATTTTACAAGTACCTAATTAATTTAAATTGTACGAGTAAATGATTTACATGATTTGCGTTACTTAGCAAACATATTTCTTTCCGTAGAATATTTATGACTAAAATATAATAATGAAAGAATATATACATTTATTCAAAATCTACACCTTGGTTATTAATAATGGTTATCTTAAAAGTTAGCTGTGTGTCCATCGCTTTAATTGCTTTACGTGCTTACAATACCTACCTACCCAACTATTTAAAACTATAATGTTTTTTTTTACTGTTTGATTAAAAATACATATCAAAGCATCGTATCGTATACTGTCACTCTTAATCTGTAGCTACGTGCCATATATATTTGACGTAGACGATAACTTTTAGCTGTGTCTGTGTGTGTGAATAACATTTTATAAGCTGTGTGTTCCGAACTTATTCCCGCTAGGCACTTCTCCATGGTTCTGCTATGTGCTCCTATATATTTCTGCTATGTGCTCCTATATATTTCTGCTATGTGCTCCTATATATTTCTGCTATGTGCTCCTATATATTTCTACTATGTGCTCCTATATATTTCTGCTATGTGCTCCTATATATTTCTGCTATGTGCTCCTATATATTTCTGCTATGTGCTTCTACATATTTCTGCTACGTGCTCCTTGAAAATCCTGCTATGTGCTTCATCATAATTTCTATGTGCATTATGGCTTAGTGCAATTATTAATTTACCTTACTACATAAAGCTGGGTGCAAATCAAAAGTATTTAAGTTTTTGTTTATTTTAAAGTAAACATGATTGTATACTTGTATATTTATGCGTTGCAGTTGGAGGACAGTAATCATGCCAAGCACGAATCGCGGCCTGCTGCTGCGGCACCGCCGGCGGCGCCCGGCCTGGGCGGCTGGCGCGCGGGAGGTGTGGCAGCCGGCAACGCTTCAACCGCAGCGTCAGACCCTACTAGAGATCGCCGTGGGACACAGCTGTAGTCAGGACGGCCGAGTGTTACACCATTCTCAATAGAATAGTTATCTTTTAGAATTAAGTGTTTGTGTGTAGACTGTTTTGATATAAATTCAATGCTGGTATTATTTTCAAATGGCAACTCCTTTTCAATGTTACTCATTTATGCCAACTTCTTTAATTTTTGGTTAATTTAACAAAATATAATTATATCAATCGTAGTAGCTATACATATTTATGTTATGTTATATTATACATACTTAAATTAAATTGCCTCAATGTAAAATTAATGTTGGTACACCTTAGGCATTGTATTTTAAAGCGGCAACTTCTATCAGTTTAGACAACCGCAACTTCCGTAATTTTGTATAATATAATTAATATTTAAAGTCTGGATCAAATTTAATGTGATGTTTATATACTAAAAGAAGTTCTTACTATTTCTTATATTAATTGTCATAATTTATCAGAGCACTTTGCTAGTTATTAGATGTAAAGTTATAAAAATAGGAGTTGAGTTGATTTAAAATGTATTCATAACTGGTAGTCATTGCAGAGCCTATAAGTAGAACTGTGCAATTAAATTCGCTCTCTTTCGTTTTGTATCGTGTGCTGTTAGCCTGTTAAAGACTAAGTAATACACCTACGTCTGAACCTGAGCTGCATTTTAATTCCTGCCCCGCTGGATGACCATCCTTGCAACAAATGTGATATAACATGTCGTCACATCCATGGCAAAAGTGCGAATCTGTATTTCGGTTCAAAATTAAAATAGCAAATTCGCTACTTTACCAAAAGGCGTTTCCGTCATTGTCGTTTGAAATCAAAATGCAGATTCGCAAATTTGCCATGGATGTGACGATGTAGTCCAATAAAGCATAATTTCCAAGATATTTATTATTAAAAAAAATATTCCATAGTTAATTTAATTTGAACTTTGTCACCTATACCTAAAGCATTATTTACTAAGAAATTGATTAAATTAATTTACGTTGTACGTTGATGACATTGCTATTTACAAGATGAATCTTTCTTAGAAAATATTGCTTTACGTTAAGGTGACAGAGTTTAAATTCAATTAATTATGTTTTTTTTTAAATAATTAAATACTCTGAAATTATGCGTTATTGGGCTACATGTTATATCACATTATATACTACAAATTGGCTCTAGAATCGATGGTTAAAATTTGTCGGGTTACTCGTTCCCACGGTGTATGTAAGTATTTATATCGTGGCTAGTAGCAATAGTAAAAGTCTCTAACTTTGTTTAGACATACGGTAATTTATGTGAGATTGCCTCCTGATTTGTATTGATTTATTTTATAGGCAGGCCACTTGTGTTACTATCGACAAACGTCATTTCACATATAATGCTATTTCCTGCTGCTCGCTGTGAGGGTTGTTTTGAGGAAATTCTGAATATGGATTGGAAGTTAATCTAAAAATGGTAGATTTAAATTGTCTTTTTGACAAGAAAAAGATCGAATAATTTTATTTATGGGTACAGTTAAGAGTAAAAATAAATATCAGCACAAAGTTGCAAAAATATATACACATAGATTATATTGCATATTGCATATATATAGTAATACATATTGGTGCTTCTGACCGTGAGTAAATTATCAAACTCTTCCGTGACTGACTGACAACGCACGGCCTTAACTAAGGGATGCACTAGGCGACTCGTGTCGCAAATTTATTTATTTCGCTTCTTCAACATTTATACATCGAGTCATGCACGCACGTCGGTTTCGGGAAATTAAGATTTGGCCCTTTTCCAGTATCTCTCCGATTTGATTCGAAAAAGTACGCCTAGGGCGGCCCCTTTCGACCCTTCCACTCACTTTTGATCTGTTTATCTCTTTTGTCAATCTTCTTTCATCCATCCTGTGCAAAAATGTGCCAGATTATTCAGGTGATGCTTCGCTAGGTTGCTTGACTTCAGCTGACATTGGCTGACACCTGTCGCGCGATGTCGCCAAATATGTTAACTGAAGTCGCTCGATTTCGCTTGACATATCGCCGAAACGTGTCGCGGGACGTTTGTTCCCTAGTTAATTAGGCTTAAGCCACTGAACCTACAAACTTTAAATTTGGGAAAAAAAATCCTTGGATAACTTTAGGGCGCACGAAGACAGAATTAGGCATCTTTCCAACGTATTGTCCGGTACTGTGAGTGGGCGTTACGCAGTTTATCGTTTTTCCATAGTTATTATATTTATTTTACCCGTGTGGTTGCCGGGTTAGAATAGTGCCATTCCATGTCTTCCCTTGATTGTCATAAGAGGCGATTAAGGGAATAAAGGCTTGTAGTATGTTGGGCGATGGGCTTACAACAGTCACTAATACGCTGGTAAACATCTTAGCCTAATTGTGCAAAATGTGGTCACAGAATTATCAAAAAAAAATTAGAGTTGTAGGTAATTCTGCAGCTCTGCCTACCCCTCTCCGGGAACGAAGGCGTGAGTTTATGTATGTGTACGTATGTGTATATATTTATTTTCTCGTTCATGACGAACCGACAGTTTGCTATTACAACAAACAATACAGAACTAATTATGTGCGTCCTCCACTTTTTGTAGCACTGAAAACTAACACTGACTAATTATTCTATCAACACCAAAAGGCATGCAGCAGGTAATTAAAGGCAGACATAAAGGTCGCTGCCGAGGCCACGGTGGCCGTGAATCAACCCGATAACTGATACCATCGCTGCATGTTTGCCCACTGCAGTGCAATCTAGTGGCCGTGGAGCTTACGTCATCGTCGAAAGAGTTATTACGGAATTGAAGGGCACTATTTGTAGACATTTAGATATGGATGATATGAATATGGTCTATTTTTGTGTTTGAGTAAAAACAGTATTGACACAACAACACCGACGACGCGCGCTGGCCTAGTTGGTAGTGACCCTGCCTACAAAGCTAGCGGTCCTGGGTTCAAATCCCGGTAAGGGCAGATATTTGTGTGATGAGCGCGAATATTTGTTCCTGAGTCATGGATGTTTTCTATGTATTTAAGTATATATTTCTCTATATAAGTATTTATATCGTTGCCTAGTAACCATAGTACAAGCCTAGAGCTTAGATTGGGACGAGGTCAATTAGTGTGACATTGTACCCTGACATTTATATATTTTATTTATTTGAATGTTAGTGGTGTAAGCGATCTTTTTATGCACTCTGACAGAGTGCATATTTATGTTATTTTTTAGGATTTCGTACCCAAAACAAGTCTAACGGAACCCTCTTACTAGGCCTACGCTGCCCATCCGTCCGTTTGTCCTAAATTTAAAAAACTTGCGTCCGACTCGTACTATATCGTTTTTTTTTTATCCTTACCCTAATCAGTATTAGTACTTCAATCAGTATGAAAACATTTTGTATAATTTAATTTAACTAATCACGAAAAGTATAATGAGCATAAAAACTAATTGTATAATTTTATCTGGCATACGATCGAATAACGTTCCACTCATTTAGTATAACTTTGATTTTCTTGTTATTATGCATTTTAAGTCCATGACTAAGATAGGTTAGGTTAGAACTATGACCACATTAAGCCGTCAGAAATATATATTTTTTAATTTAATTAACATTATAGTATTTTAAATTAAAAAAAATATTTTATGGTACATGACTATTATATCGATTTATAATACAGATAGAAATTATGCAATTCGTGTTATGTCAAATGATCATTAGACCATTGGTTTTTATGTTAAATATTAGACAGCCGTCTTTAACATTAATAAATAAATAAATAAATAAATATCTGGGGCTGGTTCATCGGCCACTTATTTGGCTATAATAATTTTGTATTTCAGTTTTGATACAAAGCAACTTTGCCAAGATATAATGGTTTTTCCAAAAAATGGGAATTGTACGAATGCACCCCATACGTGGGGTGCCTTCATACACTATTCTTTTTTTCCCAGGATTCATTGGATTTTAAGCTATTTCACCTGTTTTAGTCATCTTTTAGGCATATTTTACTGTCCTGGTTTTGTAATTATAATTATTCTTGATATATACAATTTTTTAACTTATATGGGGTGCATTCGTACGGTAATTTTACATACATTTTGACTGTACGAAGGTACCCCAACCAAAACGATCAGAAAAATAATCGAAATAGAAAATAACCGTTAAAGTAATCGCAAAACCATTGTTCACATATTAATCTCAAACATCTAATTACCAACTGTATACAAAGATTTTTTCTAATTCAAGTCAAACTTATTAGAGACAGACGCATTCAAAGGAGAACCAAAAATTACTTTCGGGTCGCGGACACATATTACTTAATTATTTCTGGCGAAATATGCTGCTGCACTGCCATCACTTTTGGAGGGTAGCCTATGCATATGAACGGCAGTCACGCATATAAATATAAACACTTCAGCATGATGGATAGTCGAGATATGACCACTGTACGAATGCTCCCTTTGTACGAAGCCACCCCATCTTCCCCTACATGTCCAGCTTCATATATTCATCCACGGAGTATAATGGATTATCCAATAAAAGGTTTCTTTGCTGATGTTTAAATGCTTCGTCGGAATGTACATTTTTAAGTTGAGCGGGTAGACGCCATTCAACCGTCTAGTCGTATTGCCACTTAGACGCAATACATTTTTGACGATATGCCTACCTAACCGTTTTACTATCAGTACGTTCTGCATACAATGGCGTTTTGGACTGGGACATTTTGTTATTTGGGCGTTATACGAACAAAATGTTATAGAAGTAAGTCCAATCTTTAACCAAGGCATTCTACTAATAAGACGATTTACACAATGAGACATTTTGCAACCAAGATCTTATGAAACTAAGCCGTTTTGCCTATATAGTCGTTTTGCAATCTAGTCCTTACGAGCCTAACCCGAAACCTCGATGCGCATATTCGACTCGCAATTGACCGATTCTTGTTAAATCGATGTTTACAGCGAGTCGACTATATAACAGGCCAAACTCTTGAACGGTATCAATCATTAGAAGGTCAAGGTCAGAGTTAAGGCAACGCGATAATATAAGATTAACGCCCTGATAGTAACCGGTCGTTCGGACAGTGAAAAATTTACTACCCTAAAATATCCGCTATCAGGGAACCGGGTTCATTTACATGTAATTTGTTAATGTAAGTGCGGTTTTATCGGTTTTTATCAGTCTAGGCCTTTTTTTAGTGACAGAAATGTCTAGATAGTAGCTCGAATATCGTCAGTGTAAAGGTTTTTAACAGCTAGAATGAATTAAAGAAAGATAACAACAATAGGCTTATAGAGTCACTGTAAAACTATTTTAGTAACAGTGTTCTACACACACACCATCTACATACATGACATCTTAGCCTAATTATGCAAAATATGGTTTAAGAATTAACGTATGCGGAATGAAATTTGCACAATGTTTGTAACCTTATAAAATAAAAAAAATGTTTATAACGATAATTTGTTATGTATTTTTATAAACAATCTACTAACCAATTTTAATGTAAAAAGTAATTTGGCCCCATGAGTGCTGCTTTTCGACAATTTGTTGGCACTTTATCCATGGCTGTTGAGTAAGTCGATGTTGGCATTTTGTTTTATTCTAATTTAATTTTTCGAATAAGAGCCTGTATAGTTTTTGGCCGGAAATTATTCGCATAAACACGCCGTTTTAGATTGGCCCAAAAATCTTCGATCGGGTGAAGTTGTGGTACGTTAGGCGGATTTGAATACTTTGGTACATATGGGATTCCTAGCTCCTCCATTTTAGTCAGGGTCTTTTTTGAATAATGGCTGGATGCTTGATCGGGCCAAAACACAACATTAGTTCCTCTGTGATGTGTTTCATAAAATCACGTACAATCGGCAAACAACCCTGCATGTATCGTTCAGCATTGACTGCTAAACTAGATTCAAAAAACACCGGTTTTGACATGCCGCGAGGGCTAATTGCAAGCCATAACAAAACCTTTTTTGGAAACTTAGTGTGCTCCACATATTTTACCGATTCTTCGGTTGGGTCATTGGCGTTTTGGAAATAAAAGTTACCGTGCCATTCATTGCCGTCTAAGGTGAAATAGGATTCATCGTCCATAATGCACTCTACGTTGTTTTTTGCATAGAATATGTTTTTGACCAAAGTTTTAAGTCTCTTCTTCTGGGTAAGTTTTTGGTTTTCGGACACGGTGGGTTTTACTTTTCTTGCTCGTTTTGCAATGCCCATATCGTGTAGATACATTTTCACTGTTTTGCCATCACAGTTAAAAAAAAAACCCAGTTCTCTGTAGGATTTAGCTACCCGACCTGCTGTAATTTTTTTCAGTTGGCTTCTTTTCAAAGATCGGCTTAAATAACACACTTTGCCCGAACCTGGTTTTCTAGTAGGTAATCGTATGTCGAAGGGAATAGGATGATAATCACTACATAGTATAAAACAAAGTCGCTTGCGCTGTCTGTCCCTATGTATGCTTAAATCTTTAAAACTACGCAACGGATTTTGATGCGGTTTTTTTTAATACATAGAGTGATTCTTAAGGAAGGTTTATATGTATAATACATTCCACGCGGGCGAAGCCGCGGGCGGGTCGCTAGTTATATTATAAACCGTCTTTCGGCTCTCCCCCATTTCTGTGAAATGTTTGACAATCCTCGACTTCGGCCAATCTGGATGTGTGTCACGAAAATCACACACGTTTTTTCGACGCATTTCTTCGAGATTTGCCATAATTTTTTTAACACAAATCCTTCAAGTGAATGATTTGTACAACACTTTAACAGATGATACAGAAAACAAAAGATAATATCAAGTTTTAAATATCGAATCATTTACGCTTAAAAAATTGTATAAAAACTTTGTGCAAATTTCAGTCCGCATACGTTATCAACAAGTTTTTTAGAGTTGTTGGTAATTATGTAGCTCTGCCTAACCTACTCTGGGAATGAATGCGTGAGTTTATGTATATATGTATGTTCTTTATCTCTTTCTGTCAAATTCAAATATCATAATGACAAATAAAGACAGAGCGTATTTGAAGCACACTTTAGGTATTACGCGTTTATTAGAAATAATAAGAGGGTAAGACTTCTGCGAAATGATTTGAGGGGATACGTTTCCGTTTGTACATTGTTATAGTTTATTTTTTGTGTACAACTATCAATTTGTTTATGGGAAAAGAAGATTTTACGGACATATATTTAAGCACGAGTCATTAAACAAACAAGAGGCATAATTATATTTTTGGCTGTATTTTTATAAGTATGTATGTTCAGACCAAGAATACCAAGTTCATGAAAAGACCATCAGTAGAGAAAGTAGGCTAAAAGTGGATGGTGGAGGAATGGAGCACGTATATCCATAAGATATTACATCTACTTAGGACAAAATATTCTCTTCCAAGCTTGACAAGACATCATCATCATCATCATCATGTCATCAGAAAGCCGTCCACTGCTGGACATAGGCCTCCCCCAAGGCTCTCCACTCAGACCGGTCTTGTGCTTTTCGCATCCACCGCGTTCCCGCCATCCTCACAAGGTCGTCACTCCATCTTGTTGGAGGCCTACCTACAGCTCGTCTCCCGGTCCGCGGACGCCACTCAAGAACCTTGACAAGACAAGGAGGTCGTAAAATGTATCCAATACGCCTGCAGCAGCTATTGGTTAATGAAGAAGTACATGAAGAAAAACCTTCCAACGCTTAAACTCATAGACATGTACATTCTTCCAATCTTGACCTTTTGTTTTTTTTATGGGATACTTTCGCAAGATACGGACTAGTTATTGGTGGATTACCCACTAAACCCCCTCGGTAGTCTGTCTACACACAAAGCGAGCTGGTTTGCCACAGTCGTGGTATAAAAAATAATAATAATTAAGAGTGAAGTGTCCATTACTGGTGCCTGTCATCTAAAAGTGTCCTTCATTGGTGCCGTCACTCTAAATCGTAAATACATTGCACAGCCTTACCATATCAAGAAAACAAGTGTCGTTGGCCAAGAAACTGGTATCATTTTGAGGGTCCAAGGTATGAAGTCGCGCGTAGGAGGACATTCCAATGATGCCAGGATATCTGAAAAAGAAAAGATTTTGGAAATAGTTAAGATGCAACATGTAAATTCAACAAATAAAGATACAGGGTGTATCTTGTAAAAAGGGTATTAAAATAAGGCGCAATTAGTAATACTGTAAAAAAAAACCTTGACGGTAATATGAGGTTTGAAAATTTGTTATTGTTTGAGACTTAATAACACTCCTAATTGGGATAGACCAAAAAAATTACTCACGGTTTTTACATTATAATTCGAAACAACAGGTAATTTTAAGAGATCAATTTCATTAATTTTTGTTTGACCCAATAAAGTTTTGTTTTAATATCATTATTTTTTTATCAGACATTTTACGAATGACATGATTATTTTAAATTGGGTTAGCATTTTCAAGTAAATTACAACAATCAAATGATATCTAATAATTCCAAGTGATTGTGATAGTGTAGGTATATCGTCGGTAAAACTGCAAAACCGCGTAAGTAAAATTTTAAATCAGGAGCAAAATGTACCTTATTAATAACACAGTAAGGTTTATTTTGCTGTCGACGACGATATAGTAAAATATGAACAATCCCAATTCGCATCGAATTAGGTTAACAATTTTCGGCGTCCTTTTTTTTTTTTTTTTTTTATATCATAGGAAGGCAAACGAGCACACAGGCCACCTGATCGTAAGTGGAAACTGTGACCCATAGACATTCGCATTCACAAGACCGCAATCCTAAGACTGCAAATGCGTTACCAACCCTGAGGCCGAAGATGGAATGCCTCTATGCTAGTCATTTCACCGGCTGTCTTATCCCCAAACCGGAACACAACAATGCGAACACTGCTGCTTGGCGGTAGGTTAATGGATAAGATGGTGGTACCAACCCGGACGGACCCTGCACAAGGTCCTCCCACCTCCAAACCGTCTCTTATTTCGAGAATTCGAGAAATTGCACCAATTTATTTAATATACGATCATTGGCATGTTAACAATATACATTTTATGTGTTATTACAGGTAATATACCGCATCTCTGAAATTTTGTTACCCGACTGTTTCATTTGTTTTTTATCATAATAACAAAAATATGTCGGGATACTGCCATGGGCGTTCGTAAATATTCAGTTATGGCGGACAGAATTTTCCTTTGTTACTAACGATATTTAATGTGATCTTTTTACACATTAAATATCATATAATAACATTAATGATCAGGCCGGGAAAAAAGCCGTTGCGGGTCAAGTATGAGTTAGATTAAATTCTCGGATAAGTAAAGCCAACCTTGTATAGTGCTTTTTCCCTATAATGCGAAAAAATATTAAGTTTATCAATAAAATTGTTGATAATGTTAAACACAGTAGTTACAAAAAATCTTCAACAAACAAGTTAAAAAAAGTGAAAAACTCGTTATGTTAGAAATTACATGCATTTTTGGGGTCGCTGCCGTTGGAAAATAAAAACTTTTTTCATTTTGCCTGAGCGTGTAACTCAAAGCTTCGGAACAATCAATTTAGAGTATTGTGAAGCTAAAAAAATTAATTCAAAATTCCGATTTTTACTACTTTTGATTGTAAATATTTAAAAAAATTATGTCTTTCTTTCTAAATAAATATTAATCAAATAAAAAATATACAAAGGCGTTTAGGCACATAGATCCCTAAAATCTACAAGATATTTAAAAGTAGTAATAATCGGACTTATTTTTAATTTTAATTTTCCAATAACCTACCACCAAGCAGCACTGTTTGCATTGTTGTGTTCCGGTGTGGGGATAAGACTGCCGGTGAAATTACTAGCATAGGGGCATTCCATCTCAGCCCTCAGGGTTGGCAGTCATACGACTGCAAATGCGAATGTCTATCATATGGGTCACAGTTTCCACTTACTATCAGGTGGCCTGTGTGATCGTTTGCCTTCATATGCCATAAATAAAAAAAAGCGGGAGTGGGGAAGTGAAACGTTATCGCATTTTGTATCAACATTGTTAGCTTCGCAATCCTTATGTAGATATTTTAGATATTTTTCTACCAAACACGATGCCCTGTTTACTGGCTACCTGTCTACCAACATTATGCAAACGAATACTCAAATAATTCGGTTTGACTCCGCCATAACGTTAACCGCAACGTATTTCCCCCTAATACCGACTAAGCCTTCAATCCGAATAAATAAAATAGTTCAAGGCTTTCTGATAAAAGCTTAACTTCTTCGTATTATTCCACATCAAAATTCTCGGTTACTTCGCCTCACGCGACGGGGCTTATACGGAATTATGCTCAAGATTTCGTTGTATTTTTTCACTTTTTACGTTCAGAATTACTAACAAGTGTAGTGGTTTGCTCAGTAAGTAAATGTAAAAAACCAGCCAAGTGCATCTTCAAAATATCACGTCTGTTGTATGGGAGCCTCCTTAAAAAAATATTTTATTCTGTTTTTAGTATTTTTTGTTATAGCGGTAACCCAAATACATCATCTGTGAAAATTTCAACTGTCTAGCTATCACGGTTCGTGAGATACAGCCTGGTGACAGACAGATGGACAGACGGACAGACGGACAGCGGAGTCTTAGTAATAGGGTCTCGTTTTTAACCTGTACGGAAACCTAAAAAGAAAGTTGACGTGTGTCGTCATATTGTAAAAAAAAATCGCTATAGATGGAGTGAAGTGAGGAATGAAGCATTAGCATATCGTCGCTGATACTGCAAAACCGCGTAACTAACAAATTTATGATAGAGCTAAATAAACCTTACTGCCTTCTAAAAAAGGTGCATTTTGGTCCTTATTTACATATTGTGTAATGTGTATGTAACTTTTATAAAAAAAAAACCCTAACCTATGCGCGATCCAAGTCGGTTTTGCCACTAACTTAATAGGTATTATATTAATATTATGACTAAATAAATGTATGACATTCTACATTATGGTTAAATCAATTAAGACTCCGTATAATTATGACAGGGAACAATTATGCCAAAGTCAATTCTGCCCTCCTAGGCTAATACGCAGTATGTCAGATAAAATTCCTGTAGCAAAATCAACCTTGTTACTAAGAGAACTAAAACTGCTTTGGTTATTGATTTTGGAATACTGTTTATATGCTTATGCAGAATTTATGCCAAAAAAAATGACCATCAACTTTATGTGTAATGTGTTATGACAATCGAAATTATGACAATAGTTGTTATGCGACCAGACGGCCACCCGTTAATCAGATATTACTATAACGAAGCCTAAATTCAGATAAACAGGGCGCCCCAAACTTATGACACATGAAGGGGAAGTACCTTAAATATCGTAGATAGTGTATTTTGCTGAAAGAAGACTTTATGTTATTTTTAAAAGTTAGTAATTCTGCATTCATAGATTTTCTAAAAATTACTTGTCTTGCTTCGTCTGGGAATCGAACCGACATAAATGTCAAAAAAAAAACACCCTACTTTTATGATGTCAATCGAAAGAATGGCTAAAAAATAATAACTCTGCTTAAGTAACATTGTATTTTAAAAGAAATCAAATTAAAAACATACATAAAACTGCCGTAGTCAATTAAGTGGGTATTTATTTGTAAATTAATTAATTAAATGCCCAAAACATGATCCCTCTTGCCTTGCGCAAATCGCCAATCTTTTAATGAGTCCGCTGCCTGTTAATTTAATTAATTAATTTACAAAACGGGTTTTTAAATATATAACATATATTTAAAAAAACCGGGTATGTGTCAGTCGGACTCACACACTGAGGATTCCCTACCGTTGACTCATACTTAACCAGTTCTTATGGTTCACCACAATCACATCTCACCTAATGGCCAACCATGGTAGACCTAATATTATAAAAGCTAATATTTTCATTAGGCATACCAACGTTTAATATAATTTTCATTGGCCCTAATGTCATGACAGCTAAACTTGTATGTGCTAATTGATTACTAGACCTAAAGTTATATACCCTAAAGATTACTTGCACTAAACATTAAATGCTCTAATATTAAAATAGGTATAACGTATATTCGGAATGCTAAAACCAGGGCTAACGACTGTTAGGAAATAGTATTTTATGTAACTGGTACTGTAGAGGGTCCTTAAAACACGAGTGTGGTTTTGTGAAACGAGCCGAAGCGAAGGCGAGTTTCATAATAACATCACACGAGTTATTTAAGGCCTAATTATGTACAGTTGCATACATTACTTTATCTACACTCATATTATAAGTACTCTAAGATGCGTTCAGTAGCTACTGCTACCTGAAATATATCAATAGGTGTTAAGCTAATGGATGAACTGAAATAAGAAATAAATCAATTGTCAGTATCACTACTCATATTTCACTTCAAATGTACTTTTCCGGATTATAAAACCTGTTTTTATAGGCAAGACAAACTGCAGACTGCAAACTGCAACCTGGCAGAACAAACAAATGGCGGCAAAGCTAACCTGTGTCACGAATATGAATGGTTTTTTTTTAAATCATAGACAAACTAACAAAGTCCCTATTCTAATGTCATTCGACATCAAAACGACGTACGACACTTTACTTAAATTATACCGAGTCGACGTTTAATGGATACAAGAATTGACCCCCTGTTTGATATGTGTGGGTTTTGAAAGATGTTCCAAATTTGAACAACATTACTTTATCAAAAGTTGTATCATAATTTTAACTTTTCATTACAGCTACAGATAAGAATAAATATCATAGTAAAATTGTATCTTGTAATGATGGTCATTGTCTACGGATTCTGAACGCATTATAGAGGACTTATGATATGAGTGTAGATAAATATTTATTTTGCATTATTGAAATTGGGGCTAGTAAAATTAGGTACAACATAAATTCGGGAAGCAAAAATTAGGATTAATGATAGTTATGAAAATGAAAAAATCGGCTTTTTGATTTTAGGGCTACTGAAAGTAGTGGTAGTGAGAATATTGTTAAAACTTTTCGGACTACAATTAATAGGAGAACCGTTTTTATTATTCGTTGTTTCATGTTAGGATTCTTATTATAATCTCGTTGCTTTGTCGCAATATATGTTTAACGCACCGTGTAGCATGTCGTTCTAATTTATATATAGAACACCGCAACGGCGACGATGCAACGCACAGGACACGCTCGTGCCGCAAGCCTCTTAAGGTCGAGTTAGTTAGGTATGTTAGTTAGGTATGTTTGAGGTTTGTTAAGAATTATGATATACATAATTTGAATACAAGAAATAAAAATAAAATTGCTATTAGAAAATTTCGTGTCCGTAAGGTTTATAAATCATTTGTAGGTCAATGCATCCTTTTCTTTAATAAATTACCTGACGTTGTTTTAAAGTTACCATTTCCAGTACTTAAAACTTACTTGAAAAAGTCGTTGATGTCTAAAGCTTACTATAGGGTCGAAGACTATCTAACAGATAAAAATGCTTGGCCAACACCTAAATAATTTAATAATAACTTAGTTATAAAAATATGTAAACATTTGTATATTGTCTAGGGGACAAGGTTTCTGTAGGAGAATGTATCGAAACTTTTATGCAGGTTGTTTTGCACCGTCACAGGTAAGTATAACTTGTATACTTTCAATTTTTTTTATTACTGTTGCTTATTAGTTTTGTGACAATTCTGAGTTTTGACACATTTTCCTGCTCAACTACGGATGAATATATTAATTTTTGGTTTTATATGAGATTCATTGTTTTATATAATGCTAGGTTAAGTTTATTATTGTTTAATATCATTAGCAATATTTAAAAAACGACTTACTGTTGAGTTTCTTGCGGCGCTTCTTCTCAGCAATGGTCTCTTGTGAAGCGCTGGTAGATTTTTTTGACGTGTAAAAGTGCCCGTGCGGCCTACTTACTGAATAAACATCTTTTATCTTTTATCTTTTTATCTTTTATATTGAACCAACTGCTTGTGTATGGACGGCTCAATCCTTAACAGCTGCTAAGGAATCTTCACCCTTATCCTCATGAAGAAGATCAAGAGGATTGTAAAGCAATCGCGTGGCTGTCAAAAAATTCTATACGAATTTAGCTCCGGCCGTTAACGTTTAAATCTAAATCCGATTTCAACATTTTTTGAATATGCTGTAGTTATTATAAAGAACTAGGTCTGTAGTTTTCTGTTTTTTGTTTTTTAAATTTCTTTCATTCTAAGAAGTATTTTCGTGGAAAGGAAAACGTACAGACATAGTTTTTCATAATATCTACAACATATTCAGAAAACGTAAAAGTCGGACTAGGTAAGAGGGTAGAGAAACGTTTTCGCTTGTATGGATTTTTTTAGCTTCACAATCGTCTTAAGGTAAGCGTCCACAGGCCCGCACCGAACGCAACGGACGCATCGCATCAAATGGATATTTTTTTCACAGTGCGTCCACTGTATTAGCAGCGTACGGATTACCGAAGGTAAGTACCAGCATACGGATTGACGATGCCAGTTCATTCGGATTTTCGTAGTGAGCGCACGTGTGGACTCTGTGAGAATGGAGGAAAGCGATGAAGAACAATTGGTCGTTGTAGCTTGTTTGTTAGCCGAAGAGGAAGATTTGGAAAAAAAAGCTAAAAAAAGAAAACATAGCATTTGGATACACAGCATATTCAAGAAGAGATCGGAACATGGAGAATATCACACCCTATTTCCTGATTTGTTGAAAGATGACGCAAAGTTCTTCCAATATTTTCGCATGTCGCAAGATAAATTTAATTATCTTGTTGACATCCTGAAACCACATTTACTGAGACAGAATACTACATACAAGGAGGCAGGGATACATAATTATAGGACCAGAAGAAAGGCTTGCTGTGTGTTTAAGGTATTTATTGAAATTAAACAGATTATGCATTATTTCTTATTAAAATGTAAATATTGGCCGAGAATCTGCGTATTTTGATACACTGCATGTAAACGTTCCGTATAGTTCACATTTTCTTGGGAGGACATCATGCGCAGAGTTTCGCTATTGGCACGTGAAGACATCGTTTCATCCATGGGTGAAGGCGGCATTTCGTAAGGTGTAGATGAACGAGAAAACATTCCCGTAGACAGATTGTGCAAAGGTTCTTTCATTGCAGGTGGAGGAGCAGGTGACATCATATATTGAGTATTATTCACAGATGGTGTCGAAGCGATGGTTGTGATCTTGTTCATAGCAGGCGAAGTAACATCGTTGTATTTGTGATTTATTCGCATTTTATACACTTTCGCAGAAAGTCGACGGAGCTCTGCTACCGCAGAGCTCCTATTTCTGGGTAGTTTGGCCCTCCGGGCCTGCTGCAAAACTAACATAACCTAAACCTACCTCATATTTATGCCACTAAGGGGTGCCTTGGGTATGGAATTGAAATTTTTCATTAGTGTATAAAATGCGAAAGTGTATAATATGCGAATAAACCGTATTTGAACGAGTAGGTGCCGGAACCATTACATTTGAAACAATTCTCACTCTCTCTCTTTCATTTGAACCATATGCCGTAAGATTAGAATCAGGATATTCAGGATTGATTGGAGTTGTCGCAAGCCTCATCTCCACGTTGTTAACCATTTGAAACAATTGAGATTTAATGTGAATTTGGTCTTGTAAAGGAAAAGTCTTTACTGTTTTAGCCATATTGATGAAAAAATCCAGTAGAAGATCACTCAGATTTCTGTTTTGTTCCGTTCTTATTAAGTATTGTTGTAGAACGTTGGCTGCAGTTGAACCTTGTGAAGTTTGTGATGCTGCGTAAGTCGATTTCCTACCGACAGTTTGAACGGATTGTATGGATTGTTGACTTCCTGTATCGCTTGTATCTAGATTACTAGAATCAGACTGTGCTTCAAGCTGTGTTTCGTCATCATTGTTGACAATTCTAGGCGATAGGCTTGACCGCCGTTCTTCCTCATCGTTTAGGTATGGTACTAGCAAAGAAAGTTCTTGGAAGAATTTGGGAGGTTTTAGTTTCGATGCTGCTTGGCCGCTTTTGGTCTTACGCAAATTCAAAGCCTTCCTATGGTTGTCTCTGATTCTGGTCCATTTGTCCTTGCATACATTGCCTGTAACAATAAATAAAAATTCATTTGTTTCAGGTACTTAGCCACTGGGAATTCTTTTCGATCACTGGCATTTTCCTTCAGGATTGGCGAACGTACAGTGCGAAGAATTGTGTATTCGACCTGCGAAGCCATTATTGAAGTTCTACAGCCCATAGTGATGCCAAAACCTTCTGTAGATACGTGGATTCAATCAGAAAAAGGTTTTTACGAGAAATGGAATTTTGCCAACGCGATCGCTGCTATTGATGGAAAACACGTGCTTATTCAAGCTCCACCGCACAGTGGTTCAAATTACTTTTGTTATAAAAAACACTTTAGTTTGGTACTGCTAGCCTTAGTCGACGCAGATAAAAAATTCATCGTCGTAGATGTCGGTGCTTTTGGTAAGAACTCTGATGCCAGTATTTTAAGAAATTCGAGTTTAGGCAAAGGTTTACAGGATGGCACTCTAAACATACCTCAAGGAAAAATACCACCAGGAGGCACTGAAGCACTACCTCATGTCATCATCGGTGACGAAGCTTTTCCACTGTGCACGTATTTAATGCGACCATACTCTCGAGACGATGCCCAAAGAAATGAAGAAAAAAAAGTGTTTAACTATCGGCTCAGTCGTGCGAGAAATACTGTGGAAAATACATTTGGAATATTGGCAAGAAAATTTAGAATTTTCGAACGAAAATTGTCTATGCACGAAGAGCACGTTGTAACTGTTGTAATGGCTACATGCTGTTTGCACAACTTTCTAAGAAATGACACATGCCACTGGACAGAAAACGACACACGAAACACATCTATGAGAGACTGCAAAACCTAAGGAATTTAGGTGGTAATTCACGCACAGATGCTTTAGCAGTCAGGGATAGCTTCAAAAGTTATTTTAACTCAGAAGCAGGGTCGGTAGATTGGCAATTGAGGAGAATTCGGGCTGGAAGGCGTGTTGTATAAGTAATGAAATAAAAATTTATAAACTTACCATTTTGATTTAACCTGTTCCCAATTTCCTCCCAGATATTGTCCCTTCTTTGCTGGTTAGAATAGTTAGGCTTTTTTAAATTATATATTTCTTCGTACTCTTGCACAATCGCAATTAGTCTTGACGCGTCCATGCTGCAAAAACAACGCGTGTTGACACGACAAACGCTAAATGCAAATGGCCGACGATGCAGAACGAGCGCGAGGGGTGCGTCCACTGATCGGCATTCCGTATGACGTCATCGGCACGCATCGTATAAGTTGCCTCTCGGAGCAACGGTGTCGGCCCCCGTCCGATCCCGACGTGCTCGCTGCGCTCGGGGCACCCGTCAGGCGCCCCAAGCACATCCTGCTCGATCCCACCGATCCCATCCAACTCGCAGTGGATGAGGGCACTGAAGACCGCAAGAAGCTTCGGCGCCAGGGACGTCGCGGCCGCCCCCCCAGATCCGGACCTGAGCCTCATAGCATCACTGCAGGGATCGAGAAGATCGAAGAAACCGAAGAAACCGAACATACTCAAGAAACCGAAGAAACCGAACACTTGGAAGCAACCGAAGAAAACGAAGTCCCTCAAGACACTCAGCCGGCCGAGCTGCGCTCGACCGGCCTGACTCCCGACGGAGGCACCCCTCCAGAGGTGCGACCACCACCGCACCTCTAACTTAGGGTTCAGCATGCCCCCCGCTAAGGGCATCGCTACCCGTGCCCGGGTGAAGTAGTTACGGTAGAGACATACCAACTACACAGTCAGTCATAACATAACAACAACATAACGGTGTCGGCATTGCCGATGTGCGATGCGTACGATGCGGACAAGTGGACGCACTTATATGAGTTTCTATACAAAGAATACTACGATCCGTTGCGTGCGATACGTCCGATGCGTACGATACCGACAAGTGGACGCTTACCTTTAAGGCCGAATTTTGCCCAATCGTGTCTTTCGATCGGCAGGGACCACTCCTCACAGCTCGTACCCTGGCTTTCAGTAGCACTTTCCGCAACTCCTGACCCTGTCTTGCTCACACGTATGCCCCTGGATAGGGATAGCGGGATTCGGCAACACTGCCATAATATCAAGGAGAGTGGCTGACTGCAATGTAGTAGTCAAAGCATGCTATACTCTATTGATAACGATATTATATTTAAAATGCTTATACTGTAACTATGCAGTTAGCTACCTTCTTTTATTACGGCAAAACATGCCGATGGCCTAGCATTGCGCTGCGGTCCATCTCCGACTGATCGCCCACCACTATTTTCGTTGTACAACACGAGGGTAGTTGTGAAACAGCCGGTCCACAACTACCCCTCGCCGCCTCAAGTACACTAAAGTCGGTGGGTCGCCAGCTCTATGGACCCAATGAGGTTGACTGAGGAGAAACGGTAGCTGGGTAGGCAGTAGTCTGGGGACCGATTTTTGACTTTTGAGCGCTCGATTTCAAAACCGAGCGGTAGAAAATATACGAATGGTCCCAAATTGCATACTTTTGAGATTTTCACTCGAAAGTGAGCGATTGACTAAATAGTATTGTTAAGTTGGAACTTGTTTCATTATAAGCAGAAAGTCGATGTTTTACCGGTTTTTTTAATTCATATTTTAATTGCGAATAAATGTGTGAAGCTAACAAAATATGAAATCATACATACATACATACATAAACTCACGGCTTCATTCCCAGAGTGGGGTAGGCAGAGCTACAGAATTACCAACAACTCTAAAAATGAAATAAGATGAAATCATAACAAGCAATTTAATATTTCACTTATTCTTACAAATTCTTGTCTGGTTATAGGTAAATGTAGGCAAAATGAAACGCTTTCTCGTCTGTGGATGTCTATGGCATCGTACTAGGTTTGTTTATTCTTCGTGTACTTCCCGGCATACATACCCAACAGGTTTGAAAGATGTCAAATGATACTTTATATTGATAGAATTCAAAACGTCCCCTGAAACGGCGGCTTAACGTAATACTGGCAGAAAAGATCCGAGATTGCATAGCCTAGATTGTGTAGTGACAGGCGGAGAATACAGTCCACATAATGGGGCGACACGCCTCGATCTGTGAATCCAGCCAGTACGGTACCAAAACGTCGGTGAAACTGCAAAACCGCGTAAGTAACATTTTAAATATAGAGCAAAATGCACCTTTTTAATAAAGTGGTAAGGTTTATTTTTCTCTAACATAAATTTGTTAGTTACGCGGTTTTGGAGTGTCACCGACGAAAAGTTTTTGAGCTAGACCGCTAACAGCCGGACGACATGTCAAAACCTATACGCGTTCCATGTTTGAATTTGGAACCCTAAAAAGGCAACTGTAATTATAAAACTGGTTACAAACATTACTCGTCTAGTTTTCAAGCTAAGGGAAACTAGATCTTATGATAATTAACTTTGATATTAATTTAGTTCTACTACCACCTTCCTGAGTTCGGGAAATTAACTAGTTTTCAAGCTAAAGGATAAATAACTCTGTTATTAGTTTTAGTGCTGCCAGCTTCTTGAGTTTGAGAAAATAAATCATGACTGACTTTTTGCTCAGAATTATTGACATACATACATAAACTCACGCCTTCATTCCCAAAGTGGGGTAGGCAGAGCTGCAGAATTACCAATAACTTTTAAAACTTGTTGTTAATTCTATAACCACACTTTGCACAATTAGGCTAAGATGTTTACCAGCGTGGTATTATTGAAAAATAAATAAAATACTGATGCTCACGGGATAATTTATTCAAGGAAATTACAAGTTCACATTACTACGTAAAAAGTGCAACGAAAATTACTCTTTATTTTCATGTTAACAAGGTACACCAAACACCAAAGTATTAATAGTGGTTGGCTGTGTATCGTTGTTACTCTCTCTCTGGCACTTGTTAGTATTAGGAATAGCACTTTTGGTGACGATGACGACCAGATGACGAAAGTGTGCCCACAGGGTGCTCTAATGTAGCAGGTGTTTAGATATTTAACAGGTACAAATAAATAAATATGATAAAATAAAAATAAAAATCCATCAGAATTAAATACAGCTAGATCGTAATCAAAATACGGATTACAGAGCAGCTGCATAACTTCTTCACCATTTATTACTAAAAATTGCAAATTGAGTCAATATTCTTTTGTGAATGTAAAATAATTAATAAAATACCAGAATTAATCACAAAATACCAGAATTAATCACAAAACACACGGAGTTAATCGCATGATTGGATCTAACAAGATAACAGCAGTTTTTTTAATGATAATTTTCTCAACTGACGACTTTGACGACTTTTTTAATGATACTATAATATTAACCTCTGTTCTCAGAAAGCATAAATATTTGACTTCAACCTTTTGAAAAAAAGGAGGAGAGATATTGATATGCATCTACGAAAACCAACAACATTTTTGCCAGTTGACAATATAACAAACGCTCATCACATTTATGTAATATTGTAAACAAAGAATTAGATATACACCCAAAGCTACAATATGACCTTAAAAATAGAATAACAAGTTGGATGGAACACAATAACTATGTCGTAGTCTACACACACACACACACGCACATACACACACACACACACACACACACACACACACACACACACACACACACACACACACACTCACACACTCATACACACACACACACACACACACACACACACACACACAAATATTTTTTTGTAAAATAATTTTAAGAATGGTACTATACAATAATATTATAATCTGTAGATATGGAGGAGTGGTGCCTCCTGGCTCAAGATATTTTGAAATAACTTTCAAGGTGACCCCGGCCATCGCAAGATTCGTACTGGTTTATTAATGAAGTAAAGAATTTTGATTTGATTTGGTTTGATAATGATATCTTGAGGACTTTGCTACCATCCATTTGAATGTCAGTATCGATGAACTCAGAAAATTTAATGAGGGTATTGCGGAACCGGTAATGCGGATTCCAATTTTAATTACTAGTCCTTTATTTTTAATCAACCTATTTGAAAACTGACGTCATTAGCACCTAAAGTACTATCCCCACTACTATATCGGTTATGCCATGGGAACGTTTTAGAGGAAATGCTCAATAAGCTGAAACTTGTTCAAACGTGTGCATTTGCTTTATACATGGATCATGTCTGTTTGTTACAACGTTCTGTTCTCAACGTTCCTTGTAAATTGTATACATCAATGTTATCCTTGGCATTAATCGGGAGATCATTGATTTGAATTTAATTGGCAGATTAGATTCATATTGTTAGACAATATAAATAACACCATGTCAAACTACCGAAAATACATATAGGTTGTATGTAGATATACAACTAGAAATAATATACAGGGTTATTGGTAAGTCGACCTATTCTACTATGGGTTATGATGGGTAGATAGATCATTTGCAATCATTTTGGTCCCTTCTTTTGACTGTACGTAGAAAACCATAAATAAAGAGTTCAAAAATGAATAAAAAAGTGATGTTACGTGAATAACAAACGCTTTTATTACGCAGGCATAGGATTTGCCGGTAGGAAAGTTATAGCGATCTCTGTCACATAACATTTGAAATACCTTTCATTAGTTATTGGAATGCCTCTCAATTGAAAAACGTGTTCATTCATATAACGACGTACCTACGCTTGTATAACGGCGACACAATCATTGTGTTTCAGTGCTAATTACCAAAGGGGTTTGGGTAAAAGTGTTGTTATATATAATTATATATATTTTATGGCATAGTGAGGCAAACGAGCACACAGGTCACCTTATGGTAAGTGGAAACTGTGACCCATAGACATTCGCATTCACAAGACTGCAAATGTACTGCCAACCCTGAAGACTAAGATGGAATGCCTCTATGTTAGTCATTTCACCGGCTGTCTAATCCCCAAAACGGAACACAACAATGCGAACACTGCTGCTTGGCGGTAGGTTAATGAATAAGATGGTGGTACCAACCCGGACGGACCCTGCACAAGGTCCTCCCACAAATTGATTTAATAATTCAATGACGTTTTATGTCACCAATAATGATACATTTTATAAGTCAATTCAATTTGTTACATTACTACCTAATTACCTAATTAATACCAAATTTTTCATGAATATTGAATTGACGTTGACAAACGTCTCGTTCCGTTTTTAAAAAGCTAAACAAAAAAAAACAAGCATAAAAAACACGCGCGCGCATTTTCTTTTTGGTCACGTCGCAGATCTGTCTTTGGTTACCGACACGTTCTAGATCTTTGGGATGAATATAATTGTAGGTGATAAACCGCATTCAAATAATAATTGGTCCTATTTGTTTATCTAAGATTATTTATTTATCTGTGGGTGAAAAAGTACATTGCAGTTATTGTGTAACGTGTAACTCAGTAAATATCTGTCATAACTCATAATGAATAAATATCTTTAATCTCTTTATGTCAGATCACTACAAATTAAATTAAGTATTATTATTAATTAAATTGGGATACCATTAAGGATTAGATATCAAGATTTGCAACTACAAGTTATATTTATTGTTACCCAAGGGAGCCAAAAATGTACTAAACGTACGTTCTTTGTTAGAATACTTTCAATCTTAAAGTAGTTAACTACAGGGTGTAACCTCGGTCGAAGATCAAACAAGCCATCGGTCAAAAGAGGGCTCCAAGACCTATCGATTTCACCACATGTATGTTCAGCGATTTCGTGATGTTCGAAAGATATTTAAACCTCTATTGCCTACTTACTAATGTCGCTAATAAAATCTCATAAAAGATAAAAGATGTTTATTCAGTAAGTAGGCCGCACGGGCACTTTTACTCGTCACGTAGTCATTGTTTTTTTTTATAAATAAAATATTAAATAAATGTCGGGGGACTATGTCACACCAATTAACCTAGTCCCAAATTAATCTCTACTCTAGGCTTGTAGTATGGGTAATAGACAACGATATAAACACTTATATAGATAAATATATACTTAAATACATGGAAAACATCCATCTTAAACTAAGGAACAAATATTCGCGGTGATCACACAAATATCTGGCCTTACCGAGATTTGAACCCAGGACCGCTAGCAGGGTCACTCCCAACTAAGCCAGCGTGTCGTCAATTTCTTCCTTTTTTTTTAGGTTGGACTTAAGTATCCAATTAACTTTGCAGCCAAGAAGATTACTAGGATTTAGTAAAATAAATAATTCGTGAACAGTATTTTTTTTTAATCAAACTTAAGCTTTAACTTTCGGGGTCATTAAGTATTCAATAAAATTGCGACGTCTTTTGGCAAACAAAATAAAAATTAACAACCAGTTCAGCATATAAATTAAAATAAAATTACCGTATTTTTTTATTTCTGTCATCATCTTATCGTTTAAGCTACCGCCAAGCGGCAGTGTTTACATTGTTGTGCTCCGGCGTGGGGATATCATTAGCACAGCTCAAAGGCATTCAATCTTAGGATCTCCCCAGACCTATCGACTGCGAATCGGCTTGAGCCGGTAAGAAAAAGTTGTATGTCCATGTAATAAGAGCGAAAATGACGTCGCTCGGCTCGGCTCGGCTCGATTCGGCGTTCCGAACGGAACGACGTCGTTTTCGCTCTTATTGCATGGACATAAAACTTTTTCTTACCGGCTCAAGCCGATTCGGCGTCGATAGGTCTGGGGAGACCCTTAGTCCTCAAGATTATTATGACGTAGTTATGCAGCTCAGTCTACGCTGAGAGAAAAGGACAGAGCTATATAACTGCTTTAGCTCTGCCCTTAAAATGAACTGCATACTGCATTTGCTGTCTTAAGATTGTAGTCTTGATAATGCAAATAGGCACATCTCGATCTATATTGAAAGCTTAGCAGGCGCAGCGGGCGACTGGCTGCTAAATGTAGTGCAAGTGCGGAAAGTATGTCGTTATGTAAGAGTCCCGAAACGTCGTGGCGTCTGCGGGTATTTGTGTATCTGTCCTCTTCCCCCCGGACCTATGAAGTGAGCTTTATTTGTGCACACATTCTGTCCGAAATTACTAAAATTTTAATAAAATAATGAAAACAAAATTATATCGTCAAATACTAGGAGTGCATAAACATTAACCCCCTTACTTATAAACGTGGACTAAGCTTGGAATAGTTTATGCCATGCTTTGTCACTTTCTGTCAGATGCAAATGTCACAATTACAGATAAAGACAAAGCATGGCATAAACTATTCCAAGCTTATTCCATGTTTATAAGTAAGGGGGTAGAAGTACCTACCTAACCTACGCAGTCATCCCCGCTGTATCGGGCGCCGTTCTACCTCCTTATTACCTCTGAGCTCCTGGTACTTTAAACCATTTTAAACATGCAATCTCTTTGGTTGGATGCACGTTTAGTGTATTTAAGTAATTTAAAAACCGGGCAAAAAAGAGCATGTCTGATCATGCTCAGTGTAGGGTTCCGAAGCCTATACAAAAACTATTTACTCGTTATCTTAAGTAACACAAAAAACACAAAGTATGAACCAATTCTCTATTTAAAGTTATTTGGTGCTGTCTTAGGTGATTTTAGTAGGTACTTAGGTATAACATTTTAGTCGACTATATCTCAGGAACTAATCAAGTCTACGTGTCGTTATAGTTTTTCTTTTAAATTCGTTATATGCGCTTTTATTGATACAGGCAACTACAGTGTTTATACCTACTGAAATCACCTTAAGCCCGCTCCACATTCTCGACAAAACTACACGAGACTTGCCGAATACGAGAGTGTAGAGAGAGTATTCGTCTATGTTCGTATTGTCTCGCGTATATTCGTGTGGTCTCCATTTCGTGGCGGTAAAAAGGCAAAACATCAAAGGGCTCTCGTGAAGTCTCGTGTTTGCGCGAAACTACCCTTCCACACTCCCGCGCTCCCGCCAGTCGGCCGACGGCAACCGCAGGAAGCGCACGTGCGGTCTTTGGATGTGAGTCACAATGGCGGCCAAATGGAATCACGATTTATTTAAAAGATATTAAAATGCAAATGTGTAAATTTAACAAAAGAAAAGATTTATTTCTAATTTTCCACGGACAAAGTAGCGGGCAGTAGTAATTAAGTGTATTCCACCGTCTTTTTATAACTTTTTTTTCACGGATATGTAAGTAATTGTAATATGCTACAGCGCATAATACTGTAGCGACAGAAGTTTCGAGGACGTCCATCTTGGATGAAAGTCCAATAACAACTGTGCAAGGCGAGAATGTGGTGGGCCGCTCTCGGTTTCGCCCGATCTCGGCAAATATCTCTACAAAACAATCTCGTGTAGTTTTGTCGAGAATGTGGAGCGGGCTTAAGACAGCATCAAATATCTTTAAATAGAGAATTAGTTCATATACTTGTTGTTTATTGAGATCGTTTTTGTGTAATACCCTACACTGAGCATGGTCAGACATGCTCTTGCCCGGTTTTTTTTTTATAATTCATCAAGCCAAAAGAAACAAGAAATACCAAGTATTGTATATTTTCAAATCTATGATTTAGTGTTATCGTTTCTATAAAACATCAAGTAAAACTTTGAATTCGATATAACCTTAGTTTAGGGTATAACGCGTAAATCTACACCTAACACATACAGACAAAGTGTGGAAGTAAAGCTAAAGTTGTATACCTCCTTTGTTTAGAAACTTAGACAAACGTAAACAAACCAAACTTCTTGGCTTTGTTAAAACATCCAATTAAAACTATTTTGTCGAACTTTGACTTCGACGAAGTTTGAGGAAATTATATCGTCGTTGAAACTGCAAAACGGCGTAAGTAACATTTTAAATAAGGAGCATAATGCACCTTTTTAATAAGACGGTAAGGTTCATTTTGTTCTATCATAAATTTGGTATTTACGCGGTTTTGCAGTATCACCGACGATATAGTAGGTAGGTACACAAGCGATTTCTTTCGATTCGATCTAAGTTTTTGGTTAGTTCCCGATTCGCCGGATTCTTGTTTCGTCGGATTCTCGATTCCCCGGAATTTCATATATAAAATATGTGCCAGTCTGAACTTTTCCCTCAAGAATCCGGCGAATCGAGAATCCGACGAAACAAGAATCCGGCGAATCGGGAACTAACCTTATATTTATTTAACACACGTATACAGGGTGTTTGGTAGAGCGTTGTCTAAAAAAAACAGGCGAATAAAAGAGGCCATTAGCTATCTATTTCAGGTACTTTAACCCTTTATTTGTCTAGGGGCTATTTAATACCGATTTATTTTTTATTTTATTATAAGACTTTTATTCGAGCACCACAACATTTAACTTTCTAACAAAATGATAATTTTGTGGATACACCAAATAGTTCCTTTTTTTCGGGGTTTCAAGGTCGACTTAATAAAAAAATAAATAAATCGGTATTAAAAAGCCCCTAGACAAATAAAGGGTTAAAGTATCTAAAATGGATAGCTAATGGCCTCTTCTATTCGCCTGTTTTTTTTAGACCACTCTCTACCAAACACCCTGTATAACCCAGATTTTAGTTTACACTAGCTTCTGTGGAATTCGTCCGTTTAGAATTCGATTATCGTTATATAATCTGGATTCAGGATCAGAAGACGCGTTGGTCTAGTCGGTAGTAACCCTGCCTTCGAACCTAGCGGTCCTAGGTTCAAACTCCAGTAAGGGCAGATATTTCTGTGTTAAGCGTGAGTATTTTTTTCTGTTATGGATGTTTCCTAAGTTAAGTATTATATTTCTCTATATATGTAAGTATTTATAGCTCTGCCTCCCCACTCTGGGAATGAAGGCGTGAAGGTATGTATGTAAGTATTTATCGTTGCCTAGTACCCATAGCTTAGTTTGGGATAAAGTCAATAGGTGTGACATTGTCCCGTTATATTTATTTTTTATTTTTTAAATTTTTCGGGATACGAAGTAGTAGATGTTTTTATACAGCGTGTAAGATATCTCCACTCAGAAATTTATACAATTCCGTCCAGTCTTTGCAACGTGAAACTAACACACACACGCACACAGACACCAACTTTCGCATTTACAATATTAGTAGGATATGCGTGAATTAACAACCACATGTTTATCCAACTAAAACTAGATAGGCAATCAAATTGGATAGTGTTAGCTTTTTCTGATGAACCATTGGATAGCTGATGTGATCGTAAAAGCTAATTCCCGTGTTAAGTCGGTCAGTTGGGCAGTAGGCAGCCCAATCGATTGGTAGCAATCGATTGCATGACTTATTTATTAGTACCTACCGATGGAACTGCCAATCTTGCAGCGTCGATATTCTATTTCATAGTTAATGTTCGAAATACATTTTATGAGTATCAAATATGAAATCTATTGAATAGGTTTTTTACGTCAAATTAGTTTCCTGCTATTACTGCTATTAGGGTATGAAACAAGACGCGACATGCAGGTTCTCTCACGAAACAAAGGAGACAGCAATGCACATCCTCTGTTCTTGCGGACCATTAATGCGTAACAGAAGTATCTACCTAGGGAAACATATAATGGACCCACAAGAGATACAACTCCGCACTGCCCAAAGCATCTGGAAATTCCTGGACGTAACGGGCCTTTGCGGTGAGCTCTAAAACAAAGGGCTGCTACAAATGATCAGCAATGGTCGAAGTGGCTCACAAGGCCCATCTCAACCCCCCAATAATAATAATACTCCTATTTATTGCCGTCGAGTATTGTTGTTATAGATTATTGTTAAGATTGTTATTGTTGTTAAGATAAAGATAAGTTTATTGATTAACTAACCACAAGAACATACAAGAAAATATCCAGTGGACCCCAAACTAGGCTGAGCCTGTATCTTGGGGTCCAGTCCAATCCTCGTTATCATTAGCATATACATACATACATACATTAAATAAGAGGGGTAGAGACCACTTATTTCCACCTGCTACGATCCTGACAAATATCTTTCGCTTTTTCCTCAATCATACATCGGATTCAGCCCCTTTCCAGTATTTCTCCGATTTGATTCGAAAAAGTACGCTGAGGGCGGCCCCTTCCGACCCCTCCACTCACTTTCAATCTGTACTTATATCTCTTTCGTCAATCTTCTTTCATCCATCCTGTCCAAATGACCGAACCATCGAAGCATGCCCTTTTCAATCTTAATTACTACATCTTCTTTGTGCTCTTTTATCAATTACCTAACGATAAGTTCTTCTATTACTTTATAATACGGCTAGACTACAAAATACACATCGCCTAACACGCTACGTAAAGTGTCAGTTGATACTGCCACGCGATATGCCCAAGGGAATTATTTAACGCCATCCAAGCAGGTTAGAAGAGATTGGACACTATTTAATCCCTTATAAGGCCCGGTTTTCTGTGGAAGTTAACGTCGTATATATTCTATGTGTTCGGCGTCGCGTAGAATTTTGTTAGCTAGAGGAAATAATTGGTTACATGTTCGATACCAAAGCTCTTAATATTCCTTTAAAAGGAAGCCCGGCTTCAATTCATTTGTAGGGGAGTCGAATTGCCAACGTAAATTTAAGTCGATCAGTTTTAATTGAATTGCGATACGAAAACTTAAACGTATAAAATCTTAAATTTTAGATGTAAGGGTTGTTTCAATCGTACACTCCGGCCTCTTATTCTTCTTTGTCGCTACATGTATTGTTTATTGTTCTATTTTGAAGCTGCTGTTGTTACTGTCAAGTAAATAACTATCATCAATAAGGCAGCAAAGTGGCAGCACTATGGTTCTAAAAACCATGGAGTCGATTTCCTTTTTTTTTGTCTTATTCTTAATTTAAATAGGTTCAATTATTTCGTTAAAATAAAAAGAGAGAGGAGACAATAGCGCGGCAATCATGTGACGTGAAAAAGCTACAACATGATGAATGGGGAAAAGAGTGACTAGATAAAATGCTACGAGGGATTATTCAGTTTGTCGTACAGATCTAGCTGGCTTCTTGCAGCGCAGCGAAGCGTTGCAGCATGCATGCCAGAGTTTTCGATAAATACTCGAACGTTAAGTTGGCATGCTCAAACATAGTCCCCCGTACCACCGTTCCAAGAGAGAATGGGCAAAATTGTATGGAGCTTGAGTTTGAGGGTTTATTACGACATAACCATGCAGTTCAGTTTAAGTTGAGAGAAAAGGACGGAGATATATAACTGCTATAGCTCTGTCTTTTACTAGCTAATAAACTGCATAGCTGTTATAATAACCCCCATGATGATTTAAATAAGGTAACATATGATGATTACAAATGACCAAATATGGACACTGATTCTTATTTAACAGAAGATAAGGGTTGTTCTTTTGTTTTGCAACAATCAATTCAAAACTGTGTCTTTGAAATTAAGAGTTAAATGAGCATTATAGTTAGCTAAAAAGTCCTACATTGGTGCCATTACGTTTATATATAGTTCTACTATAACTTGGTGAAAGGTTTCATTACCGTGACTTAATTGTAACCTGAATAAAAAAATGTTTTCTTTTATAATATTTTACATTGTTACACCAATTATTGATTATATTGATGATTTGATAGGCTTAAAGTGAAGTATTAAACAACTTTCAATATAAATTTTATTAAAAATTGTACAATAAAGTTAAATTTAAGAAAGCGGGGCGTAAATTCTGACGCTTTTATACCTAAATGTTGGCCTCAGTGTTAAGGTAAGGTAAGTTTCAAGTAGTATGGAGGTGGACTCAATTTAATTTTGCTAATAAATTTAATATTGTACACATTTGTATTAAAGTATTGAAATAACATATTTTCGTAGTTTCATTTTACAAAATATGTGGTTTGTTTATCTAACAGTACCTACTCTATTCTTTAACATGAAACTATTTTTTTTTAAGTTACATTTTAGTCGTATGTTTTCCTGATGTTTTATATAATCCCGGAATCCCGGAACTTAAATAATTATAATTATGTTTTTAAGAAGCCGACTCCATACTAATTCCGGGAATTAGCGAATTGTAGGTATAAAAGCATCCTAATTTCTGATTTCATAAGTCACTCTGTGCACCGTGTTTTTTTTGATTTACGATAACTTCGGCATATTACTAGGTACATCCATAGAAATTAAGTGGTAGATTCGTTTTTTTTATATTGCAAAAAAAAAAAAACAATTTCATTCTAAGTACCCTGAAAAAAGTTCATTTAGTTACTTTGCTCCATAGAGAAAACCACTTAGTTTCTATGGATGTACCTAGTAATATGCCGAAGTTATCGTAAATAAAAAAAAACACGGTGTATAATTAAACTTAATCCTGCTGGTACCAAAATATATTCTGTTTGGTTCCTTGCCTAGCCCAGATACCATACCTCACCTCACACATAATATCTGAGAAAGGGTACAAGTCGACTTAACTCGTAATAAAAAAGGGTATATCCACGAACGGAGTATGCTAGACTTAAATCCTTTTTCACTTGATCTTCACTAGACTTCACAAGGACCCCAGATGTGCACAGCAACTGACGGTCCGTCTCCAACTAAGAGCACTTAGACACGTGAAATAATAATAGGCGAAAGCCTAATAATTCCTTTTTTAAGAGAGATACAAAAAAGCCCTTAATATCAGACCTTTCACATGACATTAATTTCATTCGTGGCCGCCGAGGCCAATTTGCCCATTCTACTTCGCAGAGTATCATAATAGTTTTTATAGAACTGTTATTACCATGGCAACGCCCGTTAAAGAATTGTTTTCACGCTACGGTTACACTAGAGGTAGTATTTTGATACCTTTAACGATAAAAAACAAAACACTGTAGAACAAATTCTTTATTTGAACCGTACCGTGCGTCACTTGTCTCGACGCGAATAAATTAGGTACGTGTGCGCTTGCCCACTCTAGATCCAGGTAGCTCAGCCAATTGCGTCCAGTTGTTCAATTGTTTCCGGGAAGCGTAGTTGTTTGCTCTGTTCATGCTACGTTACTATCTCATCGATCTATGTTTCCAGCAAGCGTGGGTGATGCGGAAAATACTTTTTGATATTTATCGATTTTCAAAAAATACCAGTCTAGTGCAAATCGTGCTCGCTCACCGAGGGTTCCATATTGCCGCTCAGTTGATATTATTATATTCCAATTTGAATTTGATCTCGAATCGACTCAGCGCAAGCCCAACTCACACATCATAATTTTTTGATTTTATTACATAATAATAATATAAAATTGTTTTTCTACTCGTGTGCTTTAAGCCACCAATATTGATATAGTTAATGGTGTCAGAATACAAGTAAAAACTATTCTATAATTAGCGTTGCCTATAATTTTTATTATAGCATTGTTTTTACCATGGTTACGGTCATTCCGGATATTATTCTTGACTTTTAGAGAACACTTGACATGCTTAATTGTGAAAAAAATTGTTAAAAATATTTTTATACAAATTAAAATTACGTATGTTTAAAACAAAATTAAATTTCGGGCTAATTATGTGTTAAAAGTTCCATTTTTATAAAGTTACTAAAATAAATGATTTATACCTTGGAGGAAGCGAAATAAATTTGTAGCAAGTGGAAAGAAGTGGTATCTGCCTACCCCTTCTGGGAAACAGGCGTGATGTAATGTATGTACGTATCCATCGATTCGTTATTCGGTTACCATGGTTACGTTCAATATGGATATCAACAAAATGGCGTTCCGTTTGGCATTCCATCTTTTATCATAAATTGTCAGAACTATTTTAGAAGTAACTTTTCAAATTTGAATGAAATTTGTAAACAGTTCGCATTAAAATTCAAAAACTATTTACGCCTGTCGGAATAATGAAAATGACTTGGCTGACAAGTAATTTGTTAGCAGGAAAATCGAGAAAAGTGTACAAGAAAAGCTAGCGATTGTTTATTTTTGTCATTATCATTTTATGTTTGTAGAAAAAAATATGAATGCAGCGGTGCATAATTAGCTGTTAAGGTACTCGTGCCTGTAATTAGACCTCCCTACTTGTACCTTAAGAAGCTTAATTATGTACCAATTACATAAATAACTATTTTACGATAGAGACGGCACACAAAAACGTGTCTTGCATTACCTATAACTTTTTTTTAGTTACTACATACATACATAAACTCACGCCTTCATTCCTAAAGTGGGGTAGGCAGAGCTTAAGAATTACCAACAACTCTTAAAACTTGTTGATAATTCTGTAACCACAATTTGCACAAGTAGGCTAAGATGTTTCCCAGTGTATTAGTGACAGGTGGCAAGCCCATCGCCTAGCAGTACTGCAAGCCTTTATTCCCTTAGTCGCCTCTTACGACATCCACGGGATGACATGGAGTGGCACTATTCTAACCCGGCAACCACATGGGTAATCCCAATTTTTTATGTCATAGGAAGGCAAACCAGCACACAGGCCACAAGGTGGTAAGTGGAAACTATGACCCATAAACATTCGCATTCACAAGACTGCAAATGCACTACCAACCCTGAGGACTAATATGGATGCCTCTATGGTAGTCATTTCACCGGCTGTTTTATTCTCAAACCGTAACACAACAATGCGAACACTGCTGCTTGGCGGTAGGTTAATAGATAAGATGGTGGTACCAACTCTGACGGATCCTGCACAAGGTTCTCACATAAGTAAATTAAGCTCTAGGCTTTTACTATGGGTACTAGACAATGATAAACTTATTTTTATAGATAGATACATACTTAAACACATAGAAAACACCCAAGACTCAGGAACCAATACTCGCGATGATCACACAAATATTTGCCCGTACCGGAGATTGAACCCGGGACCACTAGCTTCTTAGGCAGGGTCACTACCGACTAGGCTACCGCGTCGTCAAGCACCATCAATTTGCTAAGAACCATCATGATTAAAGTAACTTCAATAAAACCGGTCAAGTTCGAGTCGGACTTGCGCTGCGCTCCGAGAGCTCCGTATTTTTTAGATAATATGGTTGGTAACGCAAAAAAATATACTCATTTTGTTATGAATTATCAATAATAATATCATTTTATAATCCATAAAGTCCATTTTGACTAGCTTTTTTTTCCCGATTATTTAGTTTTTTTAATATTTTTCCAAAACTGCAAAATATAACTACAATCTTTAATCCATTTTTAGATTCATTCATTCTCACACTAGACCATGTTTTCGTTATATTTCTTTTTCTGTAGGGTTTGTTATACAGGGTGAACTCTAAATGGTAAAAAACAGCTGCTTCATACATTTGGTCGAGTACCTATTGAAATTTTCTATGAGACAGCTGGTTTTTTTTCGTGATTTCAGAGTTGTACCCATAGTGAAAGTTGTTCATATTCGTGGGTAGAGAACACAGAAGTGATCATTTGTATTACCATTTAGAGTTCACCCTGTATAATCACTACAAATTTGACGCTTACGTATGTATTACCGCTTTTACAATACAATATCACGTTGAAAACCAGCGTCGCGGTTAACGCTGTGACATTGTGCTGAGTGGTGTCAATTTCGACGTCACAGAATCACCCATGGCAACACTATCCTACAATTGTTTTTTTTTTTTTTTCCTTCATTATTGTTTTTTTTTTATTATTACTGTGTTGCCATCCTTATTTTAATGATGTTTTTCTCTGTTCTGTTTTTTTTTCTTGTGTTCGTCGAATAAATGTTTCTATTTCTATTTCTAATAAAAATTAAAACATGTTAAAAAAAAAAAAAATTTCACTTCTTTATTTTTTTATGTTTGTTAGAAAATCTGCCGTAATAACATTAAAAAAAAGATCTAGCTATCTTTTATGGTTCAAAAGATATCGTCGGTGAAACTGCAAAACCGCGTAAGTAACATTTTAAATAAGGAGCAAAATGCACTTTTTTAATGAGACGGTAAGGTTTATTTTGCCCTGTCATAAATTTGTTAGTTACGCGGTTTTGCAGTATCATCGACGATATAGCTGTTTAAATTCAGGACAGACAGACGGACAGCGGAGGCATATTAATAGGGTTCTCTTCGGCACCCTTCGGGCACGGAACCCTAAAAACGTTAAAAATGTGGGTTAGGTCAATAATCCTTTTATTCTGAGTGAACTCATTAATGCTGCATCATGCTCTGTCAACCTAAAGCGATAAAAGCTTTGTTTATACATATCGTCGGTGAAACTGCAAAACCGCGTAAGTAACATTAGAAATGAGGAGCAAAATGCACCTTATTTATGATAAAGCAAGGTTTATTTCGCTCTATCATAAATTTCTTAGTTACGAGGTTTTGCAGTATCACCGACAATATCGCACCTTCAGAATAATAGTGACATAATTCAGAAATTTTAAATTTCGAATTTGGGCTCTATCGTAATCAAATTATGACTTAAAGTATGAAAGCTGAAATTTTGAATTAGGTCACTATCGTTCTGAAGGTAAGATATAATATCAACACTGGTGGAATGAATAGTTAGTCTTTACATTGTTTGAAACAAAGTCACTCCTGCGGTTTGTCCGCTTAGATCTTTTAAACCACGCAACGGACTTTAATGCAGTTTTCAGCAATGGATATGGGGTGGGTGTGTGTTTTATGTTTTACTTGTGGGAGCACCTCGTGCAGGGTCCATCCGGGTTGGTACCACCATCTTATCCATTAACCTACCGCCAAGCAGCAGTGTTCGCGTTGTTGTGTTCCGGTTTGGGGATAAGACAGCCGGTGAAATGACTAGCATAGAGGCATTCCATCTTAGTCCTCAGGGTTGGCAACGCATTTGCAGTCTTGTGAATGCGAATGTCTATGGGTCACAGTTTTCACTTACCATCAGGTGGCCTGTGTGCTCGTTTGCCTTCCCATGTCATAAAAAAAAAAACAGATTTATGTGCGCGTCTTGCAGAAAACTCACATAAACCAAATCAAAGCGAGGGCGGGGAATAAATGGATACATACATAAAGTCACGCCTTCATTCCCAGAGTGGGGTAGACAGAGCTAAAGAATTACCAACAAGTCTTAAAACTTCTTGATAATTCTGTAACCACATTTTGCACAAGTAGGCTAAGATGTTTCCCAGTGTATTAGTGACAGGTGGCAAGCTCATCGCCTAACAGCACTACCTTTAGCTAGCCTTTATTCCCTTAATCGCCTCTTACGACTTTCACGGGAAGACATGGAGTTGAGACATGCCGTGTGGTTGCCGGCTTGGAATTGTGCCACTCCATATTGTCTTCCCGTGGATGTCGTAAGAGGCGACTAAGGGATTAAAGGCTTGTAGTATTGCTAAGCGATGGGCTTGCAACCTGTCATTAATATACACTGTTAAACATATTAGCCTAATTGTGCAAATTGTGGTTACAGAGTTATCAACCAGTTTTTAGAGTTGTTGGTAATTCTGTAGCTCTGCCTACCCCACTCTGGGAATGAAGGCGTGAAGGTATGTATGTATGTGTACATGGAGTGGAACTATCCTAAGCCGGCAAACACACGGCACAAGCAAGGACTTGTTGTTGAAAATTATTCTTGTAATGGCTTTTGACGTCGAGACCTCGTCGTGTTGTTCTCATAGTCATTATTTTTAGTTTAATGTTTATTGAACTTTCATTTGTAATAATGGGAAAGGACCAAAAAGTTGGTCGCTAACTCAAAAAAAAAAAAAAACTTTTGACACGAAAATTAGCCATACACTTTGTAGGGGTACTTTTCGTCGCACAACGGAACTTTTTTCGTGTTCGTTGTTTGTATGGTTAACTACGCTTTACTATGGTCCAACTTTTTGATCCCTACCCTAATATTATTTTTGCTATATTTAGGAATTTATTATTTAAGTATTACTTTACTACCTTATTATTACTTAATGTAACTTTTAAGTATTATTATGTTTTGATGATTGAAAAATGACCTTTTGCTGGAGTTTCTTGAGTCGTTTCTTCTCCGTAATGATGGCCTTGTCCAAAGCGCTGGTAGATTCACTTTATATGAGCCAGCCAACCAACGTGTAAAAGAGCCAGAGTGGCCAATTTACTGAATGAACATTTTGAATTTCGAATGTGAATTGCTTAAATGCCGTCAACATTATACATATTCAGTAACTTCATAGTTGTGCAACGTTTCAGGATTGTCTATGTTACTCGCTCTAAATCTGCAGAATGTTGAGCATACTTAGAACCTTGTCATTATTATTGTTACTGTCGTTGCTATGCTTATCATTTTGACGTTCAGTTTGAAGTTTATTAGGACAAAGCGCTAAAGAGTTTCGTTCGAACATTTCCGTTGGTCTGCCTTATGTATACAATGACTCTACAAATACTCATGGTAAGATTAGTTTCACATTGGAAAAACAGACACGTGAAATAAAGTTAAAATTCTTGTTCCAAATATAACATTTAAAATTGGAATCTCATTAGCCGAGACTTTTTATTTATTTTTCGTACACGTAGTAAGACTATGGAAACCCTTACCAGCACAAAACCATTATAAAAGTTGTAATCCTTTTTTTTTTTGGCAGCACTCCACTCTCACTATAGTCACATTCACATCAATCTAAAAAGAAATAATTTACAGTGATTGTCAACATTTTAAACACACTTTGTTTACTCGTATTTTTTTATGTTAGGCGCGCTTAGGGCGGTCCTCGCGTTGGTTTTAACTGAAAGTCGCTGCTTGCGTGTTGGTTCACCCACCGCCCGCCTTACCAGGCGTTATCAACCTTTTTAAAACTTTATAAAGTTACCAATATTTTGGATGTACTTATATATTTTAAAATTTAAATCGTGCTTTATTTACGTAATGTCTTCTCTTGAACTATTACTATTAGAGTACTGACTATTATCATACCGACGATGAGAGTTACATAAGATTATGTGATACGTCATTGCATAATTAATTGATTTGTGTGTAATAAGGTACTAAAGAAACGTTATAAGGGGCTTTCATTGTGCAGAAGTGAAGTGTTTACGTTTAAGTTGCTATGGCCACGACTATTACTGCGTTCTCACTAGGAAATGAGAAATAACACGCAATTAAGATTAGAATGAAAAACGCGGATTTTTTGATTGGATCCTTACTTGTTAATAAAACTATTCAAGGTAATATGAATTTACAATAAATTAGAAAATTGTGTTCAGTGTTATTGTCTTAAATGAAATTTCGCTGTTAAACTCAGTCGGCGTGTGGAGCTTGTCCCGTCAGCTTATAAAATCTCTAGATTTTTTTGTGCTACCAACGTTGTTGGTTGTTCGACACATGTCTGCTGCATTTGTAGATACTTAACACTGCATATAATACCTACGAGCGCTCGGCTCAAATTTTTCGGGTCCCTTGAACTGAGTGAGCAATTTTTTAAAGAAATTAACGTAGGTGCTTTTGAAAGCCTAGTTATTCGTTTTCATAATTGAATTCTTCTCCAAATTAAGAGTAGCATTATTAAAGTCTGCATGCGTCTAGAATATCTATTATTTTAAAATTAATTTAAAAATAATCATTTCAAGGCTACCTACTTATTAATTGAAGCTTTAAGTGCGAAGTTTATTGAGGGGACTATACTTATTCTTTATATACAAGAATACTCATTGAATACTAGGAATGAATGGAGAGCGCAAATATTGAATATTAAATTTTATTTAAGTACGAAATAGTTGCTCATATAATATTGATCTTTGTGATTTGTGTGAGATATAGGTAAAAGCTACTTTTATGTCCAGGTTCCATGATTTCATAGCCCCTTATATCAGATGAAACAGGTGGTTTACGCTAAGGTATTTTTCACTGTGAAAGTCCATTTGACTTTAATTGCAAATTAATAAATGTACCTATCTATTCCGCAACCGGTATATTCAAAGTATTACAAACCTTACTTGTAAAAACTTTTAAGTCATTTTTGTATATTGATTCACTTTTAAAAATGTTTACGATAGCTCTCATGACGAACGCCGGGCAGTTAGTAATATGACATTCGACTGCGGCATTCGCCGTAGTTGGTTACGTGGAGCAGCATGGGAGCTGATGACCTTGGCGGTGATTAGCTGGACTACCGGCGGCCCGTGGCCGTGACCAGCTCCGGGACAATGCCAACAGTACCTTTGGATGTAAACTAACATATTGCACGTAAAGAAATACAAAAAAAAATTACTTCTGAAATAGTATTAAAGTCAAATCAAACAATAGCTAGAGTATGCCCTTATGTCGTAATATGACATTGTGACATTTTTTATTTTTTTTAACAATGTCCCACTAATTGACCTAGTCCCAAACTAAGCTCTAGGCTTGTACTATGGGTACTAGACCACGATATAAATACTTATATAGAGAAAAATATACTTAAATACATAAAAAACATCCATGACTCAGGAACAAATATTCGCACTCATCACACAAATATCTGCCCTTACCGGGATTTGAACCCAGGACCGCTAGCTTCGTAGGCAGGGTCACTACCAACTAGGCCAGCGCGTCGTCAAAATAATAATACAACTGTACTCTCTTGTTCATGAACGAAGTGGGCATAAAATATTATGCTTTATCCTTATCTGTCATTGTGACATTTGAAGTTGACAGAAAGAGAAAAAATGCTTTGACTATAGGCAGCACCCCGAAAAATTTAGACGGTCCATGTGCCGAACATCCTGTATATTTAACTCGAAAAGTGTTACTTATTTCTGCGAGAGTAACAATTAAATTCTAGAAAATATCTATCTTTGCCGCTGTGTGCCGTGTGGTTGCCGGCTTTGAATTGTGCCACTCCATGTCTTCGTAAGAGGCGACTAAGAGAATACTGTTAGGCGATGGGCTTGCTACCTGTCACTAATATACTTTGTTAAACATCTTATCCTAATTGTGCAAATTGTGGTTACAGAGTTATCAACAAGTTTTTAGAGTTGTTGGTAATTCTGTAGCTCTGCCTACTCCACTCTGGGAATGAACGCGTGAAGGTATGTATGTATGTATGTATCTATCTTTACGCTAGGAAACCTGACTCACTGACTTATAAATTAACGCCCAGCCGAAACTACTGTACCTGGAAACTTGAAATTTGGTACACGGGTTCCTTTTATAATGTTAGTGAGTTCTAAGAAAGGATTTTCCGAAAATCCACCCCCAACGGGACGAAATGGGGGGGAGTAGCGGAAAACGAAATCTACGCATACAAGTCCTGGGCGTCCTCTAGTCTTAAATAAGCACAATAATAAAGTACCCTTACGAGCACCTAAAAATTACTTGAAAAAGTCGTTTATGTTTAAAGCGTATTATAGGATCGAGGACTATATAATAGACAAAAATGCTTGGCCTAAACCCGAAACTTAATCAATAATATATATTTTTTCAAATTCAAAAGCTTTATCTTGTCTAGCGGACACCGTTGATGTAGGAAAACATATCAATCTTATGTAATCATCTTGCACCGTCTTATAGACACATAAGTAGGTGTTCTATTTGTCCTTTTCTCTCTTTATTTCTCTCTTAAGATTTTGGTGTTTTCTGCGGAAACTACGCAGGATGTTCGAAATATTTTTTAATTTGCTATTTATAGATTTATATTATAATGATAGACTAAGTAGTACCATTGTAATATTAAATATATTTAAAAAATGACTGACTGCTGAGTTTCTTGCGGCGTTTCTTCTCAGCAGTGGTCTCCTCTTGTGAAGCGCTGGTAGATTCTTGACGTGTAAAAGTGGCCGTGCGGCCTACTTACTGAATAAATGTCTTTATCTTTATCTTTAACAAAGTTAGAAAGATAACTATCTTTTTTTAATTTTTGATATCGTTTTTAGGATCCCGTACCATACATACTTACATTAAATCACGCCTGTTTCCCTGAGGGGTAGGCAGAGACCAATTCTTTCCACTTGCTACGATCTTGACAAATTTATTTCGCTTCTTCCAGATTCATACATCGAATCATGCACGCACGTCGGTTTCGGGTACTTAAGATTCTGTACCAATATGGTATAAAAGGAACCTTATTGGTGAGATTTTGGTGTCTGTCTGTCTGTATGTCACAGCAGATTTCCTCTGAAACTGTAGAAGCTATTATAAATTTGACAGCGTTGTATAACTTGCTTGCCCGCATCTGTTTTTAGTAAAGACAATATTAAATTACTTTTTCTATATTTTTTAAAATGCGTCTAAAATTTGGGTTTAAAAAACGAAAGTGGGATAATAGGGTGTCATATGAAAGGGCTCAGTCTGCAAATTTTTGGTTTATTTTTAATGTGACGTAGGTACTTTTTGATTAACTAACATAACATACCTAATTATAACCATTATATTAAATTACTCAACAATGAAAGTCTTGTAAATTGTTGTGTTTACAATATGTATGTATGTATGTAAACTCTCTATTGCACAAAAAAAAAATTAAACTTATGTACAAAGGTGAACTTATTCCTAAATGGGGTCTCTTCCAGCTAACCCTGAAGTAGATGAGTTAGGACAATGCATAGGGTTGGACACATGCAAGAAAGTGCAATATATTATGGCCCACAGCGACATTCAATAAAATGTGCGCAGTAGGATGCAGAAATCGTTCTAAGGAGTCCGGGAGGGTGTGTGCAGATGGGGAGACATTCCGTTAGCATGTTTCCCTTTAAACCGCCATCTATCGGAGCTTTTTGAGGCTAAAACTGCAAACAAACTACATTGCACATTTTATCTCATTTAACAAAAATACGTGTATGTATAAACTGTTTGAATGTTCATAATTTTTTTATTTTTAATGCATTTCCTGGATGCAATTTATTGCAAGCGTATGAAATTATGGGTTAGCAACGGCATCTGTGAATGGATTTAGGAAGTTCGTTTTCAGCTGTAAGCTTCTCGTTTTAGACGAAAGCGTGGTTGTGTGTTAAAACTTATTATGAACCGAATCTAACATACTATAAAGTTACTCTTGGTACTAAATTTCCTTAATACTATTCAGATTGTATAAACAGTAAACTGAAACAATATTCACTGAAAAAATATTGATAATTATGTACTTTGTCATTTGTGAGCATCCTGTATAATACTAGCGCCTGCCCGCGACTTCGTCCGCGCTGATTTAGATTATCGTAATGTCTCGGGCATTTAAAAATTTCTTAGGATTAAAAGTAACCTTTGTAGTAATCCAAGGTATCCAAGGTGTAAGCTATCTCCATTTCTAATTTCATCCAAATCTGTCCAGCCGTTTCATCGTGAAAAAGTAACCAACCAACACAGAAACTTTCGCATTTTTACCCGACTGCGTCAGAAGGAGGGTTATGTTTTTCGAGCGTATGTATGTATGTATGTATGTATGTCTATTTCTGGGCACGCTCTGCAGCCTAAACGGCTTGACCGATTTTAACATACTAGGTGCCATTCGATTCGTCTTAATTGCCGAAGTGACATAGGGTATATCATATTTCAAAATGGGGTTTCTTTCAAAAAAAAAGAGGGGGTTTTAAAAAAAAAAAATTTTTATTACAACAATATGGGTCTCAAATGAAAGCTAGTAAATAGCCCATTCCAAATATATATACATTATAATACTTTGATGCTACCATTTAGACAGGGAAATCGAAAAGGACGTTAAATGTTAAGTACCGTAAAATGTGCCTACTTTGCTCCCCCACGGGTAATCTTGCTCCGTCGTTATATTGAGGTATTCTGTATTGTAAATCATTCTAGTGCTTTTATTCACTGCGTAGCTGGATGTATACATCAATTGTTTTTGGAAAATTTGTCATCGGCCTTGTCTTATAAAGTAACATACAAAAAAGTCACTATGGAGCATAGTTACCCATGGGGGAGCAAAGTAGGCACATTTTACTGTAATAAATATTTCTTACTACAGCCAAAAAAATGTGAAATAAACTAAATTATTTAAATAAAAACAAAAAACCCGACTGCAGTAAAAAAAAACAACTGAAAAGCGAGAAACAAGCTATATTATCTTTTTTGTTTGTATAATAAAGTGTTTACATTCAAACATACATAGGTAAATACTTATAATGTACCATGCAATGATTTTTTGTTTGATACCTCGTTAACAAGTAATGCAATTTATACCAATATACATACAACTTGAATAGTGGAAAAGGTTTTCCAGGCGGGGACTAAAAAACTTTTGGATTAATAGCTTGTCCCCGCCTGAAATATTTACCCATGTATGTTTGAATGTAAACACTTTATTATACAAACAAAAAAGATAATATAGCTTGTTTCTCACTTTTCAGTTGTTTTTTTTTACTGCAGTCGGGTTTTTTGTTTTTATTTAAATAATTTAGTTTTTAATATTACAGTAGGATGGTAGGGTAATCTGAATACCCTCAAATGCCTAAGTTGGTATTGATCCAGAAAAAAAACTAACGTGGTCTTTTTGGCAGCTTTGAAAGAGGTAAATCTATCTCGAAGAGGTAAAATATCATAAAACTTTAAAAATCTATACCTATTTAAATCTAGGCTAGCCAAAATGACCTTATTGCATTAAAAAAAGGTCATAACAAAATGAGTATTTTAATTTGTGTTTTCCAACCACATTATTAAATGCGGAACCGTTGGTACGCGAATCCGACTCGCACTTGACCGGTTTTTTGGCATCAGGATTCTACACTGAGCATGGTCCGATATGCGTTGGTTTTTATTCCTAAATAAGCTTCTATTGACTGTACAAAATTATAATGTTCCACAATTCGATAAAACACTGAAATTGGCCGTGTTAAACATTCTCCAACGTGACACGACTAATGACATATGGGATATGTATAACCCAACCAATTTAGGTACTCTCCTCGATCGTACAATTACTACTAGAATTATTTAATCTAGTACCACGCACGGGTGACCTTGGTGTTTGATCGATCCGCACCAGTCACCACCAGCCGGTCTCTCGAACCCCACAAATACATACTCGGAATAATTATGGTATCGATATCTTTGAAGTATGCATTTGAAAATAACTACTGATTTCTGACGAGTTCGTACCATACAAACGACGTTCATAAAAAGTGTACTTCTTAGTGTTAAATAGTACTTCATTAATTTAAATAACTATTTTTTTGTTAAGTATTGTATGTCATTAGATAGCTAGTAAACCAAGAAAGTTTTTTCCAGCAATTTGAACGCTATAAAAAAAAACACTCTTTCATAAGTTTTACTTTTTTGTTTATTTTTATTGGAGTTTTATTAAATAATTTGAAATGTAGCATTGTGTTTATTTTTTGTCATAATATTAAATTGCTGACATTCAATCTTTCAGAAAACACATTAAAGAGCATATTAATTTATTAAAATACAATTTTTTTTAATTTTTTTTTTCGAGCTTTGTTCTGCAATTTCGAAAAAAAACTTAAATCTCAAATAGGTATCTCAGGAACGAATAATTTTCGGCCAGGGCATTATTGGCTTCAAAAGAGCTATACTATGCCTCCTTAAAAGGTTTGTATCGAATATCCAGTCACCCTGTATAATACGGTGCAAGACGACCACATAAGATTGATATGTTTTCCTACATCAACGGTGTCCCCTAGACAAGATAAAGCTTTTGCATTTGAAATTAAAATAAAATATTATTGACTAGGTTTAGGCCAAGCATTTTTTTCTATTAGATAGTCCTTGATCCTATAAGACGGTTTAGACTTTAACGACATTTGTAATTTTTAGGTGCTGGTGTTACAGATTAATCTCTAATACTGTTATTTTTAGTACAAGTGGCGACATCTTTGGATAACACTTCGACTTCTCGCTAAAGATTTAGTAAACTATTTCTTCTGCATTTTATTAAATGTTTGTTTTATCTTTAGGAAATCGTTTCTAGCGATATTATTTATTATTAGATATTGTTAAGAGCTGTTTCTTCTAATTTAACTTAATCTAAATATCTGATCGAAGTATCAATCGATATGTTCAACTCTAGGTTTGGTTATGGACGCTTGTCTATGGTAGGAGGGACTTGGATTTGGCTTGTCACTCTCGCAACCGCTACAGATATGTAAGCACGTCAAACTTACTCTGTGTGTGGGAGTCACGCTACGGCCGTATGGCCATCTTTTAACTTAGCTTCTTAATGCGCAATGCATCCTTGTGATATGTGGTGATTTTTCATATTGAACATGTAAAATCTAAGAAATGACGTTTCCTAAACTTAAGGCGAACATCGTTTAACGCATGGTAAAGTCGCCGCAGCTTTAGAACTTCTATAACCGGCCCAAACAGCCGGTGCTATGCTCTGCTCGGTACCTTGCTGTGTCTGCTCAGTGCTCTCTGCTCTCTGCTCTCTGGGTGTATGGATGTCTGTGCTCTCTGGGCCCCCTATCATGCCATGCTCTCTGACTGGGAGACCGTCTGTCAGCTCTGAGCACGTGTCTGTCTTGTCACGTGTGTTTCATACTACTCACACCTTCACTAAACTCAAGGAGCAACGCTCGATAAACGTAGGGAAGTATGATGTAAGTGCACTGTCACAGTTACAGCGCATTAGTGTGTAAGGAGCAACGCTCGAATTAGGGAAGTATGATTTAAATGCACTGTCGCTGTCACAGCGCTTTAATATGTAAGCAACGCATGACATACTGTAGAGAGGTATGATTTTAATAATAATAACCCTGTAAATGTGCAGTGGTATCTGTCTAAATGACGTTTCATAAATCTTAACTGACAAGAGGTTAGTTTGTATAACTTTTACATTTACTCTCGGTGTAATGTACATTTTTGACGTACCGTAAAGTGGTATGATTTTAATAACCCTGTAAATGTGCAGTGGTATCTGTCTAAATGACGTTTCATAAATCTTAACTGATAAGAGGTACTGTACTTTTATTATAGTAACGGAAAATAAACTGTTGACAAGGTTTCTTTGTTTACTTTACATTCTTCTCTACTAAAATAAAATTTAAAGAATGTACATTTGGCACACTATCTCCATCTTTCTGTTGGTTTAGATTAAAACAGATGGCGCCCTTTTCTTTCTTAACTCTTTAAATTACTGCACCAAATTTTGTGTGCAGTAATACTGTTGTAAGTTGTTTTCACCTTGAACTAGCTCAAGAATCCACGACCCTCAATAAGTCAAGTAGCCACGGCCTAACACCAAGTGTGGACAGAACTTCTGTCAAGTTACATACACACAGCTGTAATCACGAAATAGACTTAAAGGTGTTTCACTGGAAAGGGTAACTTTTAAACTACGTCAGGTAATTTGTTATAATTTATTATGGTAAGTAACATATGGTGAATATGTTAACTGAAAAATTCAAGTCCAGTACTTAAATAATAAAATAAATATTAAAAATATAAAATATAACCTTATTTTTAAATTGCAAGCTTGTTTAATAAAGAAAGTATGAAGAATATGATATAGAATATGGAAACGATAGGTTTAGTGCGAATTATTAGTACCGACTTACCTGTTTATACCTACCTAGTTACCTACCTACCTACCTAGCTGTGTTTTTGCTGTTTAAAGACAGTGGGAATAAGAGCAGTGCTGGCTAAATGTCAATGGGTGGATAAATTAATAAGCATGTGGTTTAATTTATACCATGTGGTATTCCGCTGCAGTGAAAAAATGCATGTGAAACACGCGACAACATTTATTTCCATCTCGCGTTTTAGAATCCCTTGCATCAAAAACCGACTTTCAGACCATAATAACTATTTACATATTTACGTACATCATGCACAAGTACAGAAGAACGAAGCAAATAAAACAAGAAATATACGAAAACAGAGCAAATTGGTACCAGCTCAGTGTACAGTCGACTTCACTTCCACTTTTGAACCTGATTACCAGACGTGTGTACTCGGAGCACGAGTACTAAAGTGATGTAGCGCAATAATTTTGCAACAACAAAATTATATCGATGTTACTGTCAAGATCAAGATATTATTCAACATTTAATAAGTACATGTTATTCATTCTCTCTACATAAAAAAACCGTAAAAAAATTGGTGATTATTTATCTATTATATTTTGAAATTGCATTAATAGTTTACAATCTTTTTTTTTTTTGTATTTGTCGGTAGTAAAGATTGCCTTACAGATAGAAATATCCACTTTAAATTATTATAAACTTTTAGGTAGCAGAATATTATTTCAAATATGAACTCTAGCATAATGACTGGCACTGATAGTAAATTGTCTTGTTTTGTTTGAAATAACATCCATATACTTTTAATATCTTAAGGGCCGTATTAATAAACTTATCTTAAATACTACTAGAAATTACAGTTTTCTATGGCTTGACGTACCTTGTCACGGGTATCTCAGCCGGGATGAGTTTTGAGCTTGGTATCAGACATAACATCGAGTCTATTAAATTTTTTATTTTTTATTTTTATTATTAACAAAGTTTTTACAAAATCTCGTCGAATCCTCCTTTTAAATTTTACACTTGTGTTAGGAGGTATTCGCTCTTCCATTCAAGGTGACTATAGTGTTAATAATACAATAGGTGGTCCCTATAACTTATTTTAACTTTATCTAAAGAAATTGGTGAGAACAGGAGTAGGTATATCCCTTATTGGGATGAGGTTGTGCATACATTTTAGCGATTAACCTCTTTTTTTTTACCTAAAATTATATCTTAATTTATTACGAATGCATGTATGTGCGTGAAAGTGTATGCGAGCGAATGTTGTTGATATAATCTGCTACTAACGTCTGTGTTAAATAGGTATACGTCTTCAAATTTATAGTAATAGAGCATCTTAAATTAACACATAAATAAATTAAAATCGACATCTTATTTACCGATAAAAAAATCCCTAGAACGTGCACTGTGTCACACGTCTGCTTATTACAATGTATTAATGTGAAAAAGTAGATATTACGTCTTTGTCGTTGCCTGTACGACTCTTACTGTGTATGTGGGTTCGATTCCCGGTATGGTTCTGAATCTTGGATGTTTTCTTTGTATTTAACTGTTTATTGCTCTATGTAATTATTAATATCGTTATCTAGTTAGTACCCATAGCACAAGCCTAGAGCTATTTTTAGATTAGATCAATTTGCGTTGTAATTAATTACTTTACTGGTTCAAGAACCATTTGATTCAAATCAAACACCACGGAAGAAGAGTATTTGTTTGTTACAATAGGGAATATGCATGTTTTTTTTTTACAGCTTCAATTGAAGCTGATTCATGTAACAAACAGATCACAAAAATCATTTTTTGAATAACTATAAAAATAACCAAGATATAAGCCAACAAAGATTTGTTCCTATCTCTTTCTAGAAAAACGGAATTTTACATGGAGTTTATATGGCCGCAGTGCACAATGACGTCACGGTGCACATCGGATCTCTCTGTCTAATTAGAAGTTTGAAATGCTTATAACTTCCGTATTTCTTGATAGATTTTAATTTTAATTTCCGTTTTGGTGATCTCTTTTACGGTATTTTCATATTTTGATGAGAAATGCGATTTTTAAAATCCATGCATATTCCCTATTGTGTCCACGGTTCACCTAAAAATAAAAATAACTATGTTTGTCGTAAAAGTCATTGTCAGTCATTGTCAGAATGGCCATTTTCCTTCGGCAGGTTTCGGAGCCCGAACCAGCTTCAGGATCGTAAGAGTAAACCCCTGATTCTCTCTGAGTCTTATTTGTCTGAAGTTAGTAAGCCTAAGTCTTCCTCTTTCTCTGTTTCCCTCATCTTTGCCCTCCAAAATAGTCAAAAAGAACTTTACGTAAATAATACACAGCGAGGTCAGCTTACTTTTAAAATTGTGCTTATCATTAAATCCGCGTAAATATAGCATCGATCTGAACTCTACCAATCACCTTTTAAAAAAATATTAACGTTAGATTTTTATGCCGTAGGGATCTAGAGAAGGAATATTGGTACAGCGAGAAATTGATGAGATTACATAATAATATCTCAGTGTATGGGGATATTACGGTATTGAAAAGCTCCTTTGTGAGCAGAAGGGGCGTTTCACAACAAGCCCGACCGGCTGTTCACAATGGAGTGCTGGCCTACTCTGATGTACGAGTATGGTAGTAAATATTGGATGCGGCAGGACAAGCATGAAAGTCATACTCGTATAAATGCAGTTGAAATGCGCTCTTTGGGTAGTAAGTGTGGTGTGAAACTGATTGATAGAGTAACGAATGAAAAAATCAGAAAATGTAGACTAAAAGAAGATGTAGTGACTAAGATTGAAAAGGTCATACTTCGATGGTTCGGTCATTTGGAAAGGATGGATAAAAGAAGATGGTGAGTGGAAGGGTCGGAACGTCACTCAAAGAGTCCCTTTTCATTTGTATTAGATTTTATAATATTAATTATGTTGTTATAGATGGCTATACAGTTTGTTACCGGCATGAGGGCTTTCCTTATACAGGGTGTCCCGTAAGTACCACGTCAAACTTAAGGGGGAGGTAGGTGAGCAAGCCACCTACCTAACATGAAAAAATCGCCTTAGTAAAAGTCGCACCGTTTTCGAGATATTTGAATTTTTCTGATTTTTAGAAAAATGTACACCCGCACTGAGTTTTTGATCTGTGGTATTCGGAATTTATTATTTTTTAATTTTTATTTTATTGAAAAACAATCTTGAATAGTTGTTTTATCAAATGGTAAAAACCATTGAAAAGTAACTATTGTAGATTTTTTTATTTTTTAAATTAAATTTAAAATTTGCCTCTTCCGTTGTATTTTGGTAAAACTTTAGCCCCTCCTGGTGAAAAAAAAATACATGACCACTGGTTAGCCAATTAGATTAAAAACATGCTCGTTTAATGGGCATTTAAAAATGATAAATACTTTATCATCAAAACACTAATAATTTTTTTTTTTAAAGAAAAGCGTAAAATACACCGCAATTCACGTTAAGCCAGTACTGCCACCAAAGCTTACTTGCGACGCGAGCTGTATCAGAATTCCATTCTAGTTTCATTCAGCAGCAATGCAAAACTAATCGAACAAATTAAAATCTTTAAATTTCGCTTAATTTATAAAAAAAAAAGGTATAAAACTTTTAATCTGCGATATTCCAAGTAGATAATTATTCGATTTGGGCTTACAACCTGCATAATGCCACTCTTTATTTTAAAAAAAACTGTCCTAAAACTCTTCGAACTTCGTTCGAAATTTAAAAATAAATTTGTTCCTCATTTATTTGTTTATTGTCACATTTGAACCCAAACTTACTGTTTATTCGGTGTGTGGTTAAATCTAATTACTTACTTTTGTGATTTGTCGCCCTTCGGAGTAAAATGCACAAAACGCAAAATGTACACTACACGCAAAAAGTAACCAATGGCAAAATGCACAATACGCAAAATGTACACAACGTATAATGTGAAATACGCAGAACGTACAAAACGCAAAATGTACATACATTTACTTATTACACATTTTCCGTATAAAATTGGGTTGGCAAATGAAACGGTAAGGAGATTATACATTTTGCCGAACATATTTCGGTCAAAAGGCAAAATTCCGTCAAAAACATAAGCCCCACTTTCGTTATTAAGTATACTGATTTTCATAAAGTAATTTAAACGGATTAAACTTCCTGATATTTCGAACGTTTTGCAATATCATTGACCCCTGAAAAGAGTACGTATGTATCATCGGAAAATTTGAGGTTTTAGTCCGGGTGCACATATCACTCAGAGTACACTACCGTGACCCTCAGCGCGCTGGTGTTGATCCAGTTAGATATGGACGACTTTAAGTTTGGTGATATCTTGCGTAATGTTAATTTTGCGTATGTACGTTTTGCGTTTTGTACGTTCTGCGTATTTCACATTATGCGTTGTGTACATTTTGCGTATTGTGCATTTTGCCATTGGTTACTTTTTGCGTGTAGTGTACATATTGCGTATTGTGCATTTTGCTCCGAAGGGCGACAAATCACAAAAGTAAGTAATTAGATTTAACCACACACCGAATAAACAGTAAGTTTGGGTTCAAATGTGACAATAAACAAATAAATGAGGAACAAATTTATTTTTAAATTTCGAACGAAGTTCGAAGAGTTTTAGGACAGTTTTTTTTTAAATAAAGAGTGGCATTATGCAGGTTGTAAGCCCAAATCGAATAATTATCTACTTGGAATATCGCAGATTAAAAGTTTTATACCTTTTTTTTTTATAAATTAAGCGAAATTTAAAGATTTTAATTTGTTCGATTAGTTTTGCATTGCTGCTGAATGAAACTAGAATGGAATTCTGATACAGCTCGCGTCGCAAGTAAGCTTTGGTGGCAGTACTGGCTTAACGTGAATTGCGGTGTATTTTACGCTTTTCTTTAAAAAAAAAAATTATTAGTGTTTTGATGATAAAGTATTTATCATTTTTAAATGCCCATTAAACGAGCATGTTTTTAATCTAATTGGCTAACCAGTGGTGATGTATTTTTTTTTCACCAGGAGGGGCTAAAGTTTTACCAAAATAAAACGGAAGAGGCAAATTTTAAATTTAATAAAAAAAATAAAAAAAACTACAATAGTTACTTTTCAATGGTTTTTACCATTTGATAACACAACTATTCAAGATTGTTTTGCAATAAAATAAAAATTAAAAAATAATAAATTCCGAATACCACAGATCAAAAACTCAGTGCGGGTGTACATTTTTCTAAAAATCAGAAAAATTCAAATATCTCGAAAACGGTGCGACTTTTAATAAGGCGATTTTTCCATGTTAGGTAGGTGGCTTGCTCACCTACCTCCCCCTTAAGTTTGACGTGGTACTTACGGGACACCCTGTATAGAGTAACAATGGGCAACTCTTCAATGTACCTACATATTTATTTTAATTTCTAAAAAAACATTGCAAGCAATGTACACTGTGCATTAAATTTCATTAGTAAAGTCACGTGACCAAAGTAAGACTTGTAAGAGACCATAGCAGCTCCATAGATTTCTGACCAAAACAGAGGATCGAATACATTTAGTTCGGTCCTTTTCTCTCGCTTTGGTTAAGAATGGAGAAAGAGTGTGACAGAGCCTTTCGATTCTACAGTCCAGCGTAAGCGTGCGGTACGTTTCACTGCTCGTGCGCTTTGACATATCGTCGGTGATACTTCAAAGCCGCGTAACAACCAAATTTATGATAGAGCAAAAAAAACCTTACTGTGTTATTAAAAAGGTGCATTTTGCTTTTTAAAATGCTACTTACGCGGTTTTGCAGTTTCATTGACGATATGGGCTATGGCTTGAATCATTCGATACTTTTCGTTATGTAAAATTATTTTGTTTAAGGATTCATGAAGTATTATTAGTTATCTTTCTTTAGAGTTATATTTTGGAGTATTTTAGATTTGTTTTGATTTCTAAAGTGTTAAAACAGTGAACGAGCGTCTGCAAATCTGACAAATTGAAGAATTATTAATCATTTACTTAAAGATAAGTGTAACTTAAAGTAAAATTGGTTATGAACTTTTTGATTGGTTGTCAAATTTGAAAAGTTGTATTTGCAGGCAATTGTATGGAAAAAACGCAAGCGTCCCTAATTATGTGACCATCACTGTATGTTGATTAAATTTTATTTATATAAATCTTGTAGTTTTGCGTTAAATGCCTGCGACATACAGACGGACTCGGACATGACGAAATTATAAGGGTGAGGACACAAACATTGGCTACGCTAACTCACTTAATTAAATTTTCTATGAAATTAGCCATACAATTGTAGGGACAGTTTTCGTCCCACAACGGAACTTTTTTCAACGTCAAACTTTTTGGTCCTTACCCATCATAATGAAACTCGAACTATAGCCACCCTCGCTCAGCTCGCGTGGCTAAACATCTCGTGTCATTATTTATTTATTTATTTTATGGCATAGTAAGGCAATCGAGCACACAGGCCACCTGATGGTAAGTGGAAACTGTGACCCATAGACATTCGCATTCATAAGACTGCAAATGCACTGCCAACCCTGAGGACTAAGATGGAATGCCTCTATGCTAGTCATTTCACCGGCTGTCTTATCCCCAAACCGGAACACAACAATGCGAACACTGCTGTTTGGCGGTAGGTTAATGGATAAGATGGTGGTACCAACCCGGACGGACCCTGCACAAGGTCCTCCCACAAGTAAAATATTATGTATATTGGTATTATGGCCTACTTTAGTCCCTTGATGAGCAATCTACTATTATTCTTCTCTTAAACAAGATTCTTACCGAAACTGGATGTAGTTAAGTTTCTTCCCAGTTGAAATCCAGTTCTGACCGGTTATCCCCATCCAGGACAGAGAGGTAAACAGCTCAACACGCAATGAGATCATTTACACAAGAGTTAATCCACAGTTCAAATTGATTTCACCTTCAGTAGCTTCGAGAAACGTGCAAATGTAGCACAGTTACGTTAACTATCTCAAAATGGAAGGTACTTATTGATACAAATAATATATCCTTAGAAATAACTAATGTATATTATACTAATGATCTATGTCCATAAGAACATAATCTGGGGTATGGCAGTGCCCCCGCCAAGAATGCACGGGCCAGATCAACGGGTATCTATTAGGGAATGCAAATAACCGGCCATAACCGGTTTTAACCGGTTATTTTCATACAAAAACGGTTAATAATCGGTTAAATGGCATTCCCTAGTATCTATTCTATCGGTAAAAACCATATCGTCTCTGACATGTTATGGTATTGTTTTTAACTTGGCCGCCATTATTGTCAAGGTAATAAGAGCTATCAAAACTTTGACAATACGATAACAGAGGGGTTACTATGACATAACAAAGCAGTTCACTTTACACTGAGAGAAAAATAAAAAGCTATTCAGGGTGTCCCAGAAACCGGCGTCAACCCGCCCAGGGCTGATAGAGCAGCTCATAAGCTATCGATTTAACTCCCATGTATGTTCAGCAATTGTAGCATTTAAACCGGAATTTTTGCCATTTTTCCTTATGTCCGTGATACGAAAAACCCCTAAAGTCATGTATTAATTCATATTTTTTTCAACTTTTTCTTGCATTATTAGAATCACTGTGAAATAAGGAAGTTTTTAAAGCTACGTGCCAATTTTGTTTTCATTACAACTTTTTGAGTAAACGCGCAAAGTTTGTTTTTCCATACTAAGTGAAAAACAAACGCGGTGTTCTCTAAGTATGGAGAAAGTAACTCTGTGTCTTTACGGACGCGGAATTTTCGAACAGCTATTTTATTTTTATTTCTAGTATTTAAATTATGTATATCAGATTTTTTTGTGAAAGAAATCAATTTTTTTATAACATAAATAATATTCTCATAAATAAATTGAGACGCTACAGTTAAGATATTAATTTCCTTAAAAAGATCTCTTAAGGAATCACGGGAATTTAAGTTGTAAATAGAACGAATAGCCCTTTTTTGTAACACAAATATAGTTTGTATGTCAGCTGCCTTACCCCAAACCAGAATACCTTACGTTAAGACATAACACTATGGAAATAACTATAATAAACTAAGCGAGCTGTCTCAACATTGGTTAGTTGTCTAATTTTCCTAACGGCGTAAGCTGCCGAACTTAGTTTACCTGCCAGTACAGCTATATGGGGACTCCATTGCAAATTTTTATCTATTGTTATGCCTAGAAAAACTGCCTTATCTACGATTTGCAAACACTCGTCATTTAGAAAACTACTAGAATCTAACGGTTTAACATTAGGCAAAGCAAATTGTCGCTAGTAAACCAATTAGTTACTTTAACTATTGTGGTGTTTATGCTACTGTAGTCTATGGATTTTCTGTCTACCTTGAAAATTAGTGAAGTATCATCAGCAAAAAGTACAATATCACAAAGTTTATCTACTGAGAAAAGGACCTAAAATAGAGCCTTGAGGCACACCTATTTTCACTATAGCTCCATCAGATTGTGTTTTGTTTACAACAACTGTTTGAGTTATATCACTGAGATTAGAAGACATAAGACTCATAGCTTTATTAGACAATCCATAATGTTCTAATTTAAAAAAAAGGATCGTATGAACCACGCAATCAAAAGCTATGTCCTAATAACCCCCCAGGTCAATGACAATGATGGTTTTTACCGCCTAGAATAGAGGCTCTGTAATATTTATTTTACTTTGCCCATTTTGAGGGTGACAATTTATTTGACAACCGAGCATGCTCCCGAAATTCAACTTGCGAACAGTGTGGCTATATAGGTCTATCAACTGCTCGAATTACAAACAAACGAACCACAATTTTCCACACTGGCGCAAAGGATAATAGTGATGTAACTGCTGCCTAATAGTGCCGTAAGTGCTTAAACTACAATACATACCTTCACGCCTGTAATCCCAGAGTGGGGTAGGCAGCGCTATAGAATTACCTACAACTTTAAAACTTATTGATGATTATGTTGCCACATTTTGCACAAAAAGGCTAAGATGTTTACCAGCGCCTAACAGTACTACAAGCCTATATTCCCTTAGTCGTCTCTTACGACTTTCACGTGTATATATGGTGTGGCACTATTCTAACCCGGCAAAAACACGGGATTAACTACAATAAATAATTAAGTTCTTAAACTGTCGCCCACGACTCGATCCGTGTAGGCGTCGTTTATCGCTATCATTCGGGAACTATCCACTTTCCTGGGCTGTTCTTATACTAAAGAAGAAGGCGGCTAACTGCATAGTAGGTAATGGAAGCATTTTAAATTTAATATCGTTATCAATAGAGTACAGAATAATTCGACAATTACGTTACACTTAAATGATTTTGTTGAAATTTAGTTTGGAGACAGCTTGTATCACGGAAAAAGATATAGGGTAGTTTTTATTCAGAAAAATTGGACGGTTAGATACGTGGAGAGAGCCGCAGGCATCTGCCAGTGTTATACGTAGCACCTTGACGTGTCTGCGATGTATTTATACATAATTATTGTTATTTCAGGTATAATATATTATCAAACATATTATACACCGTGTTTTTATTGATTTACGATAACTTTAAGGGAACGTTCTTTAGGTCTAATATAGTTTATTTCCCGAAGACAGATAAATGATAACTGTTACGGTTTTAAAGATATTTAATTTTTAAATTTAATTAGTTAACCTCGTTGAACTGGTCTAAAAGGCTCTTAACTGTCTGTGTATGCCACGCCAACATTGACGTATTTGACACTGACACACACTGACTATGAGTTAACTCTTAAGGCCCTTTTAGAATGACCAAAGATACAACATTTAATTACTTTGTTCTAAACAGTTTTTTTTGTTTTTTTTTTGCAATATTTAAAAATCTAATCTACCACTTAGTTTCTATGGATGTACCTAGTAATATGCCGAAGTTATCGTAAATCAAAAAAAACACGGTGTATACAATTAAGCCTTTCTCCCAATTGGGTAGACAGAGACTATAGCGGCCTGTACACGTAAAATTCGGACCGCGGGAAACGCCACGCGCCGTTCCAATCTTCGTTCCAAACCGTATACGTGTAAATGCAACAGTAATAGTCATACATACATACATACATTAAATCACGCCTGTTTCCCAGAGGGGTAGGCAGAGACCACTTCTTTCCACTTGCTACGATCTTGACAAATTTCTTTCGCTTCTTCAACATTCATACATCGAGTCATGCACGCACGTCGGTTTCGGGTACTTAAAATTCTGCCCTTTTCCAGTATTTCTCCGATTTGATTCGAAAAAGTACGCCTAGGCCGGCCCCTTCCGACCCTTCCACTCACTTTCGATCTGTATATCTCTTTCGTCAATCTTCTTTCATCCATCCTTTCCAAATGACCGAACCATCGAAGCATGCCCTTTTCAATCTTAGTCACTACATCTTCTTTTATTCCACATTTCTCTCTGATTTTTTCATTTCTTACTCTATCAATCAGTTTCACACCACACATACTACGCAAAGAGCGCATTTCAACTGCATTTACACGACTTACATGCTTGTCCTGCCACACCCAACATTCACTACCATACATCAGGGTAGGTGCCAGCACTCCATTGTGAACAGCCAGCCGGGCTTTTTGTGAAACGCCCTGTCTGCTTACAAAGGAGTACAGGGCCCCATTAATTTGATTGCCCGCATTCACCCTCCTCTCGATATCCTTCTCACACTTACCATCTCTTGTAAACATACTTCCCAGGTACACAAATTCGCTCACTTGTTCTACTAATTCACCATTTATATTTATCACGCTCTCAGTCATCTCCTCATCCTTCTCTATCACCATGACCTTGGTCTTGGTAACATTTACTTTCATCCCCTTTTGCTTAAATCCCTCATTCATCACTGTCACCATCTCCTGCAACTCAAGTACCGATGGGGCAAGTATAACTTGATCATCGGCATATAAGAGGCATTTGATTAGCAACTCTTGCACACGCAAACCCTTATCATACCCTTTCAAATCCCACATACAACTGTCCATGAATAGATTGAACAGCCATGGTGAGGCAACACAGCCCTGTCTAACACCTTTAGAGATGTTAAACCAGGCCGAGTATGCGCCATTGATTCTGACACAGGCTTTGGAACCCTCATAAAGGGACCTCAAAGCCTGCACCAGGTTGCTGCTCACTCCATACATAGACAGCACCGTCCACAACTCCTTTCTATCTACCCTATCATAGGCCTTTTCCAGGTCCACAAAAGCACAGAAAACCTTTTGATTCACCGCCAAGAACTTTTCTGTGATGGACCGTAGTGAAAAGACCTGATCCGTATATCCCATTCCCTTTCGAAATCCCGCTTGTACATCCCAGATTTTGTCATTCGTAACATTCAATACCCTTTCAATTAAAATCTTCGCATATACTTTGCCGACAACACTAAGGAGGCTGATACCGCGGTAGTTTTTGCAGTCTTGCTGTGACCCCTTTCCTTTATACAGAGGGACGATAACGGCCTTGACCCAATCTTCCGGGACTCGGCCGCTACTCCAACATGCATTGAAAAGACGGTACAACAGACTACCCACCACGCCATCTCCTCTCCTCAGCATTTCTATCGACACTCTATCACAACCTGCTGACTTTCCCGCTTTCATACTTTTTAAAGCCTTCATTATTTCACTCATACTAATCACACTTTCATCTTCGCTACTTGCATCTTTACTCATGCTTTCTGGCTCACGACAAATATCTTCGCATTCAAACAAGCTTTCAAAATAAGTTTTCCATCTATCAAGCATTTTTTCTTCCTCACATATTAAGTCTCCAGACTCATCCCTCACCGCGCTTAATTTAGTTTTCTCCGATTTCCCCCGAGCCGAATTAATCAAGCTCCAAAAGAGTTTAATATTCGACTGGAAGTTGTCAGAGAAACTCCAATCATACTTTTCATTCAGTAAATCTTTCTTTCTAGCCACAACGTCTTTCACTCTTTTCTTTGATCTATTATACTCTTTTTTCTTTCTGTCGCTTAGATCTTGTCCTGGATCTACAGCTACAAAATCCAACCAACATTCCGTTTCCTTCTTTTTACGACACCACATACTTCAGTGGCCGATTTGACCATTCCATTCTTCATAATCTCCCATACATTATTTACATTATTCTCAACTTCACTGTCTTTCATCTTATTAACACATTCAAAACAATCTTTCAGCTTTCTTACGTACTCATCTTGTACAACTTCGTCATTCAGTTTCTCTACTTTTATCCTCTCTAACGCAGTGGTAGGTACGGGAACACGATGGCGCCAACGTGTGAACAGACCCCTTACTCGTGTTACCACTAAGTAGTGATCTGAACCTACGCTAACTCCTCGAAATGCTCTGGTATCTACAACTTTGTTACGCAACCGTTCATCCACAATCATCAAGTCTATCATAGACTTCTCATTCTGCCGTCTCCACGTATACTGATGAATCTCTTTGTGATCAAACAAAGTGTTTGTCACGCAGAGATTCTTGGCCAAACATACATTGAGAAGACATTTGCCATTCTCGTTCACTCGCTCATCACCATACTTACCCAGTACCGATTCAAAACCATCCCTTTGCACGCCTGTCCAACCATTAAAATCGCCTAACAAAATAATCCTCTCATTCTCCTTGCATTTTGTTGAAACCTCATGCAAACTTTCCCAAAACTCCTCCCTTTCTTTTTTCGATTTATTCGTATCTGGGGCATAAGCCCCAATTACGAATAAACGGGTGAGACCTACCTTGAGTCTCACCCAGAGAAGTCTTGGGCTCACACATTCATGCTCTTGCATACATTCAGCCATTCGCTCTGTGAGTACGATGCCAACTCCCTGACGACCGTGCTCGGATACCGGAACTCCGGACCACAAAGCCGTCAAGGTTCCGTGTGTGGACGTACTCACCCCTTTTTTCTTCGTCTCAGTCACACAAAGAACATCCAGCTTTCTCTCTTTCATCATCATACATACTTCATCTAATTTATGTTCCATCCCTCCACAAACATTCATCGTAGCAAGGCGGCTTTCAGCGGCCCGCTTTTTGCCAACCCCCCTGCGAACACGGCGTGACACGTGGCAAACGGCATCGCCGCCGTTCCGATCCCCGGAGGGATCCGAACATACTAGCACTCTTTTGCCCCCCCCAGAGTACGAAGGGCTGCCCAGGCTAGGCCTGGGGAGGGATTCTCTGGCATTGCCAGTACCCTCCTGGGGTATAAACCTTTTAAATCGTGCTCGCATGGTCCATTATGCAGGGTCGGGTTTGAATTCGGAGTTTTCCTTCTCCTAGATAGGTAGCAGCCCAATGCTGACGACGCCTATCCCGCCGGGTTTGAATTCGGAGTTTTCCTTCTCCTAGATAGGTAGCAGCCCAATGCTAACGACGCCTATCCCGCCGGGTTTGAATTCGGAGTTTTCCTTCTCCTAGATAGGTAGCAGCCCAATGCTAACGACGCCTATCCCGCCGGAAGTATAGTACAGTAATAGTCAAATCGTAACAAATGTACCAGTTCGGAACGGAGATTGGAACGGCGCGTGTCGTTTCCCGCGGTCCAAACTTTACGTGTAAGGGCCGCTTATGGAACGCCAAATGTACGGGTCCAAACATACGTGCATGAAGAGGTTGATAAATGTATTACCATACTGAAAAATGGGACTTTTTTGTAACCGGGACTTTGAATCTACAATCAAGGGAATAAAGTTTAATAGCGATTGTTCGAAAATGCCATTTTAAATTTATGAACATAGGACAATAAACCTTATTCTTATTGTACTAGAGTTCAAAGTAAATTGCATTGATTATGTACATCCTGGTGCACTCTGAGCATTACGAGGTTAAGTAAATAAAAATGATTTATTGATTGATTGTCGATACAACAATAGGAAAAGAGATACAACTGTACAGTTTGTAAAATGGACGTTCGTCAATATCTAAATAATGTTGGGTCCTTGTTCCCGTCGACATTTTCGATATGTGTTTATTATAATGTACCTATAATGTAACCCGTGTTGTTGCCGGGTTGCCGGGTTAGAATGGTGCCACTCCATGTCTTCCCGTGGATGTCGTAAGAGGCGACTAGGGGAATAAAGGCTTGTAGTACTGTTAGGCGATGGGCTTGCAACCTGTCACTAATACGCTGGTAAACATCTTAGCCTAATTGTGCAAAGTGTGGTTACTGAATTATCAACTAGTTTTTAAAGTTGTAGGTAATTCTGTAGCTCTGCCTACCCCACTTTGGGAATGAAGGCGTGAGTTTATGTATGTATGTACCTATAATGTACCTTTGAATCTTTACTTCAAAAACAGGAACAAAAATACGTGTACCTCTTGTTTGGCTATTGAGTATAACTCAAGGAATTATGTACAAAATGTCCCAGATATTAAGAAGATGAGTGTCCATGAACTTAACCAACATGCAATGTGTGACCTCGCTTGACGGGAAGCTCTAGATTGGCGTCGTTGTAATTCAACAGGTGCACGCTTGGTCCATCGTCAACTATTCGTTTTTTGGCAAAGAGTAATCAAATGTGTAGACATTGCAAAAAAATATTGTTTCAGTGGTATTTTTAACCTGCGACAAAAAAATCCATCCGTCCGTCCGTCCGTCCGTCCGTCCATCGATCTATCCGTCTGTCCGTCTGTCCGTCTGTCCGTCTGTCCGTCTGTCCGTCTGTACGTCTGTCCGTCTGTCCGTCTGTCTGTCTGTCCGTCTGCCCTTCTGTCCGTCTGTCCGTCCGTCTGTCTGTCTGGCTCTCTGTATATAGCACTCACTTTTTCAGAAACCATCAAAGCATCAGACTAAATTGTCTATAGTACCTACTGAAATCATCTAAGACAGCACCAAATAACTTTATATAGAAAACTCATTCCAACTTGTGTTTTTAGATTCGGAACCCTACACTGAGCACGGTCCGACATGTTCTTGCTCGGTTTTTTTGGACTTCGAGTATGTTCACATCACATTTTCGCAATATACGCGATGAAGACTTTCTGTCAAAGTTGCTTGGGTCAAAACGGACGAATTTAGCAAAAAAAAACCAACATTATGGGGATTTCAAAAACATGGAGTCTTACATACATTAATAAATACATACTAAGCTTTTACTTTTAAATATAACTCCTCCCCAACTTACAAAAACACGCTTTCTTTAACTTTAACTAGTAAAAGCCCAGCAAATTTATCTATTTCTAGTTGAATCTGTTGAATCTAGAGAAATACCTCACATTATTACCTAAGGAAAGCTGATTATACGTACCGTAAAATAGGCTAAACAGAGTTTCCCAGGGTAAATAAAAATACCCTCTAAAATAAGTCATACCAGTATTAATATGGCTCATGGACTAATTCAACATCCTTTTGTTTTTTTGCCATTAATATGTTTAACGTCACCTTATACTTAAAAAGATGATGTTTTTAAAATATTTAATGACCAGTCTGCAGCTATCTGATCTCTCCCGTGACGTCACTACTGACAATGCCGGGCTAGCGCCGCTCCAATAAGGATATGCCGTCCAAGCCACCGCTCGCGCTCTTTAACTCCCAATTACAATTGGCTAATAGACCATCCACGCACTGGGAGCGTGCTAGTGGATATTTGTTAATAACCCTCTAGCATTAAATCTTATTTCCTAACAGTTTATTTGAAGTTCAGAACTACTTCACAATATAAGACAAATGTACTAAACCATTCAATTATTTTATATCATAATAGGACAAATAAATAAATAAATATCTGCGGACAATGTCACACCAATTGACCTAGTCCCAAACTAAGCTCTAGGCTTGTACTATGGGTACTAGACAACGATATAAATACTTAAATAAAGAAATGTATACTTAAAATACATAGAAAACATCCATGACTCAGGAACAAATATTTGCGCTCATCACACAAATATCTGCACTTACCGGGATTTGAACCCAGGACCGCTAGCTTCATAGGCAGGGTCACTACCAACTAGGCCAGCGCGTCGTCCCATCTTAGCCCATTTGCGCAAAATGTGGTAACAGAATTATTAATAAGTTTTTTAGAGTTGTAGGTTATTCTGTAGCTCTGCCTATCCCACTCTGGGAACGAAGGTGTCAGTATGTATCTATATAAAATAAATTTTTGGTGCGGATTTTGTACTTCTTTTACACGTCATTCTATTGTTCTCCCTGCATTTAAAAGCCCTTGAATTTAACAGCCCTTGTTTTTTTTAAATTACGATATCGGAATTAGGTGACGCGCATTCTCTAGATAGAGCTGGCTACTATGCATAGCGAACCCTCAAGACAAAAAAAAACGTTTCAAAATTCATCTTATGCGTTACACGTTCAATTGCAAACATATATCTTGTTATTACTCGTGTTAAGTCTGCTCCACCTACTGTTTGAAATATATTAATTTGACACCTTGCCCCTACTAAGGTTGTCTGGAAGAGATCGCTAATCAGCGATAAGACCGCCTGTTGTTTACCTGTATTAACTATTTTAAATTGTGCTCCTTCTCTGTTATGTTTTTGTTTGGTGTACAATAAAGTGTTTTGTATTGTATTGTATTTATTGTATGCGTATTTCTCTGTTCGTTGTAGTTGTTCACACGAATAATCGTTTTTCTTTTGTGTTTCCCTTTTTTCTTAAAAGTTGTTTATGTGTCTAGGTAGATATATTAAGGAGAATTTTATATAGTCAACACATTGACGCAACCATGCTAAACATGGAGGGCTCGCCGTAGAGAATTGAAAACAAGTTTAAATTGTCACATAAAATCCTTACTCGCTTACTTTCTGCTATTATTACTCGTTTAGAATTGTAACTGAATATCGGTGTAATGGCACATACGAAGGAACAATATGTCGTCGGATTATACTTGGTAATGCGGGTTAACGTTCGGAGCGAGCACAAGATTACTGGCATGTTTCCATTGAGCTGACAAACGAGAGGAGGCTTCTGTTCTCCCGTTGACGGAAAAAAGGCAGTATAAGAGTCTGAATCCATATGCGTTTACTGCATTTTTACTATAGATGGCTAAGAGGGTATGCCCTTAGTTACTATAAAATCAATGGCTATAATATCACTTTCTCTAAATTAATTTGCTATAATCAGTCACATGCTACACATTCAAATGCTATAACAGTTCGATTCCATAATCTTCAGTTACTATAAGTTTTAGATGCTATAAAATTATTTGCTATACTTTCAAATTCTATTTTTAAAAAAACTCTAATAATTATTAGCCATAAGCTTGAAATTACATAAGATTTATTTACTTTAACCTTCGAAATCTCTAATCAACACTAGCTATAACATCAGTTTTTCCAAAATTATAGTAAATACACATTATAGAAAATGACTATTATAGCAAATGAATGATAATAGCCAGTGATTTTATAGGAAATGAATTTATAGCATCTACTTTTATGACACTCGATTTTATAGGAAATATGGTAGACCCGGCTAAGAGACGTCTCATGATACCTTTTACATAAATTAGACAGGTTGAAAGAACGCAGCGAAAATTTATATGAACCGTATTCTACTTTGTCTTATACCTTTTATTATGGGATAAGAAGGCAAACGAGCACACAGGCCACCTGATGGTAAGTGGAACCTGTGACCCATAGCCATTCGCATTCACAAGACTGCAAATGCACTGCCAACCCTGAGGACTAAGATGGAATGCCTCTATGCTAGTCATTTCACCGGCTGTCTTATCCCCAAACAGCAAACTTCATATCGTACAATTTGGCTGTTGGTATACTAGCACACATGCAACCTTATTGTAAACTAGAGGATGATTGGGATGATTTTCCAAAAATCGCTTCTTATCCCTTGACATAAGAAACCTTCGTGCCAAATTTGTAATCTCTAAACTCAGCGGTTTGGGCTGTGTGATGATATGTCAGTCAGTTTCTTCTATTATATGTTAAGATGGGATCAGAGACCTATAAGGTTGTTCTAAAATCTCAAGATTGAAATCCAAAGACTCCAAATCTGAGGAGTTAAATGGAATTCCTCTATGCTATTTATTTCACTGGCTGCCTTATCTACACACCCGATTGCAACACTGATGCTTTGCGGTAGGTTGAAGGTAAGATAGTAGTAGTGATCCACCATCCAACCTTGCACAAAGTTTGTTCACCACAAATGATCAATTAACCATTTCCTTGTATCAGCCAAATGGAACCTTGACTCGCCATAGAACGGTGTCATAGTGACATTATAAAACAATTTGTTTGACACTTGTGCCGTGTGGTTGCCGGGTTAGAATAGTGCCACTTCATGTCTTCCCGTGGATGTCGTAAGAGGCGACTAAGGGAATAAAGGCTTGTAGTACTGTTTGGCGATGGGCTTGCCACCTGTCATTAATACACTGGGAAACATGTGCAAAATGTGGTTACAGAATTTGCAAGAAGTTTTAAGACTTGTTGGTAATTCTTTAGCTCTGCCTACCCCACTCTGGGAATGAAGGCGTGAGTTTATGTATGTATGTATTGTTTGACACTTCTCACGACTTGAATCATAACGTCACTGTGACACAGTTCTATGATGGGTCAGGGTTCCAATGGGCTGATAGTACAACATACTCATCTAAATATTTATGTATAAAATAGTACCGCGACTGAGTGACTGACTAACAGACCACACATTCTAAACCACTGGACTTAGTGACGGGAAATTTGGAGAGAGTATTCCTTTAGTACCCTAGGAGTGCACTAAGAAAGGATTTTCCGAAAATCAACCCCCGACGGGAAAAAATAGAGCTAGTACCGGGAAATTTATTCTATGCGTACGAATTGGCAAGCGCCCTCTAGTAGTTGATACTCGTAGACTATTGACGTGCTGCATCTAAGCATAAAGGAAAGTAGAGATCATTAAAAATATTGTGTACACAAATTAAAGTCCGGGTCAATAGAAATGACATAAGATGTAAACAAAACCAAAATGGACCAATTTGTAATAATACTCCATAATTACGTACTTTTGGACATCGCGTGAGGTATTTAAATGAGGTATACTTTCATTTATGTTAAATAAAAATTAACTAAACGATTTCTTAAATCAAATCTCGTTTGCAGAAACATTGAGGTTATGTGTCAAACAGGGTAAGGAGTACTGTTTTTTTACATCTTATGACATTTCTATGAATTAATGTATTATGTGCAAGTCCTTTCACATTTTGTAGAAATTGGGATATTGATATTGACGCTCTAGTTTCAATATTGAATAACATCAAACGGCGTTTCATTATGGACACAAGTAACTTGTGCTTCATTATAACATTTCATGAAATTGTTCAAATCCAAAATATTTATTCAGTAAATTGCCCACATGAGGGCTCTTTTATATATCGGGAATATGGATTTAATCTATTATGAATACTGTTTGTTTTTCTCGTTCAATCCAATTACAAAAGTTAATAAGTTAAGTTTATGTTACTTTGAGTACCTACTGGTTTGTTCATTTAGTATTTTTTTAATTATTAGTATTATCATCTGTTTTTGATATTTTTTGTGCAAACTTGTATGTGTCCAACCCTATGCATTGTCCTAACTCATTAACTTCAGGATTAGCTGGAAGAGATCTCATTTAGGGATAAGTTCGCCTTTGTACATTACTTTAATATTTATATTTTTGTGGAATAAAGAGTTTACATACATACATACATACAAAAGTCGCAATCGCATTACGTTTATCATGGTAAACAGGCGCCACGTGTTACTGGGAAACTGAAGAATAAATTAAACATTCGCTTTCGTTTTCACTGACACGTTTTAAAATAATGATTCTTAGATTTTAAGCAACAGTAAGAAAGCAAAGGTCTGTTTAGGGTTCCGTACCCAAAGGGAAAAAACGGAACCCTATTACGGACGCCTAGAAAAAGATAGGTAGACTGTTGAAATTTTCACAGATGATGTATTTCTGTTGCCGCTATAGCAACAATTAGACAATTACTAAAAGCATATATAAATAAATATTTTAGTGGGCTTCCATACTACAAACGTATTTTTTTTTATATACAGTGTGTAAGGGACGGCTCACCAAAAACTGAAACCATAGCTTCAGACCATTGTACTGAACTGAAATCCAGTGGACATTTTCCCGGGAAAACGAAAATTTTCTCGTTGGTTTCAGTTTTCGGTGAGCCGTCCCTTACACCCTATATAGGTATACATACAGGATGTAAGGGACGGCTCACCGAAAACTGAAACCATAGCTTCAGACCATTGTACTGAACTGAAATCGAGTGGAAATTTTCCCAGGAAAACGAAAATTTTCTCGTATTTTACTTGAAAATGCCGTTTTCACAGTTTTTTTACATAATGAGCTTCAGTATGTCATAACATGTTGTCCTAGATCGGTTAATATGCATAAACATGGAAAAAAATAACGAGGAAATTTTCGTTTTCCCGGGAAAATTTCCACTGGATGTCAGTTCAGTACAATGGTCTGAAGTTATGGTTTCAGTTTTCGGTGAGCCGTCCCTTACACCCTGTATAACGGTACGGAACCTTTTGTGCGCGAGTCCAATTCGCTCTTTGCTGATTTTTAAATTTAATCTCATCCGGTGACTGCTCACCAAAATGCTCCAGTTTTGCGATTTCTTTAAATGTGATAGTTTTCTTTTAACTGGTAATTTTCACGCCTAGGATATCAAATATGAGTGCCCCCACTCCTAAGCATGACCACCACGTGACTTTATAGACGTATTATGAGATTAAGTAAAATAGTAAGATTAATAGACTTACAGATATTAAAGAACAAGGCGATTTGAATTAAGTTCAATAAAAAAATCTACAACATTCACGAACGGATCTATTACAAATAACTACAATTGTACATAAAATTAAAGTATAAAGTAGCATGCTTACCTGATAAATAAAACCCCGGTAAACATACAGCAGAAAACGTGCCTATAAAGTTTTGATGCCTTCCCACTGAATGTTCCTGTCAAGCTGTCACCGACTTTCGCTTGTTCCGTTGGAGTTGTCGGTGACACGGCTTGCTTACTAATGCTTAGCCATCAACCGTAAACAAAAACAAAACGTTGACTTTAACACTCTTGTTTTTTAGCTTTACCTGTAACTCAGTAGTAGAACATTTTGTAAGCCAATTTTAACCTTCTTCTAATTGGGATACACCTATTTTTAACGAGGTATATATTTGACAAGCTCTTGTGTCTCTGTAATAGAAACGCGTAAAGAGTATGAAGTGGACTCGTCATCATCAGGTTCCAAGTTTATTCCCCCAGATTCCAATTTCGGTAAGTAAAATATCATGTGAACTCATTTGTCAGATACTTAAAGAGCTTAGGTATCAAAGACAACATTAAATTGTTAGAGTGGTTGGGAATTTTGTAGCTCTGTCTACCCCACTCTGGGAATAAAGGCGTGAGTGTATATTATGTATGTAGTATTATGTCGCTTTGCTCAGGAATTAACTCGAGACCCCTTAGGTCAGGAGTAAAATCTGGAGTCTCATTTGCTCAGGATTGAATATCGCGCCCGTTACATAAAATAGGGCTTTATCCCCTAGGTAATATCTACTATAACGTGTCGAACCTTCTTCTATTTTGAAAAGCGAAAGTTTGGTTGTGTGTGTGTTTTTTACTTATTCACGCTGCAACGGCTTACGGTTTTCACTGAAATTTGGAATGGAGAAAGCTTATACCCTGGATAAACACATAGGCTACTTTTCATCAATTTTTTTTTTAAAAAAACGAGGGAATAACTATAATCAAAATCTAAGCGGATGAAGACGCGTTCAAATCCTACTTATCCTACTAGTAAAAAAGGATGGTAAAGTGGGGGGCAGGAGGAGGGAGGAGAGGGAGGTAAGGTGTGGAATTTTGTATGAGTTTCGTCATTTTTGAAGTCAGAAACTTCAGACTTGGAATATAAAATTACAAATAAAATATTAGGGATAAAAGAGGGATTTAGAATTATATAATGAGAGTTTCGTTATGTATGTTTTAGAAGCGTGAAAGTTGACTACTAACTCATAAATAAAAAATATTACTTTTGGCGATTTTGAAAAAAAACCTACGTGGTTGAAATTGGGGATAGATGTCAGTATGTTTCGAAGTTAAATAAACTAATAGCTATGAGCTATGATAATAGCTGAAATGTACTTGGAGGAAGTATAGTTGGTTAGGCTAACATTTTTTGATCACCCTGGTATGACCCGGTGGTACTCTGAATGCAGTTGGTTAGGGTAAAATATTCTTTTTGATCATCCATAATCCAAATGGGCTTTAGAGGTTGAATAATTTTTTAATCAATCAGTACCGAAAATTAACCATGTTAAAAAAAACACTAATTTTTCTTTATCACCTATTCAACTTTAGAAGTAAAAACTAATTCGGCACTTACATCTACTATAATACTTTACGCATTAACATCTAAATCGTAGAATTCATTCAGTGTGAAATTGTGCGACTTTAGTTTATTATACATGAAAGTATAATATACAGCGACAAAGTTCTTCGCAGCTTGTCGCGGACCGGGAGTGTAAATAAAAGCGAGAAAGGCCGCTCGCGCTCATTGACCCAAGAACTTCGCCCTTCTTGCTTTGTTTGGGATATTGTCAGTTTGTATTACCTTCTCTAATATAGAAAATTCTCATGTCACGGTATTTGTAATTAAACACCTCCGAAATGGCTCGACCGATTTTCGTGAAATTTTGTGTGCATATCGGTTAGGTCTGCGAATCGGACAACATCTATTTTTCATCCCCGTAAGGGTGGGCCACCCCAAAATTTTACATACATGGCAAAACAACGTTTGCCGGGTCAGCTAGTTCAATATAAAATTAAGATAGCACAGTTTTTTTATGTTGAATCCTAAAAACGGTAAAACACACAAGCGCTAAATTTGGGATGATTATATGTACATAGTACAAACTCTAAAAAAACTACTTATACTGAAAACCGGTCAAGTGCGAATCGGACTCGCGCACCAAGGGTATTTTTATCGACTAAGATATCGGCTAGAGCGATTTTTTTCGCTGGATGTACTTATTTACATCCTATCCTACATACATATAATACAAGTATAGTAGTACAAGCCTAGAACTTAATTTGGGACTAGGTCAATTGGTGTGACATTGTCCCCTGATATTATTATTATTATTTAGATATTTATTGAAAATTCTGCAAATTAGGTTTTTTATAATAAGTAGGTATATATAAAAGTAAAATAACAATACCCATACAAAAGTATATAAACACTATAAAAAACCTAACCTACGGGTGCCGCCGGCAGCGGGGCAGGGCTCAAGCTACCGGTGGTTAGGGCTGCAGAGAGAGGAACCTCCTCACAATGCGTGCCGAGTCGAGGAGTACTGCCTTCTGTATCTGGCCCTTGATCCAGCCATCTAGCGAGAGTCTCTTGAGGTGTTGTTCGAGACTCTTCGCTATAAGACCGTTTGCCGAAACGACTATCGGGACAATGATCATCGAGTCAACATCCCACATGGTGGTCACCTCGTGAGCCAAGTCAAGGTCCTTGCTGAGCTTATCCTTCTCGGTCCTCACGAGGTTCTCATCATGCGGGATGGTGTCGTCGATGAGCACTGCCCGGCGTTGAGATCGATCTGTCAACACGATGTCAATAATATTTATCATTGCGAAAGGTTACGGTTACGTGAGTTTGTTATTTCTTCGCTAAAACAGATGGGCGAATTTCATTGGATAATAATTTGGAATAGAGTTTGCTTATGCCCTGGATTTACACATATGCTACCTTGAATCTAGAATATAATCACTATTCCCTTGGTATGCCAAAATTACTAATACTACGCGGACGAAGCTGCGGGCAGAAGCTAGTTTATCATAAAATCTTCAGTGAAATTGTTTAGAAAGTTCATCCGTCGAACTAAAGTTAGATTTCTTAAGTGTTCTCAATTGTATTGTATCTGCTCTTTGAAAAGACTTAATGTTTAAAGTGCCGTTTCATATTAGAAATTTCCTGGCCCGTATCTTTAAACTTGATAATTTAAATAATTTTTATTCGAGAATTAATTTTAAAAAAACCGCGGACCCCGTGTGGTTGCCGGGTTAGAATAGTGCCACTCCATGTCTTCCCGTGGATGTCGTAAGAGGCGACTAAGGGAATATAGGCTTGTAGTACTATTAGGCGATGGGCTTGCAACCTGTCACTAATACGCTGGTAAACATCTTAGCCTATTTGTGCTAAATGTGGTTACTAACTTATCAACAAGTTTTAAAGTTGTTGATAATTCTGTAGCTCTGCCTACCCCACTCTGGGAATACAGGCGTGAAGGTATGTATGTATGTATGTAGGAATTATTACCATGGATGAAAACCGCATTAAAATACGTTGGGTAATTTGAAAGAACTAAGTGTACGAGTACCTTGTAAGGATTGCGGGAACGCGGTGGATGCGAAAAGCACAAGACCGGTCTGAGTGGAGAGCCTAGGACTGAGTGGGGAGGACCTTGTGCAGGGTCCGTCCGGGTTGGTACCACCATCTTATCCATTAGCCTACCGCCAAACAGCAGTGTTCGCATTGTTGTGTTCCGGTTTCGGGATAAGACAGCCGGTGAAATGACTAGCATAGAGGCATTCCATCTTAGTCCTGAGGGTTGACAGTGCATTTGCAGTCTTATGAATGCGAATGTCTATGGGTCACAGTTTCCACTTACCATCAGGTGGCATGTTTGCTCGATTGCCTTCCTATGCCATAAAATAAATAAATAAATAAATAAATAGAGCCTTGGGGGAGGCCTATGTCCAGCAGTGGACGTCTTTCGGCTGACATGAATGAATGAAAAAAAGTGTACATACAAAGGGACAGAGGGCGGAATGCTACTTTGTTTTTAATAATATGTAGAGATTTAAGTGAAAAAGTATACCTACACGATGAAAGATAAATTCAAACATTTTCTCTCTTTTCAGATTCTAAAATTGCCTTTTTTGTCAGCAATCATACATTTTCGTTCGCGTTTGTTGTCACAATTTCGACAGGGGGTATTAACAACACAAAGGATTGATAAACGATTGTATTGTCACAGGAACCTTGATAACGCAAATTCGGATTTAAAACGTTTAATTATAGAACCTGGTCGAGTCGGACTTGCACAACGAGGCTTCCGTACCGTCAGTTTTTTTTATGGCGTAGGAATGCAACGAGCACACAGACCACCTGATGGTAAGTGGAAACTGTGACCCATAGACATTCGCATTCACAAGACTGCAAATGCACTGCCAACCCTGAGGACTAAGATGGAATGCCTCTATGCTAGTCATTTCACCGGCTGTCTTATTCCCAAACCGGAACACAACAATGCAAACACTGCTGCTAGGCGGTAGGTTAATGGATGAGATGGGGGTACCAACCCGGACGGACCCTGCACAAGGTCATGGTCAAGATTTCAATATTTATACAAGTCCTCACTGCTTAAAGCATTTGGGAATTCCTGGACGCGCCTTTGCGGTGAGCTGTAAACAAAGGGTTCCCACAAAAGATCAGCAATGGTCCAAGCGTTACACGAGGCCAATGTCAAACCCCCCTTATTATAATACAGCGTAGTATTCGTAGCTGGCTGGCGGTGAATATGTCATAGGTCGTTTTAAAATCATCAATCATGCCACTCATCTATTATAGAGTTGTCTTACCCTTGGGCCGGGAAACAAGAATGCACGCACCGCAGTGATGATTTCACACATTCATGCCCGGCGACAAAACGTGAACTTCGTTAATTATTTAATAAAATAACCTATCTGATTTGCTGGTTAAAAGAGCTGCTAAATTGAATGATTCAAAAATACTTAACAAATTTGATTGAATCTGATTTTGACTTTGACGATAAATAAAAAATCTGTTTGTTATATTTTTGTATTATAAATTTATTTAGTAGGAACTTCAACAAAGCGCGTACAGTTACATGCTAAGCGCCTTATTTATTACAGAAGGTCATAGCATGCACAGAAATACAAGTAAAATGCACTTATTTGAAATTTATCTCAGTTTGCTAAGTAATTGCGTAACTACTCAATATTAATAAGTTTTTTTTAATTTTAGGAAAGAAGTCGCACTTCTTGTTGTATGCGATGATATACCATTTAGGTACCCGATTGTGATGAAATTTAGTATAGAGATAGCCTGAATCCCGGGAAAGGCACAGGATACTTTTATCCCGCAAAAAATATCAATAAACTTTAAAACTATAATCAAGGATAACCCTTGTGACCGGTTGTTAGCCGGATTCCACCACGTTGGCTTGGGTGAGGCATTCTCTCTTGTTTTTTTTGTCTTGGAATATTTGGAGAGAACGCAGCATCTAGGCTGGTGTACCTTGGGATGGGACTATCTACTTAGTTGTGGGACTATTCCGGGTTTGGTGATACTAATGATAAGATACGTTCCTGCACGCTTTACGAGTTCCTTTGAAATTTCAGAGTAAACTCTAGATATAAGACAGGTTGAGAGTTGTTTAAAGGGTGATTGGGCCTATCAGAAAAAAAGTAAACTCACGCTACGGGCAGACAGCGGAGGGGAATATTTGTGAGCATAGACAATCGTCTCCTCCTTGGGCGAATGCTTTTCGGAGCGGCTGAGTAGTTGAATCCTTATGGCCAATGGCGTCTCTATTAACAAGAACTGAGGTTTTAGACGGCAGGCTTTAAGTCTACTCACGTGAGAGAGTAGCCGTAGTTTAGTATGAGCAAACCTAGGCTGGGGATGATGGGTAATGCATTTGCATTGCGTAAAAATACACACATAAACGCGTATTATACTTGTTTCTTTATCTTTACAAATCTTTAGTACTTTGAGAAGTGATGATGTATTTAAAATAATCATTCCGTTATTTTTATTTGCCTCGTCTTCATTTATAAATCACAACATACGGCTTTCACAGGGCGTGAACGCTAAGTAGGATCGGTTAAGTATATATTTTAGTCGGGTATTAATTATAAATCAAACAAATCTCTGTGTCAAACAAGGGCGGAACCCTCCTCCACTGTGATTTCATGAGGCTTAGAAAGGTTTACACCATATGACGAATTGTTTGTGTTGGCTCGTTAATCTATTCCTCATGTCAAAATGAATTAGATGGCCTCCCAACTCGAACAACGTATAATTATTACTTTAATAAACTCATAGATGGCGTCACAGGTATCGAGCGAAACATTTGAATCAGTAATCGTGAAGATTGAATGATTTTTGCACCTTAATAAGTTCAACGTACCTTAATTACATCAAAAACATCCTTCTCAACATAAAGTAGGGTATATTTTACAAGTTTAATAAATGCAATAAATTTTATATTAACTCCATCTAACTCATAAAAAACTTAAAGGCTTTCAACCTTGCTACGCCTTATTAGGTACTGTCACTAGATGGTGCCATCACGGATCGCGAAACTACTATCACAGTATATAAATAAACCAGTAAAGAAACTAGGCCTACTTTTCAAGATAAATACCTACGCTCCAATTGAGCGTTTAAGGGTTGTCCATTAGCATTTTGTAAAATTGAAAAAAAATCTTGTTTATTGTATCTCAGCTAGTTAGTGCAAAATCGATACGTGTGATCTGCGACAACAAATCCGTTGCAGATTGAGAAAAAGTAGCCGCCATCTTGAACTTTTTAGTTATTCAACCGATTGCTTCCAAAATCGACATATGGGGATGTGTATGGTCTCCGACAACTAATCTGTTGACAGATTGAGAAAAAGTAGAGGCCATATTTATTTTTTTATTTATTCAACCGATTGCTTCCAAAATCGATATCTGGGGATGTGCGTGGTCTCCGACAACGAATTTGTTGGCAGAATGAGAAAAAGTAGCCGCCACCTTGAACTTTTTTATTATTCGACAGGCTAATTCAAGTGTCAATTTCAAGAGTTAGGACCACACAGATCTCCAGATATCGATTTTGGAAGCAGCCTGTCGAATAATAAAAAAAATCAAGATGGCTGCTACTTTTTCTCATTCCGCCAACAGATTAGTTGTCGGAGACCATACACATCCCTAGATATCGATTTTGGAAGCAATCGGTTGAATAACTAAAGAGTTCAAGATGGCGGCTACTTTTTCTCATGCTGCCAACGAAATCATTGTCAGAGACCACACAGATACCCAGATTTCGATTTTGGAAGGAATAGGTAGAACAACACAAAGTGTAAACAGGCGGCGGTTTCTTTTTTTTCTAAATTCGAGAGGATGAGAATGCTTATTTGACATATTTCATAACCTAATAAACAAAATGTCAGACGTGTTGCAAAAGTTCCCGATTCATCGGGAAATCTACCGATTTCGGCTCTTCCCTCCCGATATCACGATTTAGCGACCCCGTTTCCCGAATTTCTACATTTCGAACCAAAGTAACAAATTCAAACAGTATTTTTAAGACGACAACACCAATGGTAGACACTCAAAGAAGGACCTATCCACGGTCGAGAAATATATTTAAAAAAAACACTCAATGTTCAAATATTGCAGAGAGAGATGTTTATTATTTTATATCGTTTAATAATTTAATAGTTTGTAAATTAAAGTAATTAGTGTAAAATACAGTTGTTTTATTTCGACTAAAATCTCCCGAGTTCTCTTGAATTTTCGCTGGGAAATTAAACGATTTTTATATTTTTACTTTTGCAACACGTCATCGTATTATTAAAAGCATTTTTTTTTTAAATATTTCATTTATTCTTACCTTTCAACACCAGCAGAGAGTTTAAAAAATGAAAGTTCCGGGTTTGAAGAAGCCGAATTCAAACCGTATATACCACCATACCGCAATACTTTTGTGGCATCTTTCTCAAGGTCTCGTAGAGGCGTGCGTCTGTGTGAGTGCGTCGTTTCGAGCATTTGTTCGTAGCTTCTTTACTGGTTTACTTATATACTGTGCTACTATGCACTCACAGACCCCAAGCGTTTCGTTTGTACAAATTCTTATTTGATGCGTAAAATCAATACTCGAAATACTTCTTTTATATTAAAGACAAAAAAACAATAGAGAAAATAATGTCTTGACGAATATAAATGAATATTACAAAATACTGTTTTGGCGGTTTCGGTGTATTAAAATGTTAGTACAAACACGGAACGAACAACGTTTTATCTTTAACCATTGAAGTATCAAAACGCGCTGACAGTTTGTGTACAAACATTTAAACTACAATCGGCGTCAAAAAAATCGCACTTTTGAAATTTTGACTTCAAGCGAATAAAGCTCTTAACTTATTTATTGTACCCTACCAATATTAGTATCATTTGAAAGCACAGTTAATAAACTTTAAAATCGGGCAAAACCGACCTTGTGTGCGTCTCCCGCACTGGAGGTGGACGTTTCCAGGGGTCCCTGACTGCTCATCGGTACATCACAGAGATCCTGGAGGACCACGTGGTCCCGTATGCTGGTTTTGTCGGGCCTGAATTCACATTCATGCACGAGCACGACAACGCCCGCTCTCATACGGCGTTGATTGTTCGGGACAATCTGGATCAGGTTGGGATCCCCGTGATGCAGTGGCCAGCGAGAAGTCCTGACCTGAACGCCATAGAGCACATTTGGGATGATCTGAAACGCCGGGTGCGGTCTCGTGATACTGCCCCTGCCACCCTTGAACAGCTTCGGGACGCCGTCATCGAGGAGTGGAGTGACATTCCTCAAGAACGCATCGTGACGTTGGTGAGGTCAATGAAGGATCGCATGGAGACTGTAATAAGGGCTAGGGGAGGTAACCCTAGGTTTTATGTTTCGTTTTAAGAATTTGTTTTACTGTATTTTTTCTTTTTGTTTTGTTTTTAGATTGTGTAATTTTGGCGTGAATAAATGTTTTTCCTCTTTTCATGAAAAACGGTTTTTTTTAAGCTTAGTAATCATTATCACATTTTTATTAATTAAAGGATTCAATAACCTTTAAAATGAGGCCCCACACTCATACCTTATCTTAGATTAAATAGGGTTTATAGCTGCTTGAAGTCAACATACCAAAAGGTGCGATTTTTTTGAGGCCGAGTGTATAACTTTGTTTCGTTGGATTCGGATAAAGTTGAAGTTGAAGGTGATATTTCCTTTTTATGTTAATACGCACGCTTAAATACGCTCACCAAACTATTTTTAACTTATTCTTAATTCTCATTGTAAGTGAATTGTACAATTCTTATGAGAAAATAAATTCTTTAAACCTAATAAACCAGTTATTTTTACCTATTGCTTTTATTTATTGTCAGCAAAAAACTTCCCAAACATGTCATTAAAACATTCCTATTTGTCCTGGACATCATTAATCAGGGCAGATGTTCCTATGAATTAATAAAACGCTAACACAATGTCACCGGTAGGATTATACCCACTACATATTAATTTTAAGTCAACAATTTTCTTGACGTCTCATTCTTGAAGTCAATGCCATCTGGTGATACGTTACTAAAACTATTAGGTAGGCTGCCAGCATCCAGTGGTGGCTCAGATACGGCATCTACTGGTGTAACTACGGGACTAAAATTGCCTACCGAATTGTCTACATTAGGACGGCACGCTTTTGCTGTATGAGATTGGGTATCTGTACTTGTATTCTGTTATCTGTGGCACAGCATAGGAGTTATACATTTTTATTCATGTCACTCAAAACTAAATCGAGAGAATGGAATGGAGCTTACGTAATTTGTAACTTCGATTTTCAAAGCAGGGTCTCTGATTAGGAAGTATTTATTTTATTAGAAACCCCATTTGGTCTAACTATTGTCCATTTACTTATAAAGGATCAACCTCACAGAAAGATTAATTGATAAGTATCACACTTAAAAACTCAACAAAAATTTAAGTAAACTGAAACTGCGTAAATAGAGCAGCTTTGTGGGCATTACTAGTTCTTTCCTGATGCGGTTAGTTTGGCTTACACAAAACCCTGGTTACGAAGTAGCTTGCTTTTGAGGTTTGGTAATAGTTTCTACTATTAACAAACCTCTATACAAGAGCTGTAAAGCATTTTTGAGTTGGTGTTTGAGGCATCGTGGAAACTTTTACAGGATTTTGGGGCTTAACAGAGTAACGATTTGCGCACAAAAAAAAATCGCGGTAAGGGCAAATATTTGCAGGACCAGAAAGGATAATCGGAATTTTGAAGGTCAATCAAAAAGGACACATAATTATGCAAAATTCGGTAGTATTCCTTGATTGAAATAAAAACCATAAATGAAAAGAAGAGTCCAGAGAAATTTGCTGGACAGCAAAGCACGGAGATACGATATCTTAAAAACCAGGGTGAGACTGGAATTTCAAGAGACTGCAGATCAGCAGTTCTTCAAGCTCAGGAACGATTTACGTTCTGTGGAATTAGAGGGCATCACCGCAATGAAGGCTAGAAAAAATATAAATTACTAGATTCTGCCTGCGACTGCGAAGATTTTGAATATCGTTATTCTCTCGAAAACTTTTGATAACCCGAATATAAGCTATCTCCATTTAAAATTACATCCAAATTCATCCAGCCGCTGTAGCGTGAAAGAGTAACAAACCTCCATACATCCATACATACAAATTTTCGCATTTATAATATTAGTAAGGACTATAGTGGGCAGAAGACGCGGGTTTGAAAATATACCGCTTTATTTGGTTTGGGTTTGGACTGCTTTTGCCTTGACTTTAATGCTAGATATTAAAATCTGGCCTGGCCTTCGGCGTGATTCTCAGGGGGGGGATAGGTGCCGGAAACAGGTAATTGAGATGACAAAACCATACGCGTCCGCTGCCAGTTCCTATCCCATAATGTAGATTGCAAGGGAGCAAAGTTTCACACAACTTTGTGTTATGTTATAACGACACGTGTGTCGGTATTTGTCTTCAGGATCAATAAATTCAACTTCAACTTCAACTTAGTCCCATGTGGTAGCCGGGTTAGAATAGTACCACTCCATGTCTTCCCGTGGATGTCGTAAGAGGCGACTAAGGGAACTTTATTCCCTTGCAGTACTGTTAGGCGATGGGCTTGCAACCTGTCACTAATACACTGGTAAACATCTTAGCCTAATTGTGCAAAATGTGGTTACAGAATTATTAACAAATTTTTAGAGTGGTTGGTAATTCTGTAGCTCTGCCTACCCCACTCTGGGAATGTAGGCGTGAGTTTATGTATGTATGTATGTATTAATTGGTATATTTTAAGCATTTACAGGTCAGAACATATTTATACAAAATAACGTTTATTATCAGGTAACATATTTATAACAATTTAATAATTACAATTTATGTGATAAGTACAATTTACAAAAAAAATAAACATTTAAAAAAAGCATCAGTCTCTTCAGTCGTCTTAGCTGCAAGGGACGATGAAATTTAACACAAATTGAATTAGTCCCAAGCTACACTTACTTAAAAAGAGAAATACGAAAATACATAAATACATTGAAAACATCCAAGACTCAGGAAAAAATATTTGCGCTTATTACACGAATCCCTGGTCCTGGGTTCAAATCCCGGTAAGGGCCGATATTTGTGTGATGAGCGCGAATATTTGTTCCCGAGTCATGGATGTTTTCTATTTATTTAAGTATATATTTCTCTATATAAGTATTATATCGTTGTCTAGTACCCATAGTACAAGCCTAGAGCTTAGTTTGGGACTAGGTCAATTGGTGTGAAATTGTCCCCTGATATTTATTATTTATTATTTTTTTATTATATCTGCCCTTACCGGGATTTTAACCCTGGATTGCTAGCTTCAAAGGCAGGGCCACTTCCAACTAGGCTAACGTGTCGTCTAATATATCGTATCTGACAAATGGATAAAAACAAATTAAATATCGCAAACTCGCATGTAACAACGATTGCTTAATAGAATAGAATAGAAAATATTTATTCAACGCACACAACAATAGAGTAGGAAAATATAAAGTGAAAAGAAGACATTAACTAGGTACGTTGAACAGGATCCCTCTCAGCATTGTGCCGCAGGAAAACTGCGGCGCTGATTTTCAGAGGGACCCTGACTTAAAAACTAATCTAAATTAAACAAAAAGACGTAATAAGTTGTTAGGTCTCTTGAGAGTAGTTAACCATAACCAAAAAGTACCACCATTGCGCTCAAAAAACGAAATTGAAATTGAAATGAAATGAAATGAAATGAAATTGTTGCACTTGTTTCAGTATTTTCGAAAAAACTACCTTCAGGAAAAACTACCCTGCCGTGCGGGTGCCGGCCGGGATTAGCGCCACCCCATCTCTTCCCGTGGGTGTCGTAAGAGGCGACTAAGGGATAAACCGGAGGATGGGCAGCAGCGTCCTCCGCGGACTACGTGGTATAACTGCGGTCGTCAACCCGCCTGCCAAGCGTGGCGACTACGGCATTTTTCCCCCCAACGGTTCTAGATCAAAGTAGAAAAATGAAGCTTTTCAAGTATTTAATCGATACTTTAATAAAGTAACTAAAATGCTACAATTTGAACGTAACTATGGTTGCGTAGATACAGCAAGTCAAAGATGGGAAAAGTGCGCAGAGCCTGCTTCTCAGACCCTGCTTCAAACCGCAACATCTTCTCGTCCAACATACCTCAGTGTCTCAAGATAGATAGATAGATAGATAGATAAAACGTTTATTTGATGCTTCAATCACACACACACACAATTGTCAAATTAAGTGGAAAACAACAATATCAAACTAGCTTACAAAGTAGGTACAATCTCAATCGCATGTGTGCGTCGCAGCAGTACAAAAAGGTCATGGCTCAGCGTGGCTCAAGACGAAGTTATTTGATCAATGTGTGTCGCCTGTGATGACTTATGGTGCTGAGACGTGGTTGTTTACAATACCGCCCTACGACGGAGAAAAGGCACAAGGTGCAATTAATTCAAAGAAGCATTGTAACAACGCAGTTGTTACGCTGTTTACCTGTACTGCATTTTAACATACAAACAAGCTTAATTCACTTCAATTTAACTTCATTTCACTTCATTTTCATTTAAATTCGTATTGTAAACATCTTTATGAATTGTTTACTAATAACTGTCAAACAGACGGCTCAATTCCACAGATTATTTTAGTTGCGTTAACCACAAATCGATCTTTGTCAAGTGTTGACGACACTTATCCGACAGATGGCGTTACTAGCCATTCTGTGTAACTTTACTTATATTTAAATCTTTTATTAAAATTAACTTCGACATAAATATAAATAACCTTTTAGTTGTTACTCGTTATTAAAATAATTAAATAATGTATTTTTTCTTATCCGATTCAGCGCATGAGAAAATAATGGAGGGTATGTTGGTGTCTTACCTACATGACCCGATATTTTCACTCATGACGCGAATTGGCTTTCTAGCATTTCTTTGTTCACCCTACTCATATTCAAAATTAACCGAAATGGGCGAAAGGTTATAAAAGGGCCGCGCTCATTTCATTCGTCCTCTTTACCGCCTCAACTACTACACTTGGAACACTAGTGCTAACGTTCGTATAGGTACTTAATACCTATCTATAAAATCGGTGCAAATCCCCAAATAGGGTAAGTTCAGTGCAACGAACTAACTATCTATCCTATTTCTATATTGCTGTGTAATGTTATCGTGTTTTATATTTTCTTATTGTGTGTTCTTCTAGATTATTCCAAATTATTATTTTAACCATTTTTATTTCTAATAACCGACCGTTACTTCATAACGGTCGTTAGTATATTAACTTCTTTAGTAAAGTGTTATTTTGGCTTAGCTTTTTTTTCTTAATGTAACTCCGTTCCGATAGTTCTTGCCACCGCCAATAATTAAATGCGCTATTCCCTCGGGCTTCACCCAACGGCGGCTGGCATTAACTATCCCAATGCTGGACACCAGACTCACACAGCCAATGCTTGGGTTTCCAGGGAGCGCCGTTCATCTTTCACCTTGCGCCGTTCATCTTTCACCGTTCACCGTTCACCGTTCACGATCACCGCTGGGAGTACACCTCCGCTAGGAGCGTTCACCGCTAAGAGCATCCTCTGCTAGAAGCATTCACCGCTAAGAGCAGACCATCGCAACTACCCATCTACTCCTCCTCTACTCACCTACTTGGCCGGCGCGGCGTCTATCTCCGGGACCAGGATCGTCGAGTGGGGTCCGGTGCTACACACCGGGTGCTATCCCCCTGACGCCAGGATCCTGGCATCGTACACCGTCGGGCTGCCGACGGGTTACCTTCACCGCCGCTCCGCGCCACTCTAACTACGAGGGAAGCGCTATCCACTTCACGGAATCAGACCACACCCTACGAACCTAATACCCTCTTCCAATCACACTACCGGAGTTCTTTTTAAATAAATTCTATAAACTCCTATGGAGTTTTTTTTGCCACCCGGTAGGACGTGACAGCATATTGAACTCTCAGAGGTTGTAATAAGGTTCGAAGTGCAATACAATTATTACAGTAGATGTGGCTTTTTTCCGTAGGAGGGCAGAATAGGCCTCATAAGAAAACTCAAGGTCACTCCAACGGCGATGGAGAGGGCTATGTGCGTAGTACTTCTGCGTGATAGAATCAGGAATGAGGAAATCCGCAGAGCTAGGGTCACCGACTCCGTGGGGCTCCCATACAACAAACGTATTTTTTTTGTCGTTTTTTCCTTGATATTAATAACGACAACAGTTTGAAAATACGCTTGAAATATTTACAGAATATTTAGTTATCCATAAAGATAATATAGTACGGAATACGTACAGAATAAATATTGTAAATTTTACGGGATGAAAGTAGCTTTAGATAAAGCTACTTTCATCCCGTAAAATTTAAAAGTGCTCCAGGAAACAATGATAGCCAAAATCTACGTGGACGAAGGAAGAAGCCAGGAAATCAATTAAATCATAAAAATTAAACTTTTGATGTTTCATATTATTATTTAAAAAACTCTGTTTTCTATATATATTATTGTAATTGTTATTATTAATAGCCTTATATGTCCCACCGACAGGCAAAGGCCAAATGTATAATTTAATAAAATTGCGATTCACTATGGACGAGCACTTTCTGCCACTCATAATAACATTTTCATAAAAAGGATTTATTTTTCTTATTCAAATCACATACAAAAGTAGGCGTCGCGTTACGGTTTTGTATTGAAGGCACAAAGGCTCCCAGTGAAAGAGAAAATTAATTCACAAACCTCTTTCCTCGTAACCATTACAATTCTAATTGAGAAAATATCAATAGCAAATTGAGATTACTTTGGCTTCTTTCGAGAATTATCAGTTTTGCAAAATGCGAAAGGCAATATTTATTTTATCCTTTTTCAATTGATTAGGTACCACTGAATATCCTACTTATTTTATGGAATCGGTAAACGTTTTTGATACCTATTAGAATAAGACCCTAGACAAGATGCATTCGGTGATCGATATCATAAATCATAATCCAAAATGTAAAAATAGCACCACCCCATATCCTCCCGCGGGTATCGTAGAAGGCGATTAAGGGATTATTACATAGGAAAGATCTCCTCCGGGCGAGATAGGCGTCGTTAGCATTGGGCTGCTACCTATCTAGGAGAAGGAAAACTCCGAATTCAAACCCGGCGGGATAGGCGTCGTTAGCATTGGGCTGCTACCTATCTAGGAGAAGGAAAACTCCAAATTCAAACCCGACCCTGCATAATGGACCATGCGAGCACCATTTAAAAAGTTTATACCCCAGGAGGGTACTGGCAACGCCAGAGAATCCCTCCCTAGGCCTAGCCTGGGCAGCCCTTCGTACTCTGGGGGGGGCAAAATAGTGCGCGTATGTTCGGATCCCTCCGGGGATCGGAACGGCGGCGATGCCGTTTGCCACGCGTCACGCTGTGTTCGCAGGGGGGTTGGCAAAAAGCGGGCCGCTGAAAGCCGCCTTGCTACGATGAATGTTTGTGGAGGGATGGAACATAAATTAGATGAGGTATGTATGATAATGAAAGATAGAAAGCTGGATGTTCTATGTGTGACTGAGACGAAGAAAAAAGGGGTGAGTACGTCCACACACGGAACCTTGACGGCTTTGTGGTCCGGAGTTCCGGAATCCGAGCACGGTCGTCAGGGAGTCTGTATCGTACTCACAGAGCGAATGGCTGAATGTATGCAAGAGCATGAATGTGTGAGCCCAAGACTTCTCTGGGTGAGAGTCAAGGTAGGTCTCACCCGTTTATTCGTAATTGGGGCTTATGCCCCAGATACGAACAAATCTAAAAAAGAAAGGGAGGAGTTTTGGGAAAGTTTGCATGAGGTTTCAACAAAATGCAAGGAGAATGAGAGGATTATTTTGTTAGGCGATTTTAATGGTTGGACAGGCGTGCAAAGGGATGGTTTTGAATCGGTACTGGGTAAGTATGGTGATGAGCGAGTGAACGAGAATGGCAAATGCCTTCTCAATGTATGTTTGGCTAAGAATCTCTGCGTGACAAACACTTTGTTTGATCACAAAGAGATTCATCAGTATACGTGGAGACGGCAGAATGAGAAGTCTATGATAGACTTGATGATTGTGGATGAACGGTTGCGTAACAAAGTTGTAGATACCAGAGCATTTCGAGGAGTTAGCGTAGGTTCAGATCACTACTTAGTGGTAACACGAGTAAGGGGTCTGTTCACACGTTGGCGCCATCGTGTTCCCGTACCGACAACTGCGTTAGAGAGGATAAAAGTAGAGAAACTGAATGACGAAGTTATACAAGATGAATACGTAAGAAAGCTGAAAGATCGTTTTGAATGTGTTAATAAAATGAATGACAGTGAAGTCGAGAATAATGTAAATAATGTATGGGAGATTATGAAGAATGGCATGGTCAAATCGGCCACTGAAGTATGCGGTGTAGTAAAAAGAAGAAAAAGTAAGAATGAACGTCCGGAATGGTGGGATAGAGAGGTAGATGATGTCGTGAAAGAGAAGAAAAAGTGTTGGTTGGATTTTGTAGCTGTAGATCCAGGACAAGATCTAAGCGACAGAAAGAAAAAAGAGTATAATAGATCAAAAAAAAGAGTGAAAGAAGTTGTGGCTAGAAAGAAAGATTTACTGAATGAAAAGTATGATAGGAGTTTCTCTGACAACTTCCGGTCGAATATTAAACTCTTTTGGAGCTTGATTAAATCGGCTCGGGGGAAATCAGAGAAAACTAAATTAAGCGCGGTGAGGGATGAGTCTGGAGACTTAATATGTGAGGAAGAAAAAATGCTTGATAGATGGAAAACTTATTTTGAAAGCTTGTTTGAATGCGAAGATATTTGTCGTGAGCCAGAAAGCATGAGTAAAGATGCAAGTAGCGAAGATGAAAGTGTGATTAGTATGAGTGAAATCATGAAAGCTTTAAAAAGTATGAAAGCGGGAAAGTCAGCAGGTTGTGATAGAGTGTCGATAGAAATGCTGAGGAGAGGAGATGGCCTGGTGGGTAGTCTGTTGTACCGTCTTTTCAATGCATGTTGGAATAGCGGCCGAGTCCCAGAAGATTGGGTCAAGGCCGTTATCGTCCCTCTGTATAAAGGAAAGGGGTCACAGCAAGACTGCAAAAACTACCGCGGTATCAGCCTCCTTAGTGTTGTCGGCAAAGTATATGCGAAGATTCTAATAGAAAGGGTATTGAATGTTACGAATGACAAAATCTGGGATGTACAAGCGGGATTTCGAAAGGGAATGGGATGTACGGATCAGGTCTTTTCACTACGGTCCATCACAGAAAAGTTCTTGGCTGTGAACCAAAAGGTTTTCTGTGCTTTTGTGGACCTGGAAAAGGCCTATGATAGGGTAGATAGAAAGGAGTTGTGGACGGTGCTGTCTATGTATGGAGTGAGCAGCAACCTGGTGCAGGCTTTGAGGTCCCTTTATGAGGGCTCCAGAGCCTGTGTCAGGATCAATGGGGCATACTCGGCCTGGTTTAATATCTCTAAAGGTGTTAGACAGGGCTGTGTTGCCACACCATGGCTGTTCAATCTATTCATGGACAGTTGTATGTGGGATTTGAAAGAGTATGATAAGGGTTTGCGTATGCAAGAGTTGCTAATCAAATGCCTCTTATATGCCGATGATCAAGTTATACTTGCCTCATCGGTACTTGAGTTGCAGGAGATGGTGACAGTAATGAATGAGGGATTTAAGAAAAAGGGGATGAAAGTAAATGTTGCCAAGACCAAGGTCATGGTGATAGAGAAGGATGAGGAGATGACTGAGTGCGTGATAAATATAAATGGTGAATTAGTAGAACAAGTGAGCGAATTTGTGTACCTGGGAAGTATGTTTACAAGAGATGGTAAGTGTGAGAAGGATATCGAGAGGAGGGTGAATGCGGGGAATCAAATTAATGGGGCCCTGCACTCCTTTGTGAGCAGACAGGGCGTTTCACAAAAAGCCCGGCTGGCTGTTCACAATGGAGTGCTAGCCCCTACCCTGATGTATGGTAGTGAATGTTGGGTGTGGCAGGACAAGCATGTTAGTCGTGTAAATGCAGTTGAAATGCGTTTTTGGTGCTGTTATGCGCCTGTTAACTACTATAAATTATAATGCGACTCTTCATAAATCGGTTTACTAAACGAGAAAGAAATATACAATAAAATTAGAAATATCAACTAGCAAACGGCCGCGTCGAGAGACAAATGTGAAGTTCTTGACGGCTCTGTTTTTCACGTTGATATGGCGACGCTAGTGATGCGCGTCGTCGCTAGTGCGGTGCCATAGGACCCCCCTGGGAGTCTCAAAGTCCTGCCTGAAAGCGAATAGGAAATGTGACAATACGGCCAGAACGAGTGGTCCCAGCGGGAGCAACAGCTTTAGGTTTGGAGCCAGCTGCTGTAGCTGCAGCCGTGTCATTCTGAACGTAGGCTGGCTTTACACGATCAACTGAGACAGTCACTGGTCCTCGGAGTAAGTCTACAGTGACAGTCTTGTCCGTTCTACTTAAGACGCGGTGTGGGCCAGTGTATGGGGCCTCTAGAGATCCACGCAGTGCATCCTTTCTCAGGAAAACATGGGTGCATGTACTTAAGTCCTTGTGTACAAAGATAGACTTATTTCCGTGTCTCGATGCGGGAACAGGCTTGAGATGCGACATATGACGTCTTAGCTGTGCGACAAAATCGTCAGGTTGCAGTACGTGTGAGTTAGGAGTATGAAAGAACTCACCCGGGATGCGCAATGGCTCACCGTACACCATCTCTGCAGCTGAGCTCTGCAAGTCTTCTTTCCACGCACTTCTTATGCCAAGAAGTACGATCGGCAGCACGTCGGTCCACTTGTTGTTGTTGTGGGCCATGATGGCTGCTTTCAAAGTGCGATGCAGGCGCTCGACCATGGCGTTGGCCTGGGGATGATAGGCCGTTGTGTGTCGCAGCTGGGTTCCGCAAAGCTCCGTCAAAACCTTGAACATACGTGAGGTAAATTGACGTCCTTGATCGGTTGTTACAGTTTGTGGACAACCAAATCGAGATATCCATGTTTCGTAGAACGCATGAGCTACGGTTTCGGCTGTGATGTCTGAAAGTGGCTTCACCTCTGGCCAGCGTGTGTACCTGTCTATGGCGGTGAAGAGGTAGCGGAACTCGGATGAAGGTGGTAGGGGACCGACCAGGTCAATGTGGACATGACTAAACCTGTCTCCTGGTAGCTTGAAGTTTCCCAGCGGAGAAGATGTGTGACGTTGCACCTTGGCGCGTTGACATGCTGCGCACGTACGTACCCAAGTACCACAATCTTTGCGTACGGAGGGCCATACGAATCTTTCCGTTACCATCTTAGTTGTTGACCTTGTACCTGAGTGACTCATGCCGTGTACTGCGTCGAATATTCTTCGTCGATGCTCCTTGGTGATGAAGGGTCGGGGCCGTGCTTGAGAGGTATCGCAATATAAATAAACAGTCGTACCTGGCACGGGCACTTTTTCCAACTTCAGTGACGAAGATCGCTTGGCAATGAGGTCGTGCAACTCGGCATCATTCTGCTGCGCTTGCGCGATGGCTTCGAAGTCTGGAGGCACGGCAATTGCTTCGATACGGGAGAGTGTGTCAGCGGTAATGTTGTCTTTCCCCGAGATGTGCCTGATGTCGCTGGTAAACTGCGAAATGAAATCAAGGTAGTTAAATTGTCTCGGAGAGCATTTCCTGTCTTTTTGCTGGAAGGCGAAGGTGATTGGCTTGTGGTCAGTGTATATCACAAAATGTCTACCTTCAACCATGTACCGGAAATGTTTAACGCTTTCGTAAATAGCCAGCAACTCCCGATCATATGCGCTGTACTGTGTTTGTTGCCGTGTCATCTTCTTTGAGAAGAAAGCCAGTGGTTGCCATTGTCCTTCCACTAATTGCTGGAGCACTGAACCCAAGGCTGTGCCAGAAGCATCAGTCACGAGGGCTAGTGGTGCATCAATGATGGGATGAGCCAGTAGAGTTGATTTGGCGAGACTAGACTTACAATTTTGAAAAGCTTCCAACTGTTGTTCGGTCCAAGTAAGTGAAGTAGTGCTTTTGATTTTAGGTCCTGATAGCATGTCGTGAAGAGGTGCTTGTGCATCGGCAGCATGAGGAACAAACCTCCTGTAGAAGTTCAGCATGCCGAGGAATCTGCGTAATCCGCCTACAGACTTGGGTGGCGGGAATTCCTGCACTGTTTTTACCTTATCGTCAATAGGACGAGTGCCGTCTTCAGAGACTGTAAATCCGAGGAATGTGACCTCTTTCTGACCAAAACTGCACTTGGACTCGTTGATGAGCATACCATACTCTTGAAATCTATCAAACACTTGCCGAAGATGTTCTAAGTGCTGTTCGGCGTCTTTGGAGTAAATGAGTACGTCATCGATGTATGAGTAGACGAAGTCCAGGTCTTTGAGGACCTCATCCAGGAACCTCTGGAAGGTTTGAGCTGCATTTCGAAGACCAAATGGCATGAAGGGGAATTCGAACATCCCGAACGGTGTTGTGACAGCTGTCTTGCAAATGTCATCCGAGTAAACAGGAATTTGGTTGTATGCTTTGACTAAATCAATTTTTGAGAATATTTTGCTACCTGCTAGACGGTGGGCGTAGTCCTCTATATGGCGGACGGGATATCTGTCGGGGACGGTGCGTGCGTTGAGCGCGCGGTAATCCCCGCACGGTCGCCAACCATTTCCTTTCTTGGGCACAAGGTGCAGTGCCGACGCCCACGGTGAATCGGATCGTCGTGCTACGCCATCGTGAAGCATTTCTTCAAACTGCTCCTTCGCAATTTTCAGCCGATCAGGAGCTAAACGGCGTGGCCTACAAAATGCTGGAGGACCTGGAGTAGTTCGGATGTAGTGCACAGTTGAATGTTTTACCTCTCGCGGCAATCCAGACGGTTTTGTTAAACTGGGATATACCGCTAGCAATCGGTGGTACTCGCTGTCACCTGAGATCGCTTTTATGCTGGCTTGGTCGCAACGTCTAAGTTGTCCCGCTGTTGTGAGAGTAGTCACGCTGTCAATTAGCCTTCTGTGTTTGCAGTCGACGACGAGGCCGTAATGAGCAAGGAAATCAGCTCCTATGATTGGCTTATCTACGTTTGCTACGACAAAGTTCCAAATGAAATCCCTCCGCAAACCTAGGTTCAAATTTTGCTTGACTATGCCATAGGTATGTATGATAGAACCATTCGCTGCTGTGAGTGCGTAGCTGTCAGGCGACTTACATTTGGGCATGAATTTTCGTGGCAGAACGCAGAGGTCGGAGCCGGTATCAATAAGGTATTGAATTTTGCTTACGTTGTCCGTTATGAATAGGCGGCTGGTTGTGGCGTGACAGTCAGCTGCCGCCGCGATGGACTGTCGTACTAGTTTTCCTGTTTGTAGTTACACGGCGGAATGCATTTTCTTGCCTTCGAATTAAAATTGCTATGATACCAGCACATACCTTCTTTGACAGCTTGATACCGACCGTGTGATTTGGACCTGCTGCGACTGCGCGACCTGCTCCGGTTGAAACGCGCCCGACGATAACCGCTGCTGCTGCCGGCGCTCAGTTGTGCGATTTGTTGCATTAACTCGCTCTGGATGCGCGCCGTGATGGATTGTTCCATTCTCTTCAGCATATCTTCGAAAGAGCTTGTGCTCGCTACCTGCTTAAAGAAAGGGTTAGGAGTAGCATCAAGTATTTGGTCAGCAAGAACAGCGATGTCGTCCAGCGAAGCAGTAGTTTGCGAAGCGATAATGGCCTGCACGTGCGTAGGTAGGCGACACGACCAAAGACTACGGAGAAAATCGTCGCTGACGCTGTCGCCAGCCAATCCTCGAAGGTGACGGAGGAATTGGCTTGGCTTCCGATCGCCCAACTCTTCGTGCTGCAGCAACTGTCGTCTTTTGTTTTCTTTTGACATTGACAGCCTGTTTATCAATTCTTTTTTTAATTTTTCGTATTTATTTTGTTCCGGGGGCTTCGTAATTATGTCTCGAACTTCCTTTGCGGTTTTAGGGTCTAATTCACGAATTACCTGGAAGTATTTTGTAGAATCGGCTTTTACGCCCGATATTGCGAACTGCGCCTCGACCTGGGCAAACCATACCTCGGCGTCGTCCGCCCAGAACGGCGGCAATCTTACTGCAACTCGGTCGACAGACCCTGTAGTCTCTTGTGCCGGGCCGGCGGCTCCTTGCATCGTATCTTCAAACTCGTTATCCGACATAATTATTAATCGTCGCGGGTCACCAATTTGGTGCTGTTATGCGCCTGTTAACTACTATAAATTATAATGCGACTCTTCATAAATCGGTTTACTAAACGAGAAAGAAATATACAATAAAATTAGAAATATCAACTAGCAAACGGCCGCGTCGAGAGACAAATGTGAAGTTCTTGACGGCTCTGTTTTTCACGTTGATATGGCGACGCTAGTGATGCGCGTCGTCGCTAGTGCGGTGCCATACGTTCTTTGCGTAGTATGTGTGGTGTGAAACTGATTGATAGAGTTAGAAATGAAAAAATCAGAGAGAAATGTGGAATGAAAGAAGACGTAGTGACTAAGATTGAAAAGGGCATGCTTCGATGGTTCGGTCATTTGGAAAGGATGGATGAAAGAAGATTGACGAAAGAGATATACAGATCGAAAGTGAGTGGAAGGGTCGGAAGGGGCCGCCCTAGGCGTACTTTTTCGAATCAAATCGGAGAAATACTGGGAAAGGGCCGAATCTTAAGTACCCGAAACCGACGTGCGTGCATGACTCGACGTATGAATGTTGAAGAAGCGAAAGAAATTTGTCAAGATCGTAGCAAGTGGAAAGAAGTGGTCTCTGCCTACCCCTCTGGGAAACAGGCGTGATTTAATTTAATGTATGTAATCCAAAATGTTATAGGATTGACATCACGACGGTGAAATTGCAAAACCGCGTAAGTTACATTTTAATTAAGGAGCAAAATGCATCTTTTTAATAAGACGGTAAGGTTTATTTTGCTCTATCATAAATTTGTTAGTTACGCGGTTTTGCAGTATCACCGACGATAAGCTGTCAGACGATCGCGTCGAGCGTCAATGTCAATTCCATACATTTTGTCAGTTCAATCGTTTACGTTAAGTAATTTAATTTGCCAAAGTAATTGTCATATCACTTATTGCATTTGTGTCTAGTCTCACAGCTTATATTCATGGGTTGTGTATAAGCGATGTGTATTGTGACAAGCCTGCAGTTACGGCTTCCTTTCTTCTTGTTTATAAACCAATACTCTTTACACCACTTTTTATTGTCACTTTCATAAAGCCATATACAGTCTTCTAGGGTTTCCTCAATTAAAACTCGTAAGCGATTGACATAGTTGTAACAAAAACCAATTCTACACATTTTTTAAATCTTTCGAATCAAATACTACAGAAAAATAAAATATAAATGTAGCCAGCATGCTGCAGCGATCCTTCACAGTATTCCTTTGAGAACGTTACGTTTCTGTTTGAGCGGAATTGATCAAAAAGTAACAGAATACCAATCAGGTTGTGCGAAATTCATATCACTAGAGTATTTCATTGATCGTCGTCTGTTCTGTTCCACTAGCATGAGTGACAATTTAGAATGGCTGCCTCAAATTTGTTTTTTTTTTATGGCATAGGAAGGCAAACAAGCACACAGGCCACCTGGTGGTAAGTAGAAACGGTGACCCATAGACATTCGCATTCACAAGACTGCAAATGGACTGCCAACCCGGAGCGGAGGACTAAGATGGAATGCCTATATGCTAGTCATTTCACCGGCTGTCTTATCCCCAAACCGGAACACAACAATGCAAACACTGCTGCTTGGCGGTAGGTTAATGGATAAGATGGTGGTACCAACCCGGACGGACCCTGCACAAGGTCCTCCCACAAGTATATAGAGGTATATGTATATGTAACCTCTTTTGACGACTGCCTGAACTGAATATTTATTGCAAATCGTACGTCTATCCATGGTTTGCTCTTGGCTATCATTGTTTAGTACCCATATAGTACAAGTCAAGAGCTAAGTTGGGACAAGTTTTATTGGTGTGACACTGTCCCCAGTTTATTAATTATTTATTTAAACACTCCTCAACTGACGCTACGCACATGCAATGGGGTGTTAAGTGAGGTTTGCATCAATGCGCGTCGCTCGTTTCTTAATAATCTGTGCTTAATATGCAGATAAAGATAAGATAAAGATAAAGACATTTATTCAGCCGCACGGGCACTTTTACACGTCAAGAATCTACCAGCGCTTCACAAGAGGAGACCACTTCTGACAAAAAACAAAAGAAACGAAGTCAGTAATTTTTTTAAATAAGTACTTAATATTACAACGAAACGACTTAGTCTAGCATTATTATAAATCTATGAATAGTACATTTAAAAAATATATCAAATAACCTGCGTAGTTTCTGCAGGAAAACACACCAAAATCTTGAAAGAAAGAAAAGGAAAAAAGACAACCTACTTTTATGTGCACGCACCCAAGGTCCCGATTAAACCGGCTTGGACCGTACTTTTGAGTTTGTTCGTGGTGGATCGAGGCGCTTACGGTCGAGGTGCGCACACATATGAGCCGCGATACAAATTGTAAGATGACGATCATGTCGGGGTCACCAATGTAAAGAGAGGACAATAGAGAGATCTGAAGAAGATGAAGTTGGAATTTGTATATTATATGCCAGCTGACTGTGGAAACCTCGTAAGTTCGATGTAATGCACTGACAGATTTTAGTTTCACTGTCTGACACTGGTGGCGCTGTCGAGTTGGTTGTTGCAAGTGTTCGATAGATGTCGCTCCCAAGCAGCACATTAGTGAATTTTGCAGCTTATCTTATAGCTTTATGTTCTAAATGAGTGGTTTAACAGTGTTTGACTACACTTATAGCTTTAAACACAACTCAAACTTGTATACGAGTTCATCCTGTCACTTATAGTTGCTTAGGAACGATTTTTGTTTCTACTTTATTACTTATAGTTGGGTAAAGTCGATTTTGCTACTTAAAGTTGCATGCAGGTTGTAATTGTCACTGAATAAGAAGCAATAGTGATATATGAGGCCCTAAAGTAACTTATAAGCCACTTTTATTTATAAGTGGGAACATACCCTTATTTGGAACTTTTAATTCCAAATGACTAGTATAATAGAGTAGTGTATCACCAATAGTGGCTAAAGAGATAATTTTACGGCCCTTTTGGAAACTAAAGTGATTGCAACTTTAAGGCCTAGAAGGGTCGTAAAATTATCTCTTTAGCCACTATTGGTGATATACTACTCTATTATACTAGTCATTTGGAATTAAAAGATCCAAATAAGGGTATGCTCCCACTTATATGTAAAAGTTGCTTATAAGTAACTTTAGGGCCTTATATAGCACTATTGCTTCTTATTCAGTGAAAATTAAAACCTGCATGCAACTTTAAGTAGCAAAATCGACTTTACCCAACCATGTAATAAAGTGGAAACAAAAAACGTTCCTAAGCAACTACAAGTGACAAGATGAAGTCATATACAATTTTGAGTTGTGTTTAAAGCTATAAGTGTTGTCAAACAATGTTAACACGTTCACGGACAGTACGTCGAGAGACGTAAACAAAGACCCTCGTGATATGGCATTACGGCTGTGGCCGGTGTTTTTAATTACACCAAAAACGGAACTCCGTCCACGGCCGGCTGTTTCCCATAGCATTTATAGGAAGCACGAACTCTGTGCCGTTTTAGGCTTTAACGAAAGCCGCTAGTGTCACAGCACAAAAGCTCTAGGGCATAGCATTCACTGCTGTGCCACTCGCAAGATACAAATAAGTGATTTTCAGACCTGATAGTTTCAAATAGAAAACAAATAAGTGAAAATAAACACTGTAAGATCTTTTTTGTTTCGCCATGTTTACAAATTGGAGTCCTTGAAAATGATTTATTTTAAATAGAATTTTATCACACTGACGCATAATCATAGACTTTTGATAGTTGTGACGATGTTACTTTAACATTGTACGTAACCTACAATCATTAGGTCAGGTTTTTACAGTTTTAGTTCTTATCAGTATCAATTCCTTATATGATTTAATACTCTCTTTTTAAATATTCCTGATCTAATCAAAGGCGCATCGAAATTTACAAAGAAACCATAGTATAGTTTCACGGTAAAAAAGCATTCGCAAGAATTTCGTGCTTATTTCAATGCCTGAACGTGAATTTTAACCAAACAGATGTATAAATCCAAAATGAAAATGGCAGATCACATTCACTTTTAAAAACTTACCGACTTAATTGTTGCCACGTCACTCAAAGGAACTTTGGCGTCCCATTTATCACTCATTGACCGAACTGAAATATTATTATTCATTCGTTCAATAATCGTCGTTCACTGCGCATAACTTTCACCCATAGTTCTAATTGCCACTTAAGGTAATCGTGAGATCTCTTATGGATTCAATATAGAACCAAAAATAAGCTGCAATTTTTCTCCCCGTGGTTCTATATTGGTTGCCTAAGGGTTCTTTCCACCTATATAGAACTTAGTCATGGCTATATATTTCACTTAAGTATCTAAATAGATATGATATACGAGCTATTTCCCACCCAGTGTGCTACTTGGGGCTAGGTCTATTTGTTTCTAGTAGCATTGAAGACTTCTAGAACGCACTGTGTTATTTAGTGTGCTAGTGCCTTTACGTTATAAAGGTAACAGGATTACAGTTAAACCTATTAGTAGGGTTCGCTTTGAAACCTTTCAGTGTTCGGAGTATCACAATGGTGGACGGTAAGTTTTTTTAAACTTTGTAACTACCGCCTAAATGAGTATAAGGTTAGGGTGTGTATCAGTGTGTCTGTCTGTGTCATCCTAGCTTGCAATGGATGCACCTATTTGGACGTGAGTTTATTTACAAAAACCGCGAGTCGGACTCGCGCACTGAGGATTCCGTATTTCAGATTAAAAAGTGTACGGATCGCTCTAAAAAATAAAAACATACTGGCCACAACGAGTTGCAGACTGGCTAAGTCTACTAAAACAATAAGTATTGCTGGGCCTAATATCTATAATAAACTACCCGACGAAATAAAAAATACTGATTGCAATGATTTATTTTATAACAAATTGAAAAAATGGCTTACTATACAAGCATTTTATTCACTTGACGACTACTATAATTCATAATGTATTATAATTAGTAATTTTAATTGAATTGTAAATTGATATAAATTTCTATTATGTACCTACATATAATTAATCTATAAAATAATGTAACCTTTGACGTGTAATTTTATCGAAAAATATGAATAAATGAGTATGAGTATGAGTATGGTTTGAAAACGCAAAAGAAAATACTCATTTTGTTACGAACTTTATTATCTATGTAATAATATTCATTTTGAGTAACCTAAATTTTACTTAACATATTAATTATCTTTAAATCAGGATTTTTTCAGAAGTCGGATATGAGGGGGGGCGGTTTTTTTGTAAATGTTTGTTTTAAAATTTTGATTTAAAGTTTGACAGTAGACAGTCACAGATGATTACATTTGAAAACATGAAAAATAGTTAAAGTTATCATTTTAATTTTTAAATGTGCAGACCGTCCTTTCATATGGCACCAAAGTGACACCATAAGTGTTTTTTTTGCCATTTTCGTCATGGTTCTTAACTACTTTTTATGAAAGTGGGTTAGTGCTTTGAAGATTATTAAATCTGAAAGAAGGTATGGTTATTATAACGACGGTAATCATCTATTTATTAGTTATTCTGTACAGATACTGTAAATATATATTACTTGTCTTTCTTGTTTCTACTGATATAGAAAACTAATCCCATTATTCATAAAAGCACAAGAAATATTTTTTAGTTAAGGGTCCGTAACAGCCGAAACGGCTACTTTTTATTATGGTTTATTTCAATATTGTAATAAGAAACTAAGATAATAACTAGTAAATGTAATGTATTTTTGGATAATATTTTCTTTTCCCTAACACGCATAAAAGTACGAGTATAACAAAATAATGAGAGAATCTCTAATAAAAAGTAGCTGTTTTGGATATTTAGGTAAAATTACCCTTAAAGTAATCGTCCCTTTCTGTCAAATTCAATGTCATGATGACAGATAAGAACAGAGCATAATTTCAAGCACACCTAGGGTATTGCGCGTTTATAAATAGGAGGGTAAATATTTCTTGTACAATATCTTGTATTTTTATGAAGAATGCGTGGGTCGAGATGATTAAATTTACTGACTCGAATCATATTGGATGGTAAAAAAAAGTCGTTCGTGTTCAATATTTGAGCGAGAACTCGAATATTATATTATAACATTTATTGTTCTTTTTATTCAAATAGATGTAGGTACTTACTTTATCAACTTAATTTGCTATATTGTAGACAGATAAAACAGATAAATTTTCTGTAGTAGATTACCTACCTAGTTGGTTACTAAGTTCTGTTACTAAGGTTGATGCAAATAAAACTAACTTATGTTTATTTTTTAATTTCAATATGTATAAAAATTAAAAACTTAATTAATATACATTTTGAAAAACAATTAATCATTTTTCTTAGTTTCCGCAATTCCCGATACGATCTTTTAACATTCACAGCCGGCATCGATGAAATTACGCATGACTTTTCTGTAAATTTCATTTTTTGAAATCGCTTAAAAGTTAGTCTTTGTTTACCAAAGAACTTTTTTTGTATAATATTATAAAAAATCCTATCTCTGTATATGTTTAGAGACCAAAATTATATTTCTCAACATGACTTAATTCCAACTTATGAAGCAAGAGATTTGGTGTGTTTTCGTATTTCTTCAAAATCATGTGAAATCTTAAAGTCGATTTAATGAGTCATCAAGATTGACCGGTGTCCAAGCGGATCTTTAGTTGCTTTGAATACATTCGTATCAGAATTTAAAGCTAGAAGTCTGTTCAATATGTCACGCAAATTTGAACTCTCTACAGGAACTCTTACAAAAGTTGGGGCCGTTATCAGTATCATCGTCGTGCGAGATTTTAACTATGATTTTATCGTCCGAAATGGGAATACTTCAAGCTCGTACATCAAATAATTGCAATAGTTTAGAATACATTATTTTTATTATTATTCTATATAAATCAAAGTTTTGATTAATATACAGGTTTATGCAAAACTGCTTTAATTTTTTTTTTATTGTAATTTATCTCAGTAACAGAACTTAGTAACCGACTAGGTAGACAGGAGACGAAAAAGTATGTTAGGTACATGCACACGGAAAGACATTGTCATATAATAAATAAAGAAGCCCTAATGCGCGTTTACTTTTTCAAGACCGATTTAGTTGAAGTGAATGGTTGTTTCTATTATATTGTGTGTTCTTTTTGTTTTTGTACGATTTCGTCGGTTTCGTAGGCACTGTGATCAATTTTTTTGTGATTTTGTTTTTTCTGATTGAAAATCAATATTTGATTTTTGAATTTTGAATTTGATTTTGAAAGGGTTAATAATGTAGGCGCTTAATCTCGAGTTTTGTCTGCTACAGGTGATATGTTAATTGGTCGGGTTGTAGGTACTGTAACCCTTGCTATCTCATAATATATGGGTATCGCCGTAAAAATATGTACCATAACATACGTGAATCAGTAACACACTATGGCAATCGGTAACATTCAAGTTAATGTAACATACGTGAGTTTCATAAAGGTCTTTTTAAAATGTAGTAAATATAAATTAAAAAATATTGTTTTATTAAATTATTTATTGAAGTAAGTATATTCAAGGTTTCCCTTATATTATCTAACCAATATAAGTTTTATCCAGTATTAGGATTATATCAAAACGTTTAATAAACCTTACATTTATTAAAATCATCCTCAAATTCCAGTAACCCACGACGATCGCGAATAGGATTGTTCAAAACTTTTAAAATATCAAACGTACACATATCTGATAATGTCTTCTGCTTGTGGCCAGTAGAATAAACCCAATTTTTTTTCGCATGAACTTAATCTTTACATTAATTCCGTTGAGTTCAATGATTTGCCCGACATAACATTTCGTAGTCCTGTTAGTCTGAAACTTAACCAGTTAGTTAGAGGCATCTGAAAAAGAGACCTATGTTAAAAATACTAAATGAAGCAGTCTAATCAGAAGCAGTGTCAAGTAGGTATAATAGCAATGTCACCACGATACCTGCCACCGACTTGGATATACTTATTACGTGTCCCTGTAGGACACCAGATAGGCAATGCCTAGGAGGCCGGTCGATAGTTAAAAAAAAATCTTTGCTTTTTATTGATGTACTGTACCTACCTATTATTATTGTGATACATTAACAAACAATAGCCTAATACCAATTTCTCATCACCCTTAACAACATGTTGCTATCCAAGTTGCAGGGCCGTTAATCATTGAGGAGTTCTCCCGGGACTTCATCATCAGTTGCACTTCACCTAATGCATTATGATAAGTAAAATTAGTTTCATGTTCTTACTACAGAAATCTCATTGCTGCCCGTGAATCACTTAGGACTAAGGAGTTCAAGTCGTCATCTCTGTGGTGCTTTTAGAATGCAAATTCTTAAGGTTTTACAGGTAATACCAAAATCGCTGTATGTGTGCCTTTAATTTTTGAGGAGTTCCCTCTATTTCTCCAAGGTCCCATCATCGGATCCTGACTTGATGACAATGAGACCAATGGGAAAGTATTATAATCTTTCAAAAAAAATTTTTTTTTTTAATCGGTCCAGCCGCGTTCAAATAACCAGGTAACATATTTTTACATAAATATAAAATAAAAAAAAGATACCGACAAATTAAAAGGAACGTTCTTTTTTTTGAAGTGGGTTAAAAATGTATTAATTTAACTGAAAGCAATATGAATACAGCCTAGTTTCACGAATGTTATGTAACACATCAGTAACACAACATTTGAAATAAATATGTTATATAAATATAACAAATATTCTTGTGACTAGTAAATTAAACAAAATATACACAATTTAGGTAAACGTACAGACACAAAAAATTATAACTATTAGGCTATTTTCGTCGTATCTGGTCTTACAATGGATCAAAAGGTAGTGGCGACATTGTTATTTTATTTATATATTTAAAAATACGTTGGTTGTTTCATCGTCAAAAAATCGTAACCTCACTGCGTATTGCTATAATTTCTTGTATTAAGATTCATTTGTTATTTTACTTCACCATAACTTGATGAGGTAATGCATTCGATCATAAGTTTTTGTGTAAAAAAAATAAGTTGGTAGGCGACACAAAAAAAAACGAAAAGTACATATTTTTACGGCGATACCCATACACCCGAGCAGTAGTTGGTCTATACGTTTGCTATCAACAAGCACCTTCTAAGAGCTATTTGCACTGTAGGTGATAATTTAGGGTTAGGATTTTGGTGGCATTTCGTGCTTTTAGAATCAATGTAGCCGCTCGGCTATCTCTTAATTATTACAATACATGACACTTTGATTTTGACCTTCAGTATGGTCATATTTCAAAATGAACTAATTACATTTTTATTTCGGTTTTTCCGTCCCTACTATTCGCTTGTTTGTAACGCTTTCACAGCAGAGATATCCTCCGTAGCAAAATTAATTTAAATTGGTAAAAAAATGAAATGAAATGAAATGAAATGGTATGAATAAATAAAGTTTAAAATATTAAAATACTGAAGGTCAAAATCAAAGTGGTATATAATTATCACAATAAATACAAAATAGCGACTCCATGGATTCTAGAACCACGATTTGCTACCAAAAGTCCTAACTCTAGTGATAATATAACTACTCTACGGATTTGTTAGTCCCGATGTCACAATGATCAGGAGAGCATCGCGCTTTCGCTGTCGAAGCGTTTTTTAAGGGCGACGATTCCTGTATGTGCTGCACGTTGTCAGTTTTGTTTGCTCTATGAAAATTGCCGCTTAAGGTGATGGACCCAGTGTCAATTTGATTCGTTCCTGGGTAAAGAGATGTCGCGCAACTGACTCGGCTAGGAATACCTCCCGGCCCGGACCTAGTCGCTTGTCAATGACACTGAAAAATGAGGAACAAAAAAAAAAAAGTAAAAATGCTCGAGTTTCAATAAGGAAACGCGCAGCCTCTTTGGGACTTCCGCGAGCAGCCGTCTATGAAATTCTAAAAAAGGATTTTAAATTCCACGCAAAATCTGTGGTATGTTATGTTAGCGAAGCTCAAAACCAATGTTCATTCGTTTTTTTGGAGCGATGAGGCCCATTTTAATTTCATTGAGCACTTAAATAAGCCGAACTACCTTTATTTGGCGCCAAGAACTCAGAACCCACGACAAAACCACCAAAAACCACTGCATTGTCCTCGGGTTACTGTTTGGTTTGCTTTGTCTACTAACGTGCTAGAAATAAATGTGAACAGTCAAAATTATGGGCAAATGATCACGTTCTTCTCTTTACCAAAACTGCGAGCCCATCCGTCGTTCTCCTCACACACATGGCTACAACAACTCGTCGTTCTCCCACGTATCTTTCGCCATATAGAGTAGGTACTACTTTCAATCAGAACTAACTGCCACCGTACGCAACCTTTCTGCAATGCAGACTTACATAAATCTTTCCCCTGACCTTCTGTACACCCCCCACCCTTCCGTCGTGTTGATACAGCATACGTTTTGATAAGTCTGCGAACACAACTCTTGAACAACCTTCAGGTGTCCAATCTGAGTGTTCGTGTGCGTTTGTCTCGCAGCACGATGGTGTTTTTCTAGTTTAGGCCCATTTGCGGGCTACAGGGTATCAAATTAGCTTCACCAAGTTGCCGTCTTACAGTCCAAGCAGAAGGATTGCTCCCATCAAGCCGTAAACTGTTGCGGCAATGCAGTTCCCGTAAGGAATCGATTTCGCAGCATCGTAGTCACTAGGTATCGATCCTTCCGTGCCGTTGTACACCCGGGTCTGCGTGTTCCTGGTGTGCGTAGGTTTGAACCAGTTTCCAGAAACCGCTGAAGAACGTGCTGTATTGCCAACGATACACCGACTATTTCTTGCTATACTTGCTGGCTTGCTTTTTTGCTTTGTGAGGATTTTCGAGCATCCGTCCGTATGCATAACATAATTACGACATTAATAATGACCATTGAAAACCTGGGACACTTTTTATGTAAACATTTTATGACAGAGCGAAAACAGAAGCTGAGAGAGGAGAACTAAAAGTTCATATGGACGGAAGCCATTCTGAGAAACAATTAAGATAAAAGATAAAGATAAAGATAAAGACATTTATTCAGTAAGTAGGCCGCACGGGTACTTTTACACGTCAAGAATCTACCAGCGCTTCACAAGAGGAGACCACTGCTGAGAAGAAACGCCGCTCGAATATTACAATGGTACTTTTTCATATAAATCTATAAATAGCAAAAAAAAAAAAAAAACTATAATTTATATTTTTCAAAAACGATCATTTTTGTTAATTTCTTTTTTTAATTTAATTATTTCATATTAGGTAATGAGCTTTAATACTTGTAATTAAGAAGGATAAGACTACGGTTCCATTTATTTCACTTAGCCAGGTGTATTGTGTATTCGTTTTCAAAATAATTTGATTTATTATAGTGATCCGAAATTTTTGATCTTACTCGTCCTTCTTTCCCGTAATGGAGCAAGTTTGCCTTTAAAAAGAAAGTTCGCGAATTTCTTGACATCATCTTGATTATCTGATTGCGTTATCTGAAATGTTTTGTGCTTACTTGTATTATCATTATGTACGTATGTATGTTTTTAATTAGTAGTGCAAATTATGTAAAAACTAGTTTCTGGCCGCGACTTCGTCAGCGAAGATTTCGATGATATAATTCCTCGGGAAATTAAAAAAAAATCGGTTATAAAAGTAGCTTATGTGGCAATACAAGATGAACACTAAATAACAAACTAACACACACACACACAAACTTCCGCATTTTTTAAGTATATTAGTAGGATTTATGTGAGTTTAATATATTGATATGTAGGTGAATATTATTATAAATTTGTAGTTAGAGCCTATGCTGTACCGCCATCGCAATCTCTTGTTAGACAGGTTAACTGGTAGAGAACACCTTACAGCATTAAGTTTGCCTTTTGTATACTACGGTTATTCTGAAGTGCAATAAAGATTACATTAATAACGGCAACACGATTTTACCTTGTAGAATAAAACCATGAACGTTCGTTACGATAGCAAGAATAATTTGCTCATTCATAATGTAGTAGGCATTTGAATATCATTGCCAGGGAAACTCTTGAGCGTAAATTTACATTATTATGCATAGCGTTACACGAGAAAAAAAGTAAAAAGCTAAAACCCGACTACAGATGTAGTGCAAAATTGTTTTCCTTCGTATTTTGTCGGAAACGTTCGTATCTGTCATGCTTCTGTAGTCAACCTCAGTAAGGTCTAATTCTATGGAACTTGCTAACTATGTAAACAAACCGCCATATTGAAATTGTCTCTGAATGATGAATTTACTAGTGAGCGGCAATACTCCTTTACTTATGACAAACCATATCGAATAATAAAATACCGAAAGTAAAAAAACAAGTAGTTACTTATTTGTAATTTGATTAATCACGATCTGAAGAAAAATCGGTACTTGAAGATGATATATCACCAGTATTTATTATAAAAGGTGCCGTTATATCATCTGTGAGTGTGATCAGCGTGAGTTGGGTAATGTGTAGGGGCCTTAATATATCACCAACTTTAGCCACAACACTACCCATGATAGACAATTGTAGAATTTAAAAGAAACAAAAACGTCATCCTATCATGTCCTAATAACCTTTCTTATGGTGGCCATTTGCAACGTTAAAAGATGGCGGACGTGTAATTTGTTTTAGACTTCAATTTTTGGGTAATTAGGTGTTCAAAGTTCTTTTCTGATAGTGATTTGTACTTTTTATGCCTTTGTGTCGCACAGTGATTGAAGACTTGGACTTATTTCGTGTATCTGGCATCTTTCTTCTCGTTTCTAGTGGACTCGCAGTGGTGCAGAGGTTAAAACTATCTTGACCTCTGACCTACAAATCACCGTACAACGTTGCCCCCAATCTTCCTAGAGAAGATTGGATTGTGTTTTATTGCTATATTGATTGATACTCATATATACCTTGACACTGGCGAAATCACTTCACGTGGAAACGCCATTATCCTCGCGGTAGTAGCAGTTCAAGTCGCCGCGGGGGCAAAAAAAAAAAAAAACCTTTCTTATGAAACCATTTAAACTTTTAATGAAATATCCAAGATAGAGTTATATATTTGGTGATTTTGTATTTTACAGTAACGACCGTTTCAATAGTGTATGTTTTCAATGGTGTTTGATGAGGTGGTGTAAAAAATTCAAGGAGAAACAGTGACAAAACAAAGTTTAGGCTTTTGTTTACATAGTTAGCAAGTTCCATAGAAATACACTATAAGTACTTTTGTATTGTGACCGACTGAAATAGCAAGACACGTTCGTACGTTTCCGTGAAAATACGAAGGAAAACAATTATGCACTACATCTGTACACGAAAGTTATGAAACAAATATCACGTTTGTAATATTTTGTACTATTTACTGCCATGTTCTATTCTAAGATTCAGTAAACAACTTCTAACTCTGATATAGAATAGAATAGATCAGTTTTTATTTATTAAACAAACACATCAACACAGAGGTACATCATAGAAAAGACGATAACGTAATACAATCACTTCTTAACCCCTAACAAGCGACACCATTAAATTAAAAAAATACAATGAGGATGATGTGTGCCGAAATGGTCTCCACTCAGTAAAATGGTTGGCATGGGGATGACAACCGGGCTGGTTTTCAGGGAAGCCCCGGGCCGTTTGATATGACGACGAACAGTAATTTTTTATTTTATTTTTATTAAATGAAATATCTCTTTAAAAATATTCCATTGGAATAAAATCTAGTCTTATGAGTTGTGACTAATAAGTATTTCAAATCTAACCTAAACTTCTAATACAGACTAAGCTAAGAATGTGTCCATTAACACTTTTCCTATTGTCTCTGTTAAGGGGAAGACACTTTGTTAACGTGTTCCTTGTGTGTACTCACTGCACAAATGACACTATCATACTAAACTAACTCGAAAGGCTTTGTCCTATTCAGTCTTCGCTGTATATCCGTGTTGTCGAGGAGCTGGATGGCCTCGACATTCACATGGTGATGAAGCCTGCGTTCACGGGCTTCGGCTTGTCTTTTTATAATATTGCTAACATATACCACTAATATAAAAGTAAAAATCTAATAGAATCCAAAACATTGGCAGAAGGAACTATCTGTGAATGGAACTCCATCCATTGTGATCGCAGTACAGTTGCAAAGTAGGTATTATTATATTTCAATTTGAATACTATTTCAAAATTTCAACCTTCCAAAAGTAAGTCACTGTAGCACAAGAAATTGACATAAATATCAATGACTTATTTGGAATTAGGTCACTTTAAGACTAAAGAGTCATTGGTTTTGGCACAACTTAAAATGAAAAAAAGACTCAACTAGTTTTAAGTCAGAATGAACAGCATATTTTAAAATGAAAGAATGACTCAAAAAGGACAATATCAGTCACTTTAAGATTTAAATCCATTCATAGAGATTACCTTGTTACACGTGAGGTAACGACGCACTAAGTTTTAGGTGTCTGCTTTTTTTGATTACGTGCGCACACTTCTGATGCAATACTAAATTCATCATTATTGCAATGGTGAGACGAGCGGGGCACGCGGAAATGAAAGAAAACCGAAGTCTATGTTTGCCCCTTTCCAGAATAAATTCCTCAGTTTTTGATTGAGTAATCAAAAGGACATATTTTTTCAAGTCATTTTACGTACTTAACTTAATTAATATAAAAAAATGGGTCACTTTCCTCCTCACCGTGCGATATGTTCGTGGCAGTATTGGACGTAGTAATACTGTAAGGTGGAGTACTCGTTCCTAAGGTTGTTACAAATAAGATTGTTATAGTTGTAGACCCTGGCGTGGTGAAGACCGGTGCCTACAAGTACGAGGATGGCACGCGGTATGTGGGGGAGTGGAACACCAAGGGGCAGAAGCATGGTATGGGGCACCTGGTGCTGCCGGACGGCACCAGGTATGACGGGGCTCTGAGCGCGGGGCTGTGCTCGGGGCTGGGAGTTATGGCCTTCCCTGACGGAGCTAAGTAAGTCAATGTTATTATTGTAATTATTAAATATATACATATACATACATACTTTTAAGTTTTATATTGTATTGTTTTGTATTGTATGTTTTCCCGTGTGGTTGCCGGGTTAGAATAGTGTCACTCCATGTCTTCCCATGGATGTCGTAAGAGGCGACTAAGGGAATAAAGGCTTTTAGTACTGTTAGGCGATGGGCTTGCCACCTGTCACTAATAAACTGGGAAACATCTTAGCCTACTTGTGCAAAATGTGGTTACAGAATCATCAAGAAGTTTGAAGACTTGTTGGTAATTCTTTAGCTCTGCCTACCCCACTCTGGGAATGAAGGCGTGAGTTTATGTATGTATGTATGTACATACATACTTTCACGCCTGTAATGCCAGCGTGGGGTAGGCAGAGCTACAGAATTACCTACAATTTTAAAAACTTGTTAATAATTCAGTAACCACATTTTGCACAAATAGGCTAAGATGTTTACCAGCTTATTAGTGACAGGTTGCAAGCCCATAGCCTAACAGTACTACAAGCCTTTATTCCCTTAGTCGCCTCGTACGACATCCACGGTAATACATGGAGTGGCACTATTCTAACCCGGCAACCACACGGGACAAATATATATTTTTTTTAAAGTTTTAGGTTTGTGATAGAAAGACAGATCGATAAATGAAACGTTTATTATTTGATGCTTCAATCACTCACAATTGTCTAAGTGGAAAAGAAAAAATATCAAACGAAATTACAAACTAGGTACAATCCTGAACCTCAGAGTTCATTGCGCTTAGCAGGTCAGCTGACCTGCGGGGTTATTATGACATATCAATGCAGTTCAATTTACGGCGAGCGTAAAGGACAGACCACAGCGTGCTATGGAGAGGTCTATGTTGGGGATCTCATTAAGAGATAAGATCCGGAACGAGGTCATACGACATAAGACTAAGGTGACTGATATTGTCCAAAATGTAGTAAGCTGAAGTGGCAGTGGGCTGGCCATGTCTGTCGCAGACCGAAGAGAGGTGGAGCAGGAAGGTTCTCGAATGGAGACCACGCTTAGGCAAACGTAGTGTAGGACGCCCCCCGGCTAGATGGACCGATGACCTGAAGAAGGCAGCTGGCAGTGACTGGATGCAAGGGGCGGGAGATCGTGCGTTGTGGCGCTCTTTGGGGGAGGCCTATGTCCAGCAGTGGACTGCAACAAGCTGATATGAAAGGACAGACCTATAGGTGTTGTATCGCTCTCAGCGTAAACTGAACGGCATAGCTATGTCATAATAACCAAAATACATGTTTTATGTTTTTTTCTGTTATGTTTGTATTTGTTCCTCTGCTAGGTGTCTAAACACCCATGTTTTTTCCTTTTTTTCTGTCGATACCAATACTAGGGGGTTATTTTGACATAGCTATGCAGGTCATTTTACTACGAGTGTAAAGGACAGAGCTATAGCAGTTATATAGCGCTGTCCTTTGCTCGCAGCGTAAACTGAACTGCATAGGTAAGTCATAATAACCCCCCTGCAAATACTTTGTCATGGCAGTGCTATATATTAACGTGGCCTCACTCCTACACTAGAACATAAATGCAAATACTTCTAATTAGCGGCAAATTAAATATTAGGCTGGTTGTTAAGCAGGTTGTTAAACACCCACTACTTATTCACATAGTAACATCATGTCATGTATGTCCTTCTTTTTAAGGTACGAGGGAGAGTTTATGCAAGGCTGGTTTCATGGACACGGGGTGTTTTGGCGCGCAGACGGCATGAAGTTTGAAGGGGAGTTCCGGGGTGGTCGTGTTTGGGGTCTAGGTAAATCTTTAATAATAATAATAATAAGGATAAGGACGAGGTCATAATGACGAACAATTACCCGAAATATATTCTGAGGGATGGCACGGTCGACATTAGTCGAGCGTGCCGTTGCCCCAGCCAATCCCACAGACATATAATTTCCGGTTGTTCGCATTTGGCCAATGGCGAGTACTTGCACAGACATAACCTCGTACCCAGGATCATTCATCAGCAGCTTGCTCTTCAATATGGTCTTGTTGAGTCTGAAGTGCCGTACTATAAGTACACACCGGCGCCAGTTCTCGAAAATGGTCGTGCTACGCGCTATTGGGATCGATCTGTTATCACGGACAGGACTATTGTCGCCAATAAGCCAGACATCGTGTTGACAGATCGATCTCAACGCCGGGCAGAGCTCGTCGACGTCAACATCCCGCATGACGATAACCTCGTGAAGGCCGAAAAGGATAAGCTCAGCAAGTACCTTGACTTGGCTCACAAGGTGACCACCATGTGGGTCCCGATAGTTGTTTCGGCAAACGGTCTTATAGCGAAGAGTCTCGACGAACACCTCAAGAGACTATCGCTAGATGGCTGGATCAAGGGCCAGATACAGAAGGCAGTACTCCTCGACACGGCACGCATTGTGAGGAGGTTCCTCTCTCTGCAGCCCTAACCACCGGTAGCTTGAGCCCTGCCCTGCTGCTGGCGGCAGTCGTAGATTAGGTTTTTGAAAATGTTTATTTTTTGTATCGGTATTGTTATTTTACCTTTATATTTGAATATGTAAAAAACCTAATTTATAGAAAATTAAATGAATAATAATAATAATAATACCGCAAGGCAGCAAGTGGTGAGCTGTTGGTGAGTGGCGACACGGTTGGCGTTCCTCACCTCACGTTTGCCTTCACCGGCCGGCTGGAGTGTATAATGACGAGGAACAGAGCCTCACCTCTGGCTTGCCTTTATTGGCCGGTCAGAGTGGAGTCACAAGAGCTATATGCTCGAAGAGTGGATGTGTTGCATAAGTGGCTAGTGGGCACCTTATGGTCGTTTATAGTCCAGAAGCACCTCTCCACCCTTTAGCCCCTCTGGAACTGTTACCTCCCTGCTGCTATATACATGCGGCTATTTCGGGAGGCCCATTCCATTGAGTTGGTGAGTCACCGTCTGCCATGTCAACCAAAGTAATTAGCGTTGGCCTGGCAGGCGCCGTAGTTTCATCAAAAGCCTAGTTCACCAATCCATTTCTGTTCATTCATAGAGCCTATTTTGAATACTTCCATCCTTCTTAAATAATCCTACACTAACCGTTGGTTGTCCGTGGGAGCATACTTCTATAGTTTGAACTCAGGGACAATAGCCGGTTGGTGTCCCATCACTTTACTAAATTAAACTTGTCTAAAGAGCCTCTACGTGTTGGCTTCGGCTCCATGTACGCCATCCAAAAGCCCGGGACTCCCATCATAGTCCCGTGATTGGTAGAGACATACAAATAATAATAATAATAAACTTTTATTTCGAGCAACGAGGCCCATAGTTACAAATACCTTAAAGACTAATAAACACACATACATACATACCTTCACGCCTGTAATCCCAGAGTGGGGTAGGCAGAGCTACAGAATTACCTACAACTTTAAAAACTTGTTGATAATTATGTAACCACATTTTGCACAATTTAGGCTAAGATGTTTACCAGCGTATTAGTAACAGGTTGCAAACCCATCGCCTAACAGTACTACAAGCCTTTATTCCCTTAGTCGCCTCTTACGACATCCACGGGATGACATGGAGTGGCACTATTCTAACCCGGCAACCACACGGGAAAACATACAATACAAAACAATACAATATAAAACTTAAAAAACTAACACCGAGGTGACAGAACAGCGTGGTTCTGTTTTTCCAAACTTGGCGAGATGTTTGCTGTCGGTAGGTTGCCCCGAAACCGCCGGAACACGACACCTTTCGGCCAGAAGTCAGGGCACTCGACGGCTTCCAGCATAAACCACGGCACGCGCACTACAAACGAACTGAAGTGCACGTAGCGCAGTGACCGCAGCTGGAACACCGTCAGACTGCATACAACCTTCTGACGGACGTACTCCTTCCACGTCGTCTTCCATTGCAGAGTGGTGCAGGCGAGACACGTAGAGTGCCTTGTTCGCTAAAGCTGCCCGCAGCTCGGAACTCGGGTCCGTTACTGCAGTACCACACCGAGTCTTATGAAGCTTCCTACGTGGCTTGCTGTGCTGCATCAATGTGAATCCCTCCTTATCCACACCGGTACGAGGGAGCTCCTTCACGGAAGCTCTCTTTTTCGACGCCTTAACAGGCGCTCCAACCCGCCTAAGTTCAGCGGCCTTGCCGGCTGCTTCAGCGTAGCTGCGGGCAGCTACCCGCCCATCTTAACACCCGATCTTAACGTAGACAAACCATCTGTCAATTTCTGACCAATACGTAAGTGCGAGAGTGACACATGCTTTATCCATGCAATAAAAGCGACCATAATACTGGTAGGCGTGAAAATGGTTATAAGGGTGTTAGGAAGATAATGGTGAATAAAGGTTTTAGTATGGAACGTGCGACTAAGCCTGTTGTGTTTGCATTAAAATTTATCGATGTGTATAAACGTGGACAAAACATCTGTCACTTTCTGACTAATATGTAAGTGCGAGAGTGACACATGCTTTATCATCACAAGCGACCATAATACAGGCAGGCATGAAAATTGCTGTAAGGGTGTGAGGTAGATATTGGTGAATAAGGGTTAGTTTGGGACGTGTGGCTAAGCCCGATAATTGGGAGCCTATCGAAATCCGACATTCATTAATTAAAGTGTATTTTGAAAGCAAGAGGACGGAAACTGTGATAACAATAAGGAAACAAGTTCTATTGGACCCAATCAACTTTTAAAGCCTCAATCAATTACAAGCGGAAATTCGTTTTCCACATGAATCCTCTGACCTGGTTTGTACAACTAACTGCCTGAGGGGATGGTAAAAGTTTTGTCTCGAATAATGTGAAATTAATTATTAAATCTGTCAAAGTTTTTACGTGAAAATGATAAATGATAAAAGTTAGAGCTAGATTTAGATCTGACACAAATGAACTGATTTTTAGCCCTAATCTACATTTGTACCTAATACCTAAGGATTGGGCTAGCTATCCAGAGAGGTAATGCAGCCAGTGTCATAGGGACCATGCCGCGAGCGGACCTGCTAGAGGGGGTGTTCTTTTTATAGTGGTGATTATTATTTACATCTTTAATATTTGAGTAGCTTAGTTTAATTTTAATTTTAATACGTTTAGTTTTAACCTTTAATTGTAGAACCTACGTTATTAAAGTAGATTGAACTAGGTTTAAATAATTCGTTGTAAACGTAGATGTGACCCTTAAATTGAGAAATTTATTAGTAACTAGAGGATGCTCGGCTACTTCGTACGGGCAAAAATAGTTTCCTGTATACTCCCCCTATTTTGGATCGATATTAAAAAAAACTAATTTCGGTGCACTCGCTTAACCACCCAAGTTACCCAAGAAATATTTCCCTTCTAATTTCTTGTGCTTTGTCTATCAGCCAATCACGGAAGAATTTTAAATGTATTGACGTGTATATGGTCTATTTGGTTTCCGATTTTGTATTAAGTCACGACGCGCGTCCCCATTATGATTTCGATTCTTTTAAAATGGCATAGTAAAGGTATGTGTAATAATTTGCATAACTAATGTACCTACTTAGTTAAAATGCATAAAACGAATTGCATAATTTATATCAGTATAATGAATGCGGAGCGGAGAGCGGAGGTGGAGACAGTGGGGACACCCACTGAGAGCTTTCGAGTGGTGTGGATGTTAGACGTTGAGCCAAGCGTTACAAAAGCTCACACACCACTCGATGTTCACACCGAATGCTCATTACACGCGAACGCTCTCAGTGGGGACGCTCTTAATCCTCAACCTCCCTAAATGATGACATGGATATAGAGAGAGAGAGGAGAGTGATGGCAGTGCGAGGTAATATACTCGCCCGCAGGTTTGCCCGCTGTAACGAGCAAGTCAAGTTCACGCTTTTTAAAGCATACTGCCAAGCTTTTATACGTGCAGCCTGTGGGCGACGTTTTCGCAAAGGGCATATAGCACATTGCGTGTGCAATACAATAACATCCTTAGAATGCTGCTGGGGCTACCGAGGCACTGCAGCGCATCCGGCATGTTCGCTGAGGCGCGGACGGATGACTTCTTTGCCATTAGGCGTAAAAGAATAGCCTCACTGCTTAAACGAGTGTGGGGTAGTGGTAACAGCATGCTAAGGATGTTGGCTGAGCGTTTCGACTGCCCGCTCACAAAATACTGGGTCGGTGTTGTTATTGGGGGGGTCAAGTAGGGCAATTCACAATGTGGTGCTTGCCCCTTCTATTAATAAAGTTGCTGCTTTCTTTTATATTTGGTTTTGTCTTGTACTACTAACATAGTCTTTAAGGTTTCTAAGTGTAACTAATTTAAATATGGATTGTCAGGCCCCTATTTCACCAAGTTACAATTGTCAATGACATATGTCTGCTGACAATACGACATATCTCGCTGACAATTGATCAAGCGACAGGTGACAACTGACAATTTCGTAAATAATTTTGTATAGAAATGCGACGTATGCGTATAAACATTACTAACATTTTGTTAAAATTGTCATAATCTTAATAAAATGACAATTATCTTGTGAAACAAGAATAATTTTTCCAACTCGACATATTTGTAGATTTGTCGGTAATTATTGACAGATCGAGGCTGTGTCAGCCTAGCGTTACAATTGTAATTATTAAGGTGAGAGGTATCACCTCAAAGGCAAAAAAATATTATAACGTTTCACTTAATCGCATTTCACCTCAACTGTATAATTATTAAAAGTATCACTTTCGGTCTCTTTCGTTTCTTTTGCCGCTAATAATTTAGTCACATTTGTCTTTTATATTAGTAACAAAGACAATATTCCAATGAGATGAATTTGATATCCCAAAAAAAAAAAAAAACAGTAACTTCAATATCTCGCGGTCATTACACATATGACATGTTTCAATGTTGTGTGTGAGTTGCCTCAACGCTGTTGCCGATACCTACAGAGTTTTACTGCAAACGTCAATTAATACGTCAAAAATAATAGCGTTCCAAACATACATCGATCGCGGTGAAATGCAACTAAGTAAAACACTATACGGAAATTTAATGTAGGTATATGCTACAAAATTCAAAAGTACTAATTACAAATTAACTCAACAATTGCTAGGGGGTATTATTATTTTTAACTCGGTACTTACTATTGTCCTCTTTCGCCAATTTTGCCATGTGATATATCTTAAGTACATTATATAGAGAGATATATGTATATCGTATGTCTACTTGTGATTTCTGAGCAATTTCCTTCCAGTTTTTGATCTTCATATCAAATGTTACGTTATTTTCCGAAATTAAATTCAATATCGTAATTTCTTGGTCATATCTACTGTTATGGTTTTAAAATCAATTGAGTAGTTTTAAATAAGTTAAAGTAAAATCCTATTTAGCCAGTGATACCTACATTTACAAGCAAAATAAAATAAAATAAAAGTTATTTCCTTTAGTCATGTCTACATACAATGCCTAAGTAAGTACTAGTCAAATTCTATTTTGTCATAAATATTCGATTAACTAATACCGGCGATAAAATTGGCTTCTTAAACTTATCCGTATTAAAAAAAAACAATACGATAATTACCTCCTTTTTTTTCGTTGTAAATGTAAAATTTTATAAATCTTACGCTTGGAGCCAAGCAAAGAGAATTAACATTTTAATAAGTAGGTAGGGGAAGCAGGGGTAATACCAGTCACCGGGTAATGGCGCTCACCTCAATAACTTGATATAACTAGCTTCTATGATCGCGGCGTGCGGGTGAAAGGGAGCGGGGAGCGACGCTTGAACCAGTGGCAACGTGTCGCGCCAGTCTGTGCAAAGCACGTGAGAGTGAGAGTCGTTTGTTTGTTTCAAGCTCCTTCGATCTAATTTTTCGCTGGATGTTTTTGTCGGTAAGTTGAAATTCTACAATTTTTTACGTTAAGTACCTGATTGTATGGATCGTTAAGCTATTCAAGTTCAAGGCCTTGTTGATATTATTGAACAATATTATGCGTAAAATTTTAAATTTCAATTTTAATACAAAACGACCGTTTGGGGTAATAGCGCTCAGATGAACGCCATTTCCCCCACGTATTTTTTTCTTACAGATATGCCCAGAAATCATCCGAGAACTACCGCTAAGGCGGCATGGAGTGTTCAAAGCTGTTTTGGAAGAAAAGGAAAATAGAAAGAATACTAAGAAGAATAAGATAGTAGAACAAGACAAACAAAAAGAGGTTCCAGGAAAACCAAACAGGATTCTAATACAGCTAAAGTAACAGTTTTGAAAAATAAGAATATCAATAAAAAAGCCACGACCAATAAAACTCAAAAAGCAGCAAAAGGAAAAAAGTACAGGGAAAAGGCTACAAACGTAAAGTTTTAGAAGAAACTTCATCAGATATTTGTAACGACAATAGTGATGATGAAATGGACGATGAAGGTAATACGGATAACATGTGCAACCTATGCAAGGAATTTGGACAGAACAATGAAGTATAGTACCGCTGCACCATTTGCGGGATGTGGAGCCATGCTATGTGCTCTGGGTGGGATTCAGCACAGGGGTATATATATGCGATTTCTGTTCCTAAAGATATATGAATATTGATTATGTTAATTTTTAGAAAAAAATACTCATTATCATGTCTTATTTATAAGTAACTATGATAAACGATGTTAATTTTGTTTGTAAGCTTTGATCTCTTATTTTTAATAAGTAAATGTTGATCTCAATTACGTTATTTGGGCTAATGTTGATTTGAGCGTGATTACCCCATTGCCTGAACGGCATTACCCACACCTAAGGGCAATGCCGTTCAAAAGTGGTTTTTTTTAAACATTATTTTTCTCGTTATCTAAAAGATCTCAACTTATTTTATGTTTAAATTCTAATGAATGATAAGTAACACTTATGTTATGTTTGATTTTCATTTAATAAAACTTGATATTTTCAAAATCATGGGCATTTTTCCTTAAGTGAACACCATTCCCCCTGCTTCCCCTACATTTGGTGTAGAGCCAAGCAATAATTATTTATTTTTAAATCAAAGGATTTTTTTAAAATTATGATTAGTTTTGCTGAATATTACTTAATAAGTGACGTGTGTGTGAATTAATAAATGGTAAGATACTGTCGGCCTTATTTGTAAGTCGTCTTGTCCTTCCCGCAAAAGGTTCAGTCAACCAATTTGATCAACAACAAAAATCAAATTCAAAATTCAAAACTTTTAAACTGTGGACTATGTCAACTAGACGTTGTAAAGCAAATTAAAAGAAGTATCTTATGTTTTGGGTGACAACGTCACTTTGACATAGTCCATATCAATTGTCATCTTATTTCGACAATGCCTGTTTCACAATTTACAATTGTCATGTGTTCTTGACAATTGTAGCACTTGTCAAGCTTGGTGAAATAGGGGCCTGGTCCGAAATAAACCTTCTTTTTTTTAATCATATATTTTGAATACAAGTAATAAAAATAAATTAGCTATTAAAAAAAATTGTGTCCGTAAGGTTTATAAATTATTTGTAGGTCAATTCATTCTTTTCTGTATTAAATTACGTGACGTTGTTTTAAAGTTACCATTTCCAGTACTTAAAACCTACTTGAAAAAGTCGTTGATGTCTAAAGCTTATTATAGGGTCGAGGACTATCTAACAGATAAAAATGCTTGGCCTAAACTAAACACCTAAATAACTTACGAATAATAATAACTTGGTCATAAAAATATTAAACATTGTATATTGTCTAGGGGACACGGTTTTGAGAATGTATCGAAACTTTTTATGTGGGTTGTCTTGCACCGTCATAGGAAAGTATAATTAAAAAAAAAAAAAAAAAAAATACTACTACTTATTAGTTCTTGTGAGTTTGGACACATTTTCCTGCTCAACTACGCATGAATATATTTATTGTTTGTTTTATGTGAGATTCATTGTTTTATATAATGCTAGGTTAAGTTTATTATTAAGCAATATTTAAAAAACGACGGACTGTTGAGTAGCGATAGAAGCGCTGGTAGATTTTTGAGGTGTAAAAGTGCCCGTGCGGCCTACTTACTGAATAAACATCTTTTTTTATCTTTTAACAATTATAATGTGTAACAACAAAATGCCTTATTTCTTAAATCATAATTACCTACCAGTAGCTTAATAACTAAATAATGCCTTTGACTACTACTAATTTAATAACAGTCCTAACCTCCTAGAAAATGCCCGTCCGTGCCCGGTCGACCTGGTCCAAGGCGAATTATATCCGACTTAAGACTTAAAACCTCCGGGGCGTTCCGCTTTTTTGCTATTATTATGAGAACGCTATACCGGCAAATGTATTGGGGTATTCCGTAAATGACACAACTTTCTCTCGTTTAACTTTATTTAAACACTTTTAAAGTATCAATTATTTCCTTAATAAAAACTAGTTAGCACAAGCTCATCGACGCTTCCGGGGATCCCAGAGCTGGCGCTTACCTCTCCCAAAGGATAGGTTTGACTATCCAGAGAGGTAATGCAGCCAGCATCATGGGTACAATGCCGCGTGCCGATTTGCTAGAGGGAGTATTCTTTTTGTAGTTGTGCTAGTTTTAAGTAGATAATAGTTTACTTTCTTAATTATTATAATTAATATTGTATAGTGTATATTATGTATAGTGTTACATTTTTAATAAATAAGTTAGCACGATAATCAAGTATTTTATCTGAACCACCGCTTTCCAGCTCGTCGTGCATCGAACACCCGCTGTCCCTTCTTACTTCGTCATGAAGTTACTTTTTCCCGCGCTACAGTGGCGCCACCCTTGGCGCCACCGGAACTACCACTTGTTATAGTCAAATTAAAGACTGCATTAATTAATTAAATATGATTAAACTACATTATAATAATTAACTACTATTATTTAATGCTAATGCTAACAGTAAGAAGAAATTAAACTTTACAACATTAAAAATGATTGTTATGGTTATGGTAAATAAGTGTTACATTAAATGACCGTATGTTTAATAGAATAATACAATTGGTTTTTATGCAAAATGTTTATTATGTTTTTCAAACATACTTAAATCTACAAGACCCAATTTCATCAAGTCCAAAAATAATGGGTTTAATTTATGATACTCGTAGGTACTCTTAATTAGAATAGAAAAAATATGATGCCAGTTTTTTTTCTAAGTACTAACGGTATGTATGACATTATTGTATACAAAGTATCTCCTTTACTAGAGGAATGATGGATGTTAGTTTTGTATTTAATAAGGCGAAAACAACTGGAAAAAACAATATTTATTTATTTATTTATTTATTTATGATTTATTGGAGATTGATCGACAAAAACAAGACAGAAATTAAATCACACAATAAAAAGACAATTAAAGTTTCTCACCACACTAATACCATTACGGAGAACCACAAATTACATTTTTCGCTTTAATTTCCTAGCAATTAATTTCTACCAAGTTCTTCATTCGGTTTGCGTTTGAAATTACTATTTCAGTAAATTTTCGTGCAACAAGTTTTGAGTGCATAACTTGCCAAAGCAGCCATTTATTACAGAACTCAAAGTTAAAATAACTGGTAAATGTTGAGTTTAACATAAATGAAGGATTCCGGGAATTGTCATGATCTTCAAAATATTGCTATTGACTGTCAGAATGTATATTCTTCATTTAATGTTCAGCGTTGTCAGCATAATTAGCATATAGCATGTTTAATATTAGCATATTTAGTCCGATCGGTAGGCACACATGAAGGCCCTTGCAAAAGGCGGGCATAATCAAATCTTATCCGTGATCTAATAATAATCTAAGTTTCAACATTCGAAAGCGCCAGCCGACGACATCTTGAATTTAATTGTGCCAACTTATGTAAAAATTAAATATTTCTTCATTAATTGAATCTACTACATCAACTGTTTAAATAAACCTAAAATACATACATACATTAAATCACGCCTGTTTCCCAGAGGGGTAGGCAGAGACCACTTCTTTCCACTTGCTACGATATTGACAAATTTCTTTCGCTTCTTCAACATTCATACATCGAGTCATGCACGCACGACGGTTTCAGGTACTTAAGATTCTGCCCTTTTCCAGTATTTCTCCGATTTGATTCTTAAAATAAGGACTATTATTTAAAATTGGATGATATAAAGGTTACGATTTTCCACAGGTCTTGTGACGTTTAGTGATGGCAGCAATGGGTTCCCTCGCAACGAGGGTTTCTTCCAAGACTGTCGGCTGGTGCGGCGCAAACGCTGTCCCGAAGTCGTCCAGAGGGCTCAGAAGGTTGCTTATATGGCGAGGGCTCAGTGTCAGCAGATGTAGAATTGTAAATGTTTTACATAATTTATATTTCATATAATGAAACGTTGTTCTAATGATCGCTTCATATAATATTTGATTGTGTTAGATTTGTATATAGACGACGTTATTATTGATACTGTTTATTCATAATATTCATTGCGATCCTTGTCCGAATTTATAGTGCATCCATTTTACTACTGTCAGCTGCAGTTGCGGGTGCAAGCGTGATAGCGATAACCAACCGAAAGCTATTATTAAGAAACTGTTAATACTGTAATTTCACGATTTAAGTGATATTTTCAGAAATCTTACTAAGAGAATAAAAGTTAAGTTTACGTATAAAAAAAAATGTCTTGTTATTTATACTTAAGGAAAGTTATGTTTAAAAAAAAGTTATAAATATTAAAAAAACAAAAAAAAAACAGAAATATATTTTGTCTGACCTCATCTGATGTGATATTTTAACAATGTCAAATAAAATACTACGGTAGTTTTCGGTAGACCCTAATTTGATCTAAAATGAAACGGTATAATTTTATATTCTCAATAGCCATGACAAATATTAAAGTACCTAAACATAAATTACTAAACGATAGGTAGGTACATTTACTTAGGTACATAATTATCGACAAGTTTTTAGAGTTGTAGATAATTTTGTCTGTCTACCCCTCTTTAGGAACAAAGGCGTGAGTTTATATACGTATGTATGTATTAACTTTTTTTCATCAATGATACAAGCGATTATTTATACAATAGCATCACACGTCATTGTGAGATTGATGACAAGACTGATGTCTAGTTGTATGTCCACACATGCATTGATTTCTTTATTTAATTTGGAATGTACTGAATGTTATTATTTATTAAGGTTTCTTAATACTTACAGGGCCCTATTTCACGAATCTACAAGTACGGATTTACTTGTTACCAGTCACCAGTGTTACAATTACAAGTTCTAGTAAATCCTGTTTCACTATTACCTCTTATTAGACTTGTGGAATCCTGTTTCTCAAAAGCTATCAGACTAGTATTGCTATTCTATGGACTATTATTTTCACTAGCTTGTAAGATTGCGTTTCACAAATTACAATATTAATCTACCAGTTACTAGTCGCCAACTAGTAAATACTGGCTAATTTCACCATGGTAAACTGCTTTTTGTTTCACGAAAGTTAAAAATAATAAATACACTTGTTAATTACAAGCCTAAACCTACCAAGGTCGGAAGCTTTGTAAAAATTACAAGTTGAATTTACTCTTGTCAAAAATATCGATTTTATTGTGAAAATTGTTGTGTCTTGTCGATTTTAAGTGTATTGTGAAGTTTTTAAAGCAATGTGGACTGATTCCGACGTTTTGTTATTATACTAGAGAATCTCCCAAATAAAACACCTTTATTCTCTAATATTATTCTTAAAACTGTAAGATTAAATTCCATTGTTATTAGTTATTATTGTTCAATTTATTAGGACACGACACGAATGAAATGAAGCTAATCAAAAAATCGCGGGCCGTTTATGATGTTTGTTACATTCATCCCACAGATAGGCAAAGGGTTTAAGACATACTGCCAAGTCTTGTGTCGATTACCATTAAAATCGCAACAAGTTTTTACACGCTTAATAATTAATACGATACTAAACAACAATTAATTAACCTAATTAGATCCGGCACCTCAAAATAATGTGTGGTCGACTCTCACTTGACTGATTCTTTGAATAAAAAATTTAGGTACCTAATTCAGCCTTGATAATAGCGTAAACAGCCATTCGGTAACTAGTATTTTTAGTCTGTGCACCGCTACTAGCTACAAGTCTTGTAAAAAAAGTAATGAAACGTGATTTACCAAGACTTGTACATGTTAACTAGTTACTACTAACTAGTAAAGCCGTATATTTGTAGATTCGAGAAACGTACACTAGTAATCCTAGTATTTACAATTTTACAAAGAAGTAACTAGTAACTTACAATTGTAGCTTGTTGAAACCCACAATTGTAAACTTGTACAAAATATTAGTCCATGGACGGGTATTACTTGACTAGTACCTTTCGTGAAATAGGGCCCGGGAAAGGTATAAGTACGAGTAATATGAATGCAATATGAAAATAGTGATTTCTCAAACATGCAATGAAATGTTGGCGTTATGTTCGTTATTTTAGGCTTCAAAGTATCACGTTTCGGGCGGAACAACTCGAAGAAACTGTAAAGGAATTTTATACAAAATTTAAGGCCTAGGCCGGAAGGCCGGAATGTATTTTTTTTTAATTTAATGTAAACATGGCGGCTGTGTTTATGAACAGGCTAAATAGCTAAATAATTTTTATTTTATTTTAGTGGCTGGATTGTTATCGGACACATGTTTTTTATAGTGTTTTTTTTTCATTGCATATGTTTTAGAAAAGCACTATACATACCTCGCCGTGAAAAGGAGGTGCCAGCCGTGTAACTATCCGGCCCCGCTTCGCTCGGCCGGCAAAATCCTACTCCGGCCTATGTAGTAATGTACTACTTCAGACTGTATATTATGTTAAAAAAGTGGTTTAGATTTACTTATAATTTTATAAAACCAACCGTATTTAAATTACATTGACGGTAAAGTGACAATCAATTTCCATGACAACGAGGTTGCCTGTCTAAGATATTGTATAATATTAATAATCGCTAGTCTGAATTACGTTACGTAACAAAATTTAAAACAATCCCTCGTTTTTGGATTTTGCTAATGAAAATTACCCATTTGTTTGCTCTCTGTATAAGATAAATTTATCCCAAAATATTTAAGTTTCGTTGACACTTTCAGATGAATTGACTAAAATAAGCAAGAATATTTCTTGGTATAAGTCTGGAGACTTTGTTTTCGTTCTATTTTGTAGTTGTTATCTCTTTGCTACAATCTAAATAACTTTGAGGGGAAAATTTACTTTCGATGTGACTAACTAGCTCAGAGATTCTGATTAACTAAACTTTTGTTTTTAAGACGATAACACGTTGGGTTCCGGAAAAATATTTTCCCGTATTCGACTTTAAACTAAAGGTTTGTCAAAGAGCGATGGAGCGTAGCATTTTAGGGGTAAAAAGAACGGACCGAGTGCGAAACACCACCCTGCGCTCCAAGACAGGCATAGCCGATGTTGGGAGAAAGACTGCCCAGCTAAAGTGGGCCTGGACCGGGCATGTTTGTCGCATGCACCCACAAAGGTGGGCCAATGCAGCAACTTGGTGGGTCCCCCAGGACGGCTAAGCGGAGATGGCGGGATGACTTGGACGTTTTTCTAAAGGATTGGCCGAAGATTGCCACAGAGAGAGAGGTGTGGAAATCAAGGGAGGAGGCCTTTGCCCAGCAGTGGGACACTATATTGGGCTAATTAATAATAATAATAATAATAATTCGACTTTCAAAAGTTGCGGCGCGGCGTGGTGATAAAAAATTGTGCTCACTACTGCTCAGTTTCAGTTCTCTGCTATTAGTAATAAGGTTGATATTGCTACAGGAATTTTATCTGACATACTGCGTTTTAGCTTAGGAGGAAAGTGCATCAGCTGCTGTTAGCAGCACTGATGGTGCTGGTGTTTGGGGTATTCCTTACCTAATTTGCAATTACTACATTTTTTAAATACATTTTGAATATATAGGTTACTACTGTTTAATATACTTACTACTACTACAGGACGGGCGATTTTTCTGGTTTGCTAACTATACGAAACTTGGTTTGAATCCCGTTAAGGGCAAATACTGGCGTGATAATCGCGACTATTTATTCCTGAAACTTGTGTGCTTCGTATATAAAACATTACATATACCCTAACGTTTCGAGTCTGCTCGTGACTTCGGCAGTTGCAACACGATAGAAACGTCGAGGTATACAGAGGTATAATGTGTTTACGCGATTAAGTCCTGTTTTATATTTATAACAGTATATATAAGCTAAGCAAGGTTAGGACTAGGTAATTTCGAATGTAGAACCTTGTCGCACCGTGTGTTTTAAAAAGAGGAACAAGCAACGCCGCGGGAAAAATTATTACAAAATCACTTAGTTATTGAGATAATCACGATGGTAAGCGAAACCACGTGAAATCTGGGATATTATGTATATCGTCATCATTTCAGCCAAAAGGCGTCCATTGCTGGACAATGGTGCTTCGTTTGCATCCATCGGGTTATTCCCATATGTTACCACCAATTTGTTACCACTGGTAACAGCTGGGTTTTTTTTTCCCACCTGTTACCACTAAAATGTTTGGTGATAACTACACTTAAAACATTTGGTGGTAACAGCTAGGAATTTTTATTCAGGTGGGAATAACCCCATCCATCGGTTTATCACCAATGCCTTAGATTCAACAAAATTTAACAAGTTTTAGCTTAAACTGGTTCAAGATTTTCATAATCAAGTTGATTTGCAAGGGTCTAAAATTAGGCAATTTAAAAGTTTATCAGTTTCAACTTATTTTATTTTCAAAATATAAATTATTTTATATCACATTTCTACATTTTATTCAAAGAATTAATGTAACATTGTACTTGCGTATTTAGTGACAAAATATTATTGTTTTTATATTTCTAGTTCTTAATTTAATACCTAATATAATTCTGGTTGTAGTTTTACAGTGACAAGCATATCAAATAGAAATTACAAATTTCATTGGTATTTGCCATAAAATCGCACGTCTAGGTAAAGACGGTATCAACTCAAAATAATTGTTAGTTTTGTTTCAAGCTTATAGACGTTGTACTAAAGTTGATTTTAAAATACAGTTGTATTTTAAGTTACTACACTTTTGATCTGGCAGTGCGAAATATTTTTTTGTGTCTTGGATATCATATGCATAAGTTATAGTAATAATAGCGAATGTGGACTGTTAGTAAAGTTTTTTATGTCGGCCTCGACATTAAATCCAAACTTAAATAATCTTACGTTGGTTCTTCATATTAATTTCCATACAAGCTACCGTTTAAAATATGTTTAGGTACTAGGCAACACTAAACTTAACACTTGAGACTTGATGTTGTCACTAAGTGTCGTGGTGTATAAAAACCGGCTAAGCGCGAGTTGAACTTGCGTAGAGAGGATTCCGTACATACTTTTTTTTGATAGAGTGAAGCAATAAACTATATATATTTTTTTCTAAATTTAAGGATCTGTATTTTAATCAAGACTGTTTATTTAACAATAATAAAAAAAAAAATTGAGATCCTCATAACGAGTTCTTTCATTTGATATAATATGATAGCGTAAAGTTTGCATTTTTTTTTTAATTTCAATGTTTGGAGCAGATAATACAGAAATTTTACATTTCGAATCTCATTATAAATTTATGACTTGAAGTTTGAAAGCTGAAATTTTGAATTAGGTCACTATTGTTCTAAAGGTGCGTTATGTCGGGACTTATGTCAGTATTGCCGTGTATACCTAAATGAATATTACGGTTTCTTAATTTATGCCTATTTGTAAAAATCCTTATTATCTTAAATACCTATATAGGTATAATTAAATATGCAATTATCCTAAAATAAGAAACAATCACAACCTAATTGTTTTTAGAGTCATTGCGACTGTTAGGGATGCGATACATGGTTTCAGGGTTAATTAACATTATATCGATATAACAATCGTATTTACAATAAAGTATCAGAAATATATTCAACATTACAAAAAAAATATTCTCTTACAACAGAACAACACTACAAGTACATGTATATGTTTATTCAATTTAATTTATTTATCTGCATAAACTTTAACGCCTTCAATGCCATCGAGATATAAATCCTTCACGGTTGATGGCGCAAAATAGACCTTAGATTCTTAGACTAAAGGTTTATATTATTGGCTCTGGTTTTTTTTTAGCTGTTAAACCACTTGAGTTTAATTTTTTATATAGTATTGGAAAGAAACACAGCTAAAAAAAGAACCTCATGTTTTTCTTTACCGTAGAAGCATCGGTGTTGTACTTAACTTATAAAAACTCATAGGTATGGTCATAGATTCGAATTCATGAATCAACACCCTAAGTGACTAGGCCACAAAGACGCTCTCATGTATACGTAAGGTCTATTTTTCTTTATCAACCGTGAGTTTCCCAGTCGCCATCAGTTATAAAAACGTCAAGCATGTCAACTTTATAAAAAAACTCTACAAAATACACATCACAACCTTACCAAGTATAATTTCACACTCTAATGGAATGTATTTTTAAATATTAATACTAAAACATTACAATAGCTCTAGACAAAACGCATGCTGGGAACGTTATCGATATCGAAAATGTATAGGGTCGACATATCGTCCCTTTACTTTTTCAACCTCTTATCTGATTGAATATTTTGATAGGAAAGTCGCCTTTATAAACCTTGGAACATGAATGTTATTTCTATCTAACTATTTGATCAGATAAAAAGTTGAGAAAGTAAAGGGACGAAAGCTACCGGGCACTCTTGTCGAGCTCTTAAGCCAACTCCATAAATTTTGTAATTTTTCGAAAATCATTTTAGTAGGCATTAAGCATTTAACTACAACTAAATCATCAACGTAATGAAATGGTTTCAATAATTGCGTTACACAATCCGAATAAGCATAGATAGTGTATTAATACCTATTTAATATTATTATTAGTAAATTTCTACTCTTAATCTACAATATTGTAAAAGTAAATACAATCGTATTACAAAACTATACTATAAATATCTTATGTAGCAGTTTCGTTTGTGCGAAGCGTTTTCAGGGATCTGTATCTAACCAATATTTTTACAATCTCCATAAGTTAACCTAGTCCCAAACTAAGCTCTAAGCTCCAGGCTTTTACTAGGCTATGATAAACGTTCTTATACAGGGCGTCCCACGGTTATGCCACATGGAAGAAAAGTACCTTGAATATTGTAGATGGAACATTTTACTGAAAGAAGACATTATTTGAATTTTAAAAACAATTCAAACTGCATTCATAGATTTTTAAATAGTGACATGCTTGAACCGGGAATCGAACCCGTTACACGAAAAAATTAATGACCCTGTAGCTTTATCATACCGATCGAAAGGCTTCACCATAAGGATTATTTTTTGCTAAATAACATGGTGTCAAAAATAAAAGGAAGAACATGAATTTTAACATTTAATGTGTTTTTTTTTGTGAGCGAATTAATCAAAAGAGTGCGACTTTGTAGTTCAACAGGAAGGGACTCGTTTTGAGCATTTGATAAATTGATTATTTTTTTATTAAAAATGTTAAAATTCATGGTCTTCCTTTTATTTTTGAGACTATGTTATTTAGCAAAAAACAATCCTTATGGTGAAGCCTTTTGATCGGTATGATAAAGCTACAGAGTAATTATTTTTCTTGTGTAACGGGTTCGATTCCCGGTTCAAACATGTAATTATTGAAATATCTATGAATGCAGTTTAAATTGTTTTTTAAATTCAAATAATGTTTTCGTTCAGTAAAATGTTCCATCTACAATATTCAAGGTACTTTCCTTCCATGTGGCATAGCCGTGGGACGCCCTGTATAGAGAAATAGATACTTAAATACATAGAAAACACTCGAGACGCAGAAAAGATACTCGAGCTCATAACAGAATCATTTTACCAGACGGGGAATCGAATCTGAGACCGCTATGTTAACAGGGTCACTACCAAATAGATTAGATTACTAAGTCAACGATGTCTGTCCGTCAGTTTCTCCTACTTTTGAAGAGCTGTATTTTTTTAACCATAATTATTTTGTTAGGGAATATTTTCGGATATCTTAACAAACAATAAAAAAACAATACGTAAAATTATAAAAAAGTTCCTCATAAGAGAATCGTATTATTAAATCGTAAAAAAGTATGCATATAAGGGCCAAATTAAGTGTTATAATTAATTACGCAAACTCTGAGAATAAACAACACATTTATAATTAACAATCCCAAATTTAAAATTCACTTTAAAATTAAACGTTTAAGTGTTAGTCGGGCGGTACGGAACACTCAGTACGCGAGTCCAACTTGTCTTTGAACCGATTTAAAGTGAATATTCTACTATTATAACGTTACATTATAGTTACCTTAAAGTTATGTTAAAGATTCAGTAAAAATATGCTTTGTCACTTTCAGTCAAATGCAAAATTTCACAATGACCAATAAAGCCAGCATATTTTAAATATTCTAAATAAGAGAGATAGATTCGTGTAATAAAGATACTAAAATAGAACTAGACACTTAAAAAACCGATATCGTCGGTGATACTGCAATATAGAGTAACGAACAAATTTCATAAGGCAAAATACACCTTAGCGAGTAAAACAGTAAGGTATATTTTGCAACTTATTGAATTTGTTCGTTAGCGAAATTGCAGTTATCACCGACGATATACTACGCTTATTGGCTAGTCTGCCCTCCTTAGAAAAAAAGGCACATCTGTCAAAGAACTGCGTATGAATAAAGGTCACAACTCATTAGAACCACCGGGCACCCGACCCGCACCGCCTCGCCTCGAGCGGGTGAGTATTCTTTATATGAATTTTCTCAAAAAAAAGGTTTCCCATCCATGAAAAAAAAAAGGTTGGCCATCCCCTAACAATGTTACAAACTGTTCCATGTTATTAGAATAATTTTCTCAAAAATGATCGGAAAAGTTGACATTACTAACTCCATACTGAGACGCGAAGTACATAGTTTACAGGCAGTTCCCAAATTTAAAAAAAAACAACATTGCGTGCTCGCTACACAAGCCCGCAATGTTGCATACAAATTTCATTGTTATCTAGTTTGTAACTTTTTAAAAAGTGAAAACGGCCATAATAAAATGAGGGCACAAGTCTTATACATCCATATTTTATTCAAAACGCAACTTTTTATCTGTGTCTGGAATAGCTTGAATTTTTTTTTCTAAAAAAGATTGCGTTTCTCCTTGTCATAAACATAAAGGCAGTAAAGAGTAATAGTTTTTTCAGGTGAAGATTTTGTTTGTTTGCAATTTTTTTCTTGCGATTTTTGAGAAAAGCACTATATATGCCTCGGCAGGAACGGCAATTGCGGGCAAATACTCGGCCAGCAATTGCCTGCTTCACTGCCTAGGCAATAAAGTACTATTTTATGGGCATGTGCTCACTACATCAACTATTTACGCTACGTAACGTTTATAGGTAATACTAACCGCGAAGAGAGGCGGTGCGGGTCGGGGGCCGGGTGGGTCTAATGAGCTGTGACCTTATTTATTAAGATAGGGGGTTCAATTTACTTTGACTATATAATTGCTTATGCGTCCTTTTTATTTAGAAGGGCACTAGTCATGTCATATGCCCGCTAAACGGGTTCATATTGGATCACTGAAACAATTGTAGTCCAAATGTTTATTAATGTATAATCATCGCAAGTCAGAAAGTGTATTTTACTGGCACCGTTTTCCATTGGTTTTTTATTAAACAAACCTATTTTAACCAAATCATAATGTATTAATCCAATATTATTACAAATTCAGAAACGATAGCGGTTTTAGTCAAAAAAAAATTCTGAATTGTGATGATAATGAATTGACAATTATTTGAAAAAAAAAATGAGGTTTTTGGCGCTTCCCTACCAAACTACTCCTATAGGGTTGGTGCAAGGACAAAAGTGGCACGAAGGAAATAGAGTGGTCTCGCCTTGATTTTTATTTTGTTCTCTGGAGTCGAGACCCTAGTTCGTAAGGTCCTCAGTGCTCTAAACTTTTTTAAAGAAAATTCAAAGAGGCATAAACGTTACGGAAGAACATAATAGAGCAAACTAGAGAAGCTTTTTTAGAATAAGTTATATTATATGGCATATGTAAGTGTTGTTTCTTGGATTTTTGAATGCATGTAAGCATTTTATTGTACTTAAACAATTACATTAACTACACAAAATACTAAAATTAATGAAATATATTATGAAGTACAAAAGCAAACTTATCCCTTTGAGGGATCGCTTCAAGTTAGGTAATAAAAATTTATTAACAAAAAATTTAAAAAAATTACGCTGTCAGCCCTCTGGCGTTTAAAATTCCTACTTACGAGTACATACATATATTAACGTTTGTCTTCCGATGGAGATGGAAATGATTTTTGCTTGTTTATGTGGTTAAAACTATCATGCCAAACAATGACAGTCTTATTCTGATAGATTATTATATTACTCCAACAACTGCGTCTTTTTCTAAAAATATCAACTTACAAAGTTAATGTCTCATTGAGACTAGGTACAACGGTTGTGACTTCCAAACTTGCGCCATACTTCTGAATCATGTTACTAATGGAGACATAGGAGCCTGCGAACAAGGCCACCAGGGAAATCATGGCAATGAAGAGGTTCTTCCAGAGGATCCAGTTGAACCTGCCAAGTCCACGGTCCCAGTGGTGGACGGTGTCCACGATGGCAGGAGTTAGGAGACCAAGACTGGAGAGGAAGATGGCGCCGCAAAGGCTGATGAAGAGCTCCAAGTTTGGGAAGGCAGCGGCCAGCGCAACTGTGAAAATTGAACGAATTGTTTTAAAATATATATCTAAGTAACCTTTTTCTTACTCCAAATACAACATTTAAAAATCCGTTGATAGCTTTCGGTTTAATTGGTTCTTAAAATACAATCGACAAAAGTTTTTATACCTACTTAAAATCATCTAATTCAGATAGCAACAAAACTCAAGAACCAATTAAGTCTAAATTTCATAAAAAATGCCGTCTTGAGTTTTTCGAGGTTGCCGAAATTATACTGTTACTTTAAAATTAAGAAGGGATGTCTCATTTCATTCGTTAGTACCGTAATATTTTTTAACATTTTGTGTACATCACCATTATTTGTTTAATTGACACTGGTGTCACTGTCACCCGTTAAACATGAGATACATAATTAGACATCCCATGAGTGCGATAAAGACGGGTGGTGGCCATGAGCGGGCACTTGTCAAGGCGGGAATGGCGAGCAATATGAAACAACAATTTATCTCTTTCTATCAATAGCGTTCGCTACGGATTGCCGTCTTTGTCTGTAGAAATAAGGTATCCTGGCAACTGACAGTAATTGGCGACGGGTTTTAAACGCGTTTACTATGAGCATAACGTATCTTAATATAAAATATCAGTTTGAAATGCGTTAATAAATATCATGGAAAATACAACAAGCAATAAAAAATTCAAATATCCATAACGAAGCATTATTACAACTTGTAAAAGGATAAAAATTAAATGAAGTAAAGTAGCGTAGAGATAAAAAAGATTCAGCTTTAAATCTAAATTGCCTTTTTAGGCAATTGTTGTTTTGTTTTTGGGTCTAGACGGACAGGATATAATTAGCATTCTTTATCCTTAAATATTCTTTTGTTTAAAGTAAGTACTTCAATGGGCGGAGAAAATAAATCGACGTTGCCTGAATCTTAAATGAGAGGAAAGAATAATTGTGACCAAGGTATATTCAGGTCAACTTTGGAATCATAATCCTTGTAGTAACATTTAGAATTATGATTATAAGAGGCCATAATAGACACAAGGTTACAAGTTTTTATTTAGAAGATGTTTGGAGTCTCTATGAGGGTTTTTTTTTTTTTTATAAAGTAAATAAGTTTAAATACCTAGATGCAGAAATATAACATATTTCTGCATCTATTTATTTTAACTTAAATATACATAAATAAACAACATTTTATATACCTAGAGGATATAGAGTCAATTATTCAATTAAACGATTCGATTACACACCACGCCAATTGCCAGTTTTCCGCTCATGTCGTCGTTAGTCACTTTATACGTTTCTATAGTTATGTTCTATTTATGTGGAATAATAATAATAACCCTCCTTCTAATGCAAATAATGTGACTCCATCATTTTGCTACTGTCCAAATCAATGTAAAAGAATAATTGATTATCTTAAAAAGGGTTTAAGGGTGTATCCAGTACAGTTTCCTCGGTACCCGGACTAAATTTTAACAATTTAATTAGTCTTTCATTTTTAATTATCCTATACGCAAATCGTCGTCATTAGCACCAAAACTTCGAGCCCTGCTAATAATTCCCTCGTCCTGAGAATTTCCGATTCCTGCACATTGTCCTCTATGAAGAACATTTATTTATGGATATTTGGTATTCCAGGACAGAACTCTATTTTCTATTTGTTCTAATTAAAAAACATTGGAAAGGACAAGGAAATACCGAAAAGAACCCAAGCTCTTATAAAAAATGAAGAGTTCTCACCTGAACCAACCACAGCTGTAGTCCTGATTGAGATCTGAGTGATGTCATGGTATCTCACGGATATTTTGTCATGAATCTGCCTCCAGATCATCTCCATGGGAACGTAGAACTGAAGACTGTACGTGAAGAGTATAGCTAGGGCCATCAGGATCTTAGCACTTTGGGCCAAGCTGAATTAAGAAAAAATTAACATCATAATTACGAGTATAAATAAAATAAATAAATATCAGGGGACAATGTCACACCTATTAAACTAATCCCAGACTAAGCTCTTGGCTTGTACTATGGGTACTAGACAAGGATATAGATACTTGTACAGAGAATTATACGTAAATACAGTCATAGAAAACATCCATGATTCAGAAATAAATATTCGCGATCATCACACAAATATCTGCCCTTACTGGGATTTGAACCCAGGGCCGCTAGTTTCATAAGCAAGGTCACTGACAACTAGGCTAGACACTGACAATTAGTAAGTCTTACTATGGACATAGGGAAGATGGGATCGATGCTGGATGGGAGCGCCGCCGGGCCAGTAACCTGAGGCACGACTGAGGGGAATAGGGCAGAATGAACGGTTAACCGAATCGACTGCCCGCCTGCTTCGGCTGGGCGTCCCCACTTATCATCATCATCATCATCATCATCATCATGGACATAGGGAAAAGTATTTAGAAAACACGTCGTTGATAAAGAAGAACTCTATTCGAGAATCAATAATTGTGGCGATTTTAGATAAACTCTACTTCAGTAAGTATCAGACGTTTTTAATAATAATGATATCATTTGCCTGCGACTTTGCACGCGAAGCATTGGTTCATCATCAACTTGGGAGCCATGACCCAATTTTTTTATGGCAAAGGCAAACGAGCACACAGGCCACCTGATGGTAAGTGGAAACTGTGACCCATAGACATTCACATTCACAAGACTGCAAATGCACTGCCAACCCTGAGGACTAAGATGGAATGCCTCTTTGCTAGTAATTTCACCGGCTGTCTTATCCCCAAACCGGAACAAAACAATGCAAATACTGCTGCTTGGCGGTAGGTTAATGGATAAGATATGGACCCTGCACAAGGTCCTCCCACAAGTAAACACAAACATCCTCACAATGTTATAAATGTATTATATCAGTAGGAACTAAGACTCACATTTCGTCTTGAGGTAGATTCAGGGTGACACTACCCCTCACTTCATCTCCATATTTGATGTAGCCGAAGAACCCAACGATTCCATACAGAGAGATGACAATAGTCATGGCTACGTTCAGGACTCCAGGGCATCCCAGGAACTGCTGAGGCTTAGCCATCTCGTTCTCAACTGGCATCACCACGCCAATGCCTTCCATTGCGAAGATTACAGTACTGAAATAGATAAAATGATTAAATATCGATAACACCTTACGAGTACATAGTGGTGGTAGGATCTGTCGTGATACCAAAGAAGGGGGCGAACTACGTAGTATTGTTTACGCATTTTAAATTTAATGTGGCTGCCAATAGGGTGCAGAATGTTTTAAATTGAAATTGAAAACCTGCTAGAGGGGGTGTTCTTTTTACAGTGGTGATTATCATATACATCTTTAATATTGGAGTAGCTTAGTTTTATCTTAATTTAAATAAGTTTAGCTTCAACTTTTAATTGCAGTAATGCACTTTTTTTTTAATAGTTATACCCAATATTGTGTGTCAATGTGTGTTTGCGCGTGCGTGACATAGTGTGTGTGTGAGAGTTTGTGCGGGTATATGTTTGCATGACTGCCAATTGGGACTTCTGAATTTCTTGCCCCGTGTCATAGCGTTGTGATAAAATTATACTTATAAGCCAAGTTAAGAAGTAGAACTTTGCTATAACGATAAAAATTGAAAGATTACTTTCTCTATTAAGTCCATGACTTTAAAATAAGCTGTTGATACCTTTATCTTGAGAAGAATTTTTACTTCCTCTACAAAATAAAATAAAAGCTCTCTTTTATTTTACTTACTTGACTTGACTTGATGTTTAGTTTTAAAGTAAAAGTTCATAATCATACATAATCGTCGATTTTAACTGTGGACTCTAATACAAAGGTTTGATTTTGACTAAGGTTAGATGAAATAACTAATTATTAAACTAGCATTTCTGGCAATTTACTTCATTTTACTTCATTTAGTTTAGGAAACCCATTTTAAATAGAGCTATATCATCGGTGATAATGCGAAATCACGTAACAAACAAATTAAATACGTTGCAAAATATACCTAAGCTGGTAAGTCAGTAAGGTAAATTTTGCAACTCATTGAATTTGTTAGTTACACGGTATTGCAATATCCCCAATGATATTAGTTCTTAGAATGCTGCATTGATTTCTCCAACAAGGTTGCTAATTAGGCGGTTTCTTTTTATAAACCCTTAAGCGATAGAACTTGTTTAAAATTACTTATTTTTTAATTACTGTGTTAATTTGGGTAATTTTGTTACATGGTTAATTTGAAACAGTCTAATAATAAAATTAATTATCTGTAAGCTTAAATTTTTGAATCTCAAACTTAGTTCTAGATGATTTTCTCGCTTTTGTTAGTATACATTGGCCTAGAATAGGGGATAATATAACGGAAGCTCTTCGAATAGGTCACTAGTAATTGAATTATTATGGTCCCAACTAATTAAAATGAGAACTTTACTGTTTGATTTTTTCTAACAAACTTAATCGTAAATTCAATTTAATGCAAACAATGCAATAGTTCCGCTCAATTCAATGCATCGTTCTTATTCTGAGCTACTTGGGACACCCCCTGTACCACGACATTGACAAAGTTAGCGATAGTATCGGTTTGCAATAATACACTGATTATGATTCTTAATTTCAAATTCTTATTGTGTGTGTAATTTATGGGTTTTGGTTAACTGGGATTTTTTCAGAAAAAATGCTGATACTATATATATAGATAGTCTCTGTTTTCAATAATATTCCCTATTCTAGGCAACACTGTATAAGAAAATAATGAAAAGTCGGATATTTGCAGCGGGCGTGAATATTATTGTTTTGAATAATGTTGACATCGTAAAAAACATATTATTATAATTGGTAAATATTCAAAAGTTTATTCGGTCTAATATTAAATAAATATTTTACTATTGATGTGATCGAATTTTATTACGAATAGTATTATGTGGGTCGGGAGCCACTCGAAGAGGTTGGGTTGTTAGTTTTTTTTTTTATAAACCGGGAAACTGCGTAATAATCTTGTGATTTTTTTTTGTTAAGATCATTTGACCATTGATACTTATCGTCGGTGATTATGCAAAACCGCGTAGCTAACAAATTTATGATAGAGCCAAATAAACTTTACCGTCTTATTAAAAAGGTGCATTATGCTTCTTATTAAAAATGTTACCTACGCGGTTTTGCAGTTTCACCGACGTTACGCTTAAAATAATTATGCATAATAATAAAAATAAAATCTCACCTGATGAACAGAGGCCACTGCGTAACACTGGCTACCATCTCTCTTTCCTTCGGATTTGGTAGACCATTGAAGATGTAATACATGGTGATTGAAAAACAGATGACGAGCAATACGTTAGCAATGGCAGAGAATGGCACCAGCCATTTCAAGTTCCGGATCTGGCAGATGAGGACCAGTGGCACCAATGTGAGGGCGCAGTATGTCTCCACGGAGAGTTTATAATCGGGGGTATATTCGTCTAAAACCTGTAAAAAAACGAATTTTGTATTGAGAACTGTTCCTTGTCGCATGGCACTTGCAGGTAAGAATCCGCGCGTCATCGGTCCCACCTACTACGAGCGTCTACCGGCCGAACTCAAACGCGAACCATCTGACGAAATGTTTAGGCGCCGGCTTAGGAATCTTTTGTTGGATAACCCAGTCTATTCGGTGAATGAGTATATGGAACTTGACTTATAAATAAGATTGACTTTTAATTTTATTATTTAATGTAGGTAAGTACTCTCTATTTGTGTTGTTTTTTACTATTATCATTTAATTCTATTTCTGACGACCTCAATTTGACATGCCATGTAATTTATACTGTGTTATATTGAATAATAAAATCTGAATCTGAATAAGTTTAGTATATAGATTTAATAAGGTGAGTGTTCCTAGTTAATTAGCCAAAGATAACAAAATCCTCTTAAAATAATTAATTTAGTAACATCCTCGTCTAAATATTCCGAGAATTTTGGTTAGGTGGATCTCATATCCAAATCCCGTCGCAGATTGGCTTAAATATAAATACAGGTTTTGATGAGTCGTGTTACCTTACACGCAATTGCCTTAAAATGTTAACTTATTTTAGGAGTTTATGACAAACACGATTGAATGGTTAAAAATACGTTCACAAGATGTCAAAAATATCTGTCCTTCTTTTAACAAACTGTAAAATTTAATAACTAAATGAAAAGCAAACCCGACAGAATTAAAATTTTAACCCCGAACATGCCTCAATATTTTGCTACAAAACAATTAAAAATTTGCAAGGATCAAAAATGTTTTTACACTATCTTGATAATATTATTTACAATAATTTAGGCAAAATTTTGATTCTTAGAAATGTTTAATGTGTTTAAAATTAAATGAATTGTAACCATGCAATGCTTATAGTTACCTGACCAATTTAGGTACAGTCAAGGAAATTGATTTCTTGACCATTTTGGACTATGTCATAGTGACGAAATCAATCAAAACGTAGGAGACTCCTTATGATTTTATTTACAGTGTCACTTTGACATAGTTCAAAATGGTCTATAAATTAATTTCCTTGACTGTACACAAAGTAAATAATGAAAATAACTAAATCTGCAAAGTATCGAACAGAAATTGACAAGTTTGATCCCTTTTTGTCGGCAAAATAATCTTGACTGGATTTTAGGAAGGCAGAAGCATATTTAAGCCTCTTAAACAAGAAAGATAATTAAAAGCTAGTAATCTTTAAATCGGATAAAAAATGTAACCCCTTTTTCCGGATTAATATTTTAAGGAAATGCGGAGATAAACCTATATTATAATGATTTTATCGCTACAAAAAAACACTCTTCCATGTGACTGACAGAACTAACTAACTAACTAACTATATTATATATACCTATAGCTATGAGAGACCAGGACAGAGCTATAGCACTTATCGCGCTCCGTCTTTTTCTGTCAGCGTAAACTGAACTATGTCATAATAACCCTCCTGAACTGCGCCTCAAAGGATGGCAATCATAGTGAAGTTGTTGAATAGGTCATACAAATACATACAGCAAATGGGAATAAGCACCCTTGCCCCATAATATTAAGGTCGATTTTATCGCAGTGGATTAAGCATCCGTCGCTCTCGCACTTACATACCGATCAGAGAGTGTTAGATATTTTATCTACGTCGATAAACACGAAAATATAAAAATCAACAAAAACCTCCTACAAAAAAAGGCACATGTACTATATGAATTGTATTGCACTTTTAACCTTATTATAAACCTTTGACAGTTTCCTCACTAGTAGAGCCTATGCTCTACATATAAAAACACTTTCCATTGACATACAGTTTGTGTCTTCTATAAAAACATACATTTTAACTAATCAAATGATAATTTAAAGTACAACAATAACTTTGGTAAAATAGCGTAGGTAAATAATTTTGAAAGTTTTCCCGAGCAGCAATGTAGTGCAAAGTTTAAATCGAAACTTCTGAGAAGCAGATAAAGGTTTATATCAATTTTAACGTTTACCTAATTCAGCGGTCGTTGTGTCTTTTTTACGAAAACATTGCGTGCCGAATTTATTTGTATGAAGAAAAATAACAAAGATATCAAATTCTATTCATTACGGCTAAAATTGTAACTCATAAATCTGCCCTCCTACGGATAAAAGGCGCTTGTGCAATTAATTTATAGAAGCATATTGTACTCTCAAGGGTTATAATAAGGTTGGATTTTCAATACAATTGATATAGTAGGTACGCCTTTTCTCCTTAGGAGGGCAGAAATGTACGGGTATGTTTGTCTGGAGACACATTTTTGCCCTTTGTTATAAATCATCAACGTAAAGAAACTGGGAGATAATCAAATACAATACGGTCGAAGCCGCTTTGGTTTCAATGAAGCGTACTAAACCTGAATCCCAACAAAATTCTTAAGTAATCCTTGGGGGTTATTATGACGTGGCTATGCAATTCATTTTACGACGAGTGTAAAGGACAGAGCTATAGCAGTTATATAGCTCTGTTCTTATCTCTCAGCGTAAACTGAACTGCGAAGTTAGGTCATAATATTCAGTTCATTTTACATGAACTGCATAGCCATGTCATCATAATACCCCGTAGTAGTAGGAAAGTATTTTACCACAGTAAAAGTGACAGTTCTTTGAATGAATCTCCATATTGACTATCAAATCATCATCATCAGCCCATTTCCGTCCACTGCTGGACATAGGCCTCTCCCATGGCACGCCACTGAGCTCGGTCCTGAGTTTTTTGTTTCCAACCACTGCCAGCCACTTTTTTTATGTCATCGCTCCATCTAGCTGGAGGGCGTCCCACACTACGTTTGCCAAGCCGTGGTCTCCACTCAAGAATACGTCTTCCCCAACTTGTCGGTTCTGCGACAGATGTGACCGGCCCACTGTCATTTCAGCTTGCTAATCCTTTGGGCTATATCGACAACCTTGGTTCTACGTCGAATCAAATGCTAAAGACGAATAGAAAAACACTCCGTTACCGCTAAAAAAGACCATTAAAAAGCCAATTACCTCTTTGAAGTTCTCAGCAATGAATACAATGTACACGCAGAGCGCTGCTAAGTAGGTCGTAGTCAAAGCGTAGTCCACAAAGGTCCTGAAAAATAAAAATAAATGGAAACATGACCGATTGGGAGGAGCTAGTTTTTGATTTTCAGGGGACAATGTAACACAATTTGATCTAGTCTAAGCTCTAGGCTTGTACTATGGGTACTAGACAACGATATAAAAACTTATATAGCGAAGCATATTTAACTTCATCATGTCAGCCAAAAGACGTCCACTGCTGGACATAGGCCTCCCCCAAGGCTCTGTACTCAGACCGGTCTTGTGCTTTTCGCATCTACCGCGTTCCCGCGATCTTCACAAGGTCGTCACTTCATCTTGTTGGAGGCCTACCTACAACTCGTCTCCCGGTCCGCGGACGCCACTCAAGATCCTTCTGACCCCGTCGGCCATCAGTCCTGCGAGCGAAATTATAGGTACTTAAATACATAGAAATCATCCGTGACTCAGGAACAAATATTCGCGCTCACAAATATCTGTGATGAGCGCGAATATTTGTTCCTGAGTTCCTTCATGGCGGCCATTTATTCGGATTGCTTTGCTGTCAGTCACTACTCCGCCTGCTCTGTTCGGTTCTTGCTCCGCGTGAACTAAATGAACTAAGAGCAGAAACTTTACGGAATAAGTCGTTCTAGTACAGCGACTGGAATTCATTCTATTTGGCTCTTAGTGCATGTACTACATACATACATACACATACACATAAACTCACGCCTTCATTCCCAAAGTCGGATATAGAGCTAAAGAATTACCAACAACTTTTAAAACTTGTTGATAATTATGTAACCACACTTTGCACAATTAGGCTAAGATGTTTACCAGCGTATTAGTGACAGGTTGCAAGCCAATCGCCTAACAGTACTACAAGATTTTATTCCCTTAGTCGCCTCTTACGACATCCACGGGAAGAAATGGAGTGGTACTATTCTAACCCGGCAACCACACGGGGGACATGTACCACCCTATATTGTCTATGGCCACATATTTGAGACCGGTAGTCACCAAGACAGGCCGATAATTGCAACAACAGACGTGCAATATATAACTCAGAATTCTCTTAAGGATAATTCTTTCCTTTTAAGGTACGGAACCGTAACGAACCGTTTGAAATTTAGAATAAATCATTCATAGCCACTAATCGTTGGCTATTATGTAAAAACTTTCCTTTTAAAAGTAATTAAGGTCTAAATTAAAGCCGGGTTTTATTAACGATGAATAGAAAGCCAAAATTAGGGTCAGCTATTAGAAGGAAAGTTTCGGTTACCACTTAAAAAACAAATAAGTTTCCGTCGAAATTTTTTTTTTTTCGACAAGTTTTTGTTGCCAACTGTATTATGTTTTTGCAGTCATTATTTGGTGGGTCCACGTTAAGCCCACTTTCTGACTTCATCAACAGATCACCTCTTTGATACCATGCTATTGCATTGTCATCGAGTTTTGTACATTTATGTAGGTCAAGTCTTGCTAAGCGTTCACGAGGTAATATGCATCGACGTATTTATAATAATATCTGCAAAGTGCTCAGCATCCAGCAATGTACAATGGGTAAAATTAAGGTGACTGTGAGGAAATGGCTACCGACTTTATCATGTCAAGACACAGAGGCCTTTCTACTTGCCAGTTAATGTTAATTCCTGTCGGTATATATTCTGCTGCAGAGACACACACACTCACATATACAAACACACACACACGAACACACATACACACACACTCACGCGCACACGCACACGCACACACACCTTGCCTTAGACATTTATATTGTATAATTCCTTGATTAATATTTTTCACACATTGCACTCCAGAGTTCCAAGATACAGGCTCAGCCTAGTTTTGGGTCCGCCAGATATTTATTTTTATGTATACTTCGGTGTTGTTAAGCAAATAAAGTTTAAAAGAGTTTTTTTACTTTTTACCCTATGTTTGCACTAAGATAATTAACTTCAAATTGGACGACGCGTTAGCCTAGTTGGTAGTGACCCTGCCTTCAAAGCTAGCGGTCCTGGGTTTGATCCCCGGTACGGGCAAATGTTTCTTTGTTCCTGAGACCTGGGTGTTTTCTGTGTATTTAAGTATGTATTTATCTATATAAGTAAGTTTATCGTTGCAAAGTACCCATAGTACAAGGCTTGAGCTTAGTTTGGGGCTAGGTCAATTTGTGTGAGATTGTCCCCTGATATTTATGTAAATAGCCAAACACTTGTACAGTTTAAGTTTTTTCATGTCTATTTTACTTTTTAAAATCTCATAGACTAAAAAGTTTAACCTTTACGAACAGCGTTTAAAGTGTATCAAATGGTTTAACTTTAAAATCATAAAAAACAACCTCTAATTATATATCAGTTACATAAACTACTATTACACTTCAATTATTTTCCGCAATAACTAACACCAGTCAGCAGAAAAAGTAGGCAGACATTCGAAGAGCTCAAAATTATCTATACACAACTCTATTGCCAAGGGAATAAGACCGTGCGTAGTATTTTGAACTATACTTACTTGTCTGACTCGGGATACTGTTATTATTCAATTAATATAAGTATTATCTTCCAGTGGAGGGATGAAAGGAAACACACTTGAAGTAAATTGTTCTGGTTCGTTAAAGACTATGATAGAATGTTGGAGATCAAGGATTATGTAACGGGGCTTATACTCGTTAATTAATTACGTGACTAGCGATGCGCCCTTGCTACGTTTCGCTTTGTGAGTTTTCACATGTAAGGTTAAGCGGGGCTATTACGTCAGTTGGGATAGAAGCTTTCCGCCTACATCTCTATATGGCTAGGTAGGTGATACGACCAGATCGCTTTGTGACTACATCTCGATCTGACTACATCGCTTTGTGCCTAGATCGCAATACGACCAGATCGCTTTGCGACTACATCTCTAAAAGTCCGAGTCGCTAAATGACCACATTGTTTTTTTCACCTTATGTCTGTCTTAGCAATATTGACGGAGCCCCGCATGGCGGGGCTCCTATTCCTGGGTTATTTGCCCTTCGGGCGTTTGAAGTTACCTAACGAACCTAACCTACCTAGTAACGCAAACGAAGTAGTCATTTTGCAACTCGGACCGTGTATTTTTTTTTTTCAGTGCGTTACCTTTTAAAAGGTGCTTCGGGTTTGTACTTGTCTCTCAGTCGCTCTCATATGATCTTATAAAGAGCGAGTGAGAGAGAAGTACAAAACCGAAGCATATTGAAAATCACATCAAACTCCGTCGAGTTGTTATCATAAAGTTAGTTACCGACGAAATGCTTTCCGTACTTGCTGCAAGTGTACCTTTCAATAAAAAAAAATAAAAAAAAACTAATTGTATCGTTCAATATCGATTTCAAGTGAATATTTAATACCCGTATGGTTGCCGGGGTAGAATAGTGCCACTCCATGTCTTCCCGTGGATGTCGTACGAGGCGACTAAGGGAATAAGGGCTTCTAGTACTGTTAGGCGATGGGCTTGCAACCTGTCACTAATGCGCTGTTAAACATCTTAGCCTAGTTGTGCAAAGTGTGGTTATACTAGAATTAACAACAAGTTTTAAAAGTTGTTGGTAATCCTGTAGCTCTGCCTACCCCATTTTGGGAATGAAGGCGTGAGTTTATGTATGCATGTAATAAACAAAGGAAATTAATAAAAGTTTGAGACACACCTCTGTTTAGTTTATTTTGTTTTCAAAACCCATTTTAAGAAAGTTCCAGTGTCAGCTATGATCCCTACATTGCCATCCTACCAAAGAAGGCGGCTAACTGCATTGTAACAGAAGAATAACCATTTTAAATTTAATGCGGATACTAATAGAGTATAGAATGCCTCGACTACTAAATTGCAGTTAGCTGCCTTCTTTGGTACAATGGCAGTACAGAAAACCGACACGTAACGTTCAAACAAATGTAAACAAGAGGAAAATTTCGAGTCTATTTGCCTTAATGCGAGTTTCATCGAAGTTTTCTACGGTTTAAGAAATCACGCGCTCAAACTTTTTAATTAAAGAGATTACTTTCTCGCTCATTACCCGAGAAACTTGATTTTACAAGCGATGTTTGAAGACTTGATGAGAGCCAAATTTTGTCAATTATTCAACGTCTAATATACTTTTTTTTTTAGTCACGTGCTATTAACCACTAGTTATTGATATCATTAACGGTATTTAATATGTAGAATACCACCTACACAGTGTGAGCATAAAAACAGTTCTATAATGAGCGTTGTCATGGTAATAACAGTTATTTTATAATTATCAAAGCACTGTTATTACATGTCATCTTATTTTTTATAATATACTTGTCAAAAACAGTATTAATAGCAATTGAATGTGTTTATATACGAAAAATATTTAATTAATGACCAAAACAGGTGCTTTAAAAGGTGCAGTTAATAAAAAAATATCAATAAAATTAACTGGTTCGACTATTTTGCAATATGACAATACGGCGGAACCAGACATAGCGTTTGGTGAGTAAAATTGACTTTCCAATTCTTATACTTTATTAATAGGAGTATTATAAAAAACCAAATATGTCAAAATCTTTAAGCTGTTCTAATAATAAGCTTAAGAAAGAGAATTATATTTAATAACTAGCTTTTGCCAGTGACTTTGTCCGCGTGGAATTAGTTTTTTTGTCCCAATGTCCAGGAACCGTTCATTTTTACGGGATAAAAGTTCTAAGGGATAATGTACTATTGTAATAGTAAAATATTTTTTGACGGTTTAGTTTATTTTGAGTTCATTCGTGTCAATCATACAAACATTAAAAAATACTAATCTTTCCTCTTTTATAATTATAAGTGTAGATCACTAAGAATCGATAAATAATACAAATCAACTATCAACTAGGCTGTATGACGTCTGACGCCAAAGTTTTTATCTGTTGTAGCTGTCAAATTAAAAATAGCCAGACAGATCTAAAACAATAACAAAAAACTTTGTAGTTGCCTTTTAAAGGTTGTAGAAAAAGTTTTGTATGCAACGGAAAATAACTAGCTGTTAAGGTACTTGTGCTTACAAAAGAGCACTCGCAAGCTCGCGCACTTACCTTGGTACTCATACTAAAGCTTTCATTATGTACCATAAAGAATTATTTTAAATCCCATCTTTTAATTAAAATAGTGTTGTTTAATAATGACTTTGCCACTTCATATGAGTTCACATGGTATATTTAATTTCTTAATATTAAATAAGTTTCTGACGCCACCTTCCTATTTCATCAGATCAGCTCTTTGATACCATTGCCACCAGGTTTACATATCGTCGGTGAAACTGCAAAACCGCGTAAGTAACATTTTAAACAAGAAGCAAAATGCACCTTTTTAATAAAACAGTGAGGTTTATTTTGCTGTATCATAAATTTGGTAGTTACGCGGTTTTGCAGTGTCACCGACGATATGTGGTCTAAAGAGTTAATTCCAGGATTTGCTTCATAATTGACTAGTAAGATTTGACCTAAACTGACATTGGCACAAAACATCGCAACTTAATATTTATGAAAATTAATAAATATCCCGTGTGGTTGCCGGGTCAGAATAGTGCCACTTCATGTCTTCCCGTGGATGTCGTAAGAGGCGACTAAGGGAATATAGGCTTGTAGTTCTGTTAGGCGATGGGCTTGCAGCCTGTCAATAATATGCTGGTAAACATCTTAGCCTATTTGTGCAAATTATGGTTACTGAATTATCAACGACTTTTTTCAAGTTGTAATTCTGTAGCTCTACATAGCCCACTCTGGGATTACAGGCGTGAAGGTATGTATGTATGTAAAGCGTGTTATTAATTTAAAAATGAATTACGTTCACGAATAACATAACATTCTAGGCAAAATTTAAAGTAATTTTGTATTCTTGTTCCATTCTCACATGATAAATTGACTTCGGTTTGAAAAAGATGAAGTGTTTTCGGTAGCCTCAACTTAAAAACTAAACTGTCTAGTTTCTAACCCAACTCACTTTATAAAGGATGCCTGCTTTTGATGATTTTGCCTTAATTTAACGAATTAGTAAACTACATAAACTCACGCCTTCATTACCAGAGAGGGGTAGCAGAGCTACAGAATTACCAACAACTCTAAAAACTTGTTGAAAATTCTGTATCCACATTTTGCACAAGTAGGCTAAGATGTTTCCCAGTATATTAGTGACAGGTGGCAAGCCCATCGCCAAACAGTAATACAAGCCCTTATTCCCTAAAATGTTCTAAATTAAACATGAATATGGAAATTATTTACTTTTATAAAGCGAGGTAGCACGAGGCCATCCGGCGTTTAAAGTCAAAGTTTTGTCAAGCTGTAGTAATATGTCAATGTCAATCTCAGAATTACCAGTTAGTACAACGCCAACATCTAAGAAGGTCAAACTAGTAAAACGTCAAAGACTCAGAATGACCAGGTAGTAAAACACCATCATCTTTTAAAGTCAAAGTCTTGAAATGTCAAGCTGCCTAGACAGTAGAATGTCAGAGTAGTAAGCTTGACATTATGAGACCGTGAGGTTGTACTACCTTGACGTTGTATGACTTTGACGTTGTAAGACCTTGACGTTGTATGACCTTGACGTTGTATGACCTTGACGTTGTACGACCTTGACGTTGTAAGACCTTGACGTTGTATGAACTTGACGTTGTAAGACAGGGGTAAGTAATACGAGATATAAGAACTGATAATATAACACTCATAATATATACGCTCACTTTGTATAAACACGTTTAGTATAACGTTCACTGGATATAATGAACGGAAGATATAATTTCAAAATATCTATTTCCATAAAGTATAACGTTATTAATATATAATATCAATTTATATAACTATTAAAACGTATAACGTTCATAACACCTAAGATTTAAAAGATATATTAATCAAATTATCTAACATCAAAAAACATAATACACGTATAATATAAAAACATGCATATGTTATTTATTTGAAAATAAATTCTATTTTCAGTATTAAGTGGCCTTCTTAATTAACGATCAACCTTACCTTACTAACTTTACTGGCAGCCGTCTGACTTTTCTGGGCAGAAAAAAAAATAACCTCGAAGGCCTAGGCGGGAGCAAAGCTCCCGCCTAGGCCTTCTAACCTAACCTAACCGAGTCGGTTCTGACCTGATTCGTCATGCTCGTGGCATTTTCTGGTTAATTAAAACAAATTACAAGCAAGACCGTTCTGGTAGACTCGAGTTCATAAATATGTGTACACTTTAGTACCTTGTCTATTTATTTTGTCATGTTTAAACTGCCATAAGTATATGAATTGTCACAGCGATTAAAATGACAAAGTACTACAGGGTACACATATCTATGAACTCGACTGTACCCGCTCCTTACAGTACCCACCTATTGAGTATAGCATACGATATTAGATCTTATAATCCTTATACTAAAAGATATTATGTATTATGATCGCTATATGTCATGTATGTTATACGAACTGAAATTAGTCATTGTGAGTGTTATATTAAAAAATATTATATAAAATGAATATTATATGACTTGAACGTTATTCCTTATAAAAATATTGATTTTGTTATTATAGCTAACGTTCATTATATCTCGTAAACGTTAGTAACATGAAAATAGTTATTATGTAGTTATATCTCGTGGGACGCACCCGTAAGACAGACATTACACGACAAGGACGTTTCAAGATTTTCACCATGACATAATTAAAGCGCTTGACATTTCAAGACTTGCAGAAATTGACTGCTGGTTTACTCTAACGTTAAATGTAGAAAAAGACAGCCAAACTGTGCTTCTTGCTCTAGAACTAACGTTAAAGAAGGACAGCAATCAACTTCAGCAAATTATTGCTAGTCTATGCCCTGAAGGCAAGATAAGGTTCTTTCTATCGATACTTTGAAATTAACCCACGTTGCTTTCAAAATCATGTTGCTTTTTTTAAAATTTATTTAGGAAAACAGACAGCCATGTACAAAGTAATACATACAAATATTGATAAGAATAAGGCCTAAAGTTCCATATATTGCTAGGTTACAAAATTAAGTTGTTATACTAACATAGAAACAAAACAACCAAAACTAATTAGAAAATTAGAATTTACGAACGGTAGGTACTAATAATCTGCTTTTATAAAATTCGACCATTTTTACTATTAAGTTAATAAGAGCTACCATAACGTTGAAAATATTATAACGATATGGTTTAAGATAAAGTAAAATAGATGCGCTGATAAAACGTTAATCTGCTTGCTGCGTGATGCTGCTTGTTGCCGTTGTTAAATTGAATTTCAGCTTCCATTATATTACATAATCTTACCTAAATAATTTGTCTATTGTTAAACTTCTCTTTCAGTGTTTCAATCCATGGATTCAGCCAAATTAATCCAGCATGGATTGAATTTAATCTAAATTATTCCGCCGCCTTCTATAGATCTCACTTTACCAAAGTAAAATCAGAAAAGTAATTCAATTCTGGCCCTATACGAGTAGGTACTCGTGTAAGGTATCTACACACAACCGCGTTGGCAGCCTTTGACATGGTATCGTCTCGTTATTATCTCGGCCGCGATTAATGTCTAGTAAATTAGAGCTAAGTTGACAACACGATAACACGTCAAACACAATATGGTTTTACCCAGTAGAATAGAGGTCAATCAGCGTTATCAGCCTTATTTCACTTCTACCACTAGTGGCTTGTGATTTGAGCGTGTAAGATAAATAAATAAATAAATATTAGGGGACAATCTCACACAAATTTACCTAACACCAAACTAAGCTCTAAGCTTGTACTATGGGTATTAGAAAACGATTTCCTTACTTATATAGATAAATACATACTTAAATACATAGAAAACGTCCATGACTCAGGAACAAATACTCGCGCTCATTACACAAATATTTGCCCCCGCAATAGATGCGCGACCGATGTTCCCTTTTAAAAAAAAATATAAAAAGATAAAGATATTTATTTAGTAAGTAGGCCCGAAACTTTTACACGTCAAGAGTCTACCAAGGTGTACTACTGATTTATTTATACTGTGCCTCTATTCCAGCACCTCTAACTCTACATTCTATACTTAGAGCGGTGAAACAGTTTATTTTTCTTTCATTACACGGCGAAGGCTAAGTTAAAGTTAAGTTAACAGTTAAGTATCCATTATTATGGTTTGTTAACCATCCGTTCGCATTTTTCCCCGAACGCGATATTACCTAATTTTATTTTTCACCATTCGATTTTATTACAGTCGCTTTTTTTGTTGTTCGACTTTTTTCCCAGTCGGTTTTTTTCCCGTTCGATTTCTATCTCAGTCGCACTTTTCCCAAAAGTATTTACATCGTAATTCCTAGGTAGGTTTAGGTTATGTTAGTTTTGCATCAGGCCCGGAGGGCCAAACCACCCAGAAATAGGAGCTCCGCGGTAGCGGAGCTCCGTCGACTCTGTATCTTCGACAAATTGGAACGGGAAAAACAGTACCGTGAAAATATGGTGGTAGGAAAAGAAGCGACTGGATAAAACTCGCAAGCGGAAAAACACGACTGTGAATAAACTGCCGCAGGAAAAAAGGCGACTGGTAATATCGCGTTGGGGGAAAAATGCGAATGGAAAAATTACTACGAAGAAATAACGAGTTCGGGAGAATGATCTAACAAATCCAACGACATGGCTAGAAACCGCTGAATTCGAGCGGGCAAGATCGGTCCTTGTGGCAAGCCTTGGGGAGGCCTATGTCCAGCAGTGGACGTGTTTCGGCAGAAATTATGATGATGATTTATTTAGCCTTTCTGCTAAAAATGGCTAACACTTGTGCATAACCCTAGGATTTTCTGAACAGGAAGGCGTAAAATATTTACCTTGCAAAATTGGCCCACGGCCTGAGTCTCTTTGGCCCAAACTCGAACGCCGCTCCACATGTCTCAGCAAACCCCATGGAGGGTTTTTTGGCATCCACACAAACTTCTTGAGATGTCCGCACCTGGAATATACGAGGGAATTCGAATAAAAATAAGATACCACTACGATAAAAAATAAGTAGGAATCGCTGCAAAGTGTAGAAAAGCAAAAGAAGTTAATTGAATAATACGAGATACCCAAACCGTCTTGTCCTTCCCGCCGTAAAGACTTAATTGTATGGCAAAAGCACCCATTGCACGTTAATTAAAAATTTCAACTGCTTGCTGCTGCTGCGACATAGTGGTTGTAACGATTTGCCACTTACTTTATTTAAGAGTAAACTGAAAAAGTGGTTAATTGAGCAATGTTTCTATTCTATCAATGAAAATTTTGAGTATTTTAATCATTACACTGTGACCTTGATGTATGTTTTATTGTATAAATTAATTATATTACTTATTACTGACATTGAAATATTTTGAAATAGACTATTTTGCAATGAGTGATTTAATCTACTAGTATGAAATGATTGTAAGTGATGTTACTTTAATTTTGTCTATAGTAACATTAGTAATATTGGTAATGTAAATGAATAAGATTTTAATAAGTTGGTTTTATATATTAGTATTTAAGAGCATGTTCACTGTCCAGCCTAGTGAGGCACCTTGTCTCCTGTGTGCATGCCAGTTGTTGGCAAAATGTGTGTGACTACAAACATATAATTATCAACCAGATTTATACCACATTTTATGCAAATAAATAAATTTGATTTGATTTGATTTGATTTGAAGTTACTCAGTTTTACTTTACCTCTATCTGTACCTTTAACATGAGTTACGATTAACGTAGGTACTCGATAGCGAGTCGAATGCTCTGTCGCTCGCAGACCTTGCAGTATTCTTATAGAGTGCGAGGGACAGAGCATTCGACTCGCTAGAGAGTACGGTAATTGTGACTCATGGTAGGGGTAGGTACTGATATGTAATTAGATGTTTAAAAAAATCACAACTACGTAACAAGCCGCTGCCATTAACTACATACATGCATACATTTTAATCCACGGCTGTTTCCCAGAGGGGTAGGCAGAGACCATTTCTTTCCACTTGCTACGATCTTGACCAATTTCTTTCGCTTCTTCAACATTCATACATCGAGTCGTGCACGCACGTCGGTTTCGGGTATTTAAGATTCGGCCCTTTTCAAGTATTTCCATGCCATTAACTTACCAGAATATAAACGCAGTGAGTGCATATGAACCCGACGATGATGGTGCCTAGGGCCCCTGCCGCCAGCCCCGCGTTCTTGAAAGCTGCTGGCATCGCCAGGATACCAGAACCCAGTGAGGACTTGAGGAGGTGGACCAGGGATCCAATTGTGCTGAAAAATATAATGTTGAATCAACCTCATGCTAAAACCACTTATAACTAAGTCAAGCGCCCAGTGGCGCCGTCTTCAATATTGTAGTGTTTTCTAATTGTGATACTCATTCTCATTTATTGGTAATATTCTGAAATAGTGCATTTCAAAATGGATTAAAAACTAAAGTATAAGTTAAGTAGCTAAATAAATATTGTCTTTTTGTTGTACTTAAATAGATACACAATGGCATATTTCACGACGCGGTAGCCTAGTTGGTAATGACCCTGCCTACAAAGCTAGCGGTCCTGGGGTCGATCTCTGGTGAGCCAATATTTGTGTGATGAGCCATAGGTGTTTTCTATGTATTTAAGTATGTATTTATCTATATAAGTAAGTTTATCGTTGCCTAGTACCCCTAGTATAAGCCTAGAACGAAGTTTAAGAACCTTAAACCTTCGTGTAGTCAACATAACGGAAAAAGGTGGCCATTTTTTTCCGTTCTGTTACTCACTTATAGTTTAATTGTTATAAAGTTTTACCCAGAAATACACTAGGGTAAAGTCACCAGTGGTCAGCCAAAGACATGTAGTCGGTCTCTGACTTTACTTTGTATGAGTGGGAAGAGTACGAAATATATATTGTCCACTCTTTGCACTCATATTAGGTCAACTGTTGGTCTCTGGCTGACCACTAGTGGTTTTACCCTATACAACCGTCGTCTGATGCAATATTTAATATTAATTAGTTTTTATTGCATAAGTGAACCAAAGTATTTTGTATTTATTTCATTATAACATTATGCCAGTAACATTAAAAAGGTAATGTGCGAGTGAGATTCGCGTCCCGATGGTTCCATACGGCGGCACAATAGGTGTTATTATATAACGATTTGCATTCGATTAATCGAATCGGCGCGAGCCCAACTCACACTTGACCATTTTTAGTATAAGTTGTTTTCTTTCAGGGTTTATAATTATCATACCAAATTTGACACTGGATGGAACAAAGATAAAAATACATTGATTTTTATTTGTTGTCTCACTTTTTTTTTAAATATATATGTAAACCCATAGCACATGTATGTATGTATGTAAACACTTTATTGTACAAAAGAACAAACAGAACAATACAATTAATATAAAAATATGTACAAAGGCGAACTTATCCCTTGAAGGGATCCCTTCCAGCTAACCCTTGAGAGATTGAGAAGAGTGAAAGGTTGTGCAACGAGTAAACAAGTGTACAAGAAGAAGAATATAACACATTAAGTAACCAATAAAACTTATATAAATAAAATAAAAATAAAACTACATTCAAATACCTACATAAGTAGCTACAGATATATATATTAATAGTTATATTGTGATAAAAAAACAATCCGCTATCTATTACGGCTCAATAGATAGACCTGTTTTAAGTTAGGACGGACGGACACCGAAGGCATATTAATATGGAACCCCAAAATGGCACCGAAATTTGTAACTTTAATGAACCAAACAGGTGGTTATTAAAAAAGAAATACAAAAGATTCTTCTTTGATAAGTCCGAATTAACAAGCGATGTAATTAATGAGTTACTTAATCTCACTTTTAATTAATTTACTCCGTCGTCGCCTTACAGCGTAAGGCACTGGTCCCACCGCGAGCGAGTAAGCTATGAGCTATCGGCTATTTTCTAGCTCAAGAAACGAACAAAAGATAATCGCTTTCGTGTAAATAAAAGTGAGAGATATATATTTATAGTTTATAGCTGGCTGTTCACACCGCCGGCGAGGACACTCTCCCACCGCCCGGCGAGTAAGCGATAATCCCATAGAATTTTTACTAGCCTCCCGCCGATTGTCAACTGTTTCTAGTACATAATTTTACTAGTTGCTCGCGAGCTGCCCATATCTGGCGGTGGGACCGCTGTTTACTAGTTGACCGCAGCGGTAAAAGCTATCGACTATAAAACTAGCTCAGCGGTACTCAGCTTTATAGCCGAGCGTCAAAACTATCAAAACTTTACTCGCTTCTCGCCGCTCGCCCACTCTTTTGTAGTTTATAGTTCTACTAGCTTATAGTCTGTAGCCGGCGGTGGGACCAGTGCCTAAGCCGCGAATAAAATTCTAAGATACTTTTATTTACAATATCATTTTAAAACCCGTCTAGACATTTTTATAAAATTCGGGGCTCTCATACATTTTTGGTAGGTAAATGAACGAATTAACGAGGAGGCTAATACTAAACTGACACGAATACTTGAAAGAAAGAAAGAAAGATGAACTAAATGAATGACAAAACTGGGCAAGAGCATGTCTGACCATGTTCAGTGTAGGGTTCCGAAGCAGTTACTTCACATAAACTATCTCAGTAACCCGCAAGTAGTTTTATGCCGTGTAGTAGTTGCCGTGTGGTTGCCGGGTTAGAATAGTGCCACTCCATGTCTTCCCGTGGATGTCGTAAGAGGCGACTAAGGGAATAAAGGCTTGTAGTACTGTTAGGCGATGGGCTTGCCACCTGTCACTAATACACTGGGAAACATCTTATCCTACTTGTGCAAAATGTGGTTACAGAATTATCAAGAAGTTTTAAGACTTGTTGGTAATTCTTTAGCTCTGCCTACCCCACTCTGGGAATGAAGGCGTGAGTTTATGTATGTATGTAGGTATGTAGTTTTATTGAAACACGTAAAACCTACCTACATTTTAACCGATTTCAAAAAGGAGGAGTTTTTATGTTAGTTGATATGTATGTTTATTTTTATGCATGCTCTTTACCCTAAAAAAATCGTGTTTAAGCGTAAGCTTCGCCAACATCTAACACAAGCAAGAACTTGAGTAAGGTGTCTAATCTACATCAAATATTGTTTTCGTATGTATTTGAGTAGGTATTATATGTATGTTTTTAAGAACTGTAATGTATACATTTCTTAATCCAGAAATTTGCTGGATTACGTGTGAACGCGTCTTAAATTAAGCCACACGACACTTGCCTACTCAGAGTATTACAGGGTTGCAAGTGGAATTTTGTTAATACCTGACTCATGGGGTAAATTCTAACAGTTTTCACCATTGTTTTCTTGGTGAAAGCTTTTAAAACTGAATTTAAATTATGGTTAATTAACCAATAAATGTTCAACTGACAGGGGTGTCAGTTTTGCGTTTGTCGGGTTTTGTTTCAGGTTCTTACCACTAAACCTTGTCATGGTTATGACCTAAGATTTACTACGTTGCTATTTTCTTCAATCCTATTATTATACAGGATTTACACAAGTTTATTTGTATATTTTATCAAATTAATTACCCCCTGAAGTCCAAATGTTGGTAGGGGAGGTCGCGCGAATGCAGGCAACACTCCAGCTATTGGTAACTTCGCCATGACAAGGAATAATTCGATGACTTTATACTATCTTCTGCGCTCGCGCTCATATAGAATTTAAAATTTTTATATTATCCGTTTTCCTCTCAGCCAGTACCTCGTTGTATATTAAATTTTAACCCCTAAACCAGTGCGTGATTTGTTTCCTTGTGCCACTTAGGCAAGGATATTTCCTAAAAACTTCTGTCACCTTACTTTCTGTGGGCCAAGGTCTACCTTGCATGTGCTACCGTTCCGGAGTTGACATTAGCCACCTGGCATCCTTAAGCAAGGGTATTTTCCTCCAAAAGGAGGGATCTACTACGGGCTAGCAACCTACTAGTGACTTACCACGGGCTAGACTTACTAAGGGCACAGAGCACGGGCTTCTTGCACGGGCTAGCTACTTACCTGCAAGCTTTCTACCTGAGGAAGCTACGGCACGGCCTACAAAGGCGAACCCGCACTGCTTTTCCCAGCTGAGTCCGCTCCCACTATCACTTATCTTATTTCCTTTAACGGTTTTTATGATAAGAGGAGTGTTTAATCGATCAACCTAAGCAGAATCGCCAAATAGCAACCATTGTGTACCTACTACCTATTATAATAACTTTACTTTGAGGGCGGGGCCCAATAAACCAGCCTGAAATGTATCCTTGTTTCATTTGGAAAAAGCACCAAAACTATAAACCTTACATACATAAACAATAAACATTACAACATAAAATATAAACATTACAGAACATAATATTATTATTTATATATTTTATACATTTAAGTATCACTTAGGTATTTAATTCATTTTCAACACTGTTTGCACCTTGTATTCTCTGTTAACCATGAGGTTGACTGGTAGAGAATGCCTTTAGGCATTAAGTCCGCCATTTGTACTTTTTACATATGTATTGTGCAATAAAGTTTAAATAAATAAAAAGACCACATCCTAACTTTTTACAGAGACGATTGGTATAAATCTTGAATAGGTACTTACGAATTTGGATGCGATACATTTCGGTGCTCGAACGGGTTGTAAGCCTTTTCATTGATGACTTCCTTTGAGCCTAAGCTGAGTGTCGACTGGAATCCAGGATTGCCAGCCAAATCCGCCCTAGATTTCATACAAAACCGGTTAATAACTGGTTAAATTGCATTCCCTAGTCTCTACCAAAACGTTTCTCTACCCTTAAACCCAGTCCGATTTTTACGATTTAGAAAAACTAAGGCCCGTATTAATAAACTGATCTCTACTGTAAAATGCCCGTCTCAAGATGCGTCAAAAATGACAGTTTTCTATGGCTTGACGTTAGCTTTGACATATCTTGTGACGGGCATCTCAGTCAAGATGAGTTTATTAATACGGCCCTAAGTCTCTACGTTTCCCTTTCCACGAAAATATTTCTTTTTTTAATAAAAAAAAAAAAAACAGAAACGTACAGACCTAGTTCTTTATAATTACTACAACATATTCAAAAATCGTGGAAATCGGTCTTTATTTAGGGAGTGAGAAACGTTAACGGCCGGAACTAAATATGTATGGTTTTTTTTGACAAATACGCGATTTTAGCGACGCTTCACAGTCCTCGTAAGCTCTTCGCTCGAAGCTTTTTGACGTTTCATCTTTAGCTTTAGTTACAGACATGATGAGACATCTGTAGCAGCTTCGCGCCATATAAACTGGCCTGGCTTGCTGTGCAACTGCACCTAGTTTTAATATTATCAAGTTTATTTGTCACATTTTACACACATCTTTACATACATACATACATAAACTCACGCCTTCATTCCCAGAGTGGGGTAGGCAGAGCTAAAGAATTACCAACAAGTCTTAAAACTTACACATCTTTATTTGATAGAAATACATACATACAGTCACGAGATTAAATTTAGTACCCACCTTAGGTCCAAACTCAATTTGACATTCTACAACCATAAGGTTGAGTTTCCTATAAGTTACAAATGACTTGACATCTCTAATGACATTGACAACTTCAAGCATATTTTTCTTGAAATGGGTCCCAAATTAACGCTCGCGACCGTACATACATATCTTTACGCCTTCATTCCCAGAGTGGGGTAGACAGTGAGAAATAAATATTCACTATATAGATAGAAATATTCACTATAAAACTGATATAAATAATAATTAGAATAATTAGGATTTCCTAAATATTAAAATATAGTTGGAGGTCCTATATCGTCTGCCATAATTATTTATAGGTCATTTAAATTAGAAGACATAACTTTTTTTTTTTTTTCCTTATTCACGATATTTAAAACCAAACCTAACCTACTTAGCCTTGTCTACACGTTAGATATTTAAAAAAAATAGTTACAGCGATATAAAATTATGAATATCAATAATTATGTCAACAAAGACATTACGACCAAAGACAATTATGGAAAACAGCATGTTCCCATTGTTGGTTCTATTGGTGATCGGATTAGTACCAACATAAAACATAATGCCAAACTGATACCGATACATATACACAAACAAGGGGGTTATTATGACAGAGCTATAGCAGTTGTATAGCTCTGTAATATTCTCTCAGCGTAGACTAAACTGTACAGCTATGTCATAATAACCCCTCAGGTAAGGCAAAGTAGAGTGCCAATTTAAAATATGAATGGTATTTGGCTTTTTCCAGTAAATTTACGGAAAATAAAATAGCGATAATTATTTCATAGCTTTCGGTGAAATGATACCTACTTTCCCTGAAATATTTGCCGGTTAGTTAAACTTTGCCCTTAATAACAAATAAATTAATTTCGTTTTATTGAATACGGTTTTATTTTCATGGAATGCCAGTTAATTATTTGAGAATTATTTAAATTGATATAACTTGTACTTTATGAAATGATATTGAAAAAAATTTGGTAATTTTAGTAGGGTTGTGCATTAATTCCAAAATAAATTGATAATCAGTGATGGGAAATAGGTGAGCTAAAATACCTATTCTTCGCGAGAGGACATAATATCTAGAGTGGTTACAACCGGATATTTTTTATTTTTTTTTTCTGTTCCGGGTATTCGATATTTATTCGGGTAATTATCGTAATGTAAAACATGACATGTTTTGTTTAAAGTACGGCATGTTTAATGTTAGTTTTTAGTAAAAAGGGCTAGAGAAAAGAAGGAATGTACAAGATTTCTAAAAAGTAGTAGCAGGACTAATAATATGGGTTTTCCCACGCATTGTTTGTTTATGACTTGCAAATGGGCGTTCACATTTTCGGATTACTTATAATTTTAACTTTATGGCAGGAATGTTACCATTTTTACTACAAACTTTACAAACATTCTATAAGGAAAAGAATGTATGTTCAACATTACGGCTAGTATTCGCAGTGCCCGGATAAATATCAAATACCCGGAATCCAAAAAATATATACTTTTATCCGTTGTAACCACTCCATATTATGTCCTCTCGCAAAGAATAGGTATTTTAGCTCACCTATTTCCCATCACTGTTGATACTCGTAATGCAGCGGAGGGAATATGGCCGTTTTCCCGTTTTAAGTTGCCTCTTTGGCTCTTGACTCTTGAAGTCACTGCCCTGCCGTCATTACATTTACTTAAGAAACTCAATATTAGCATCTTCCACAAGTAGGGCGATTTTTGAAAATCGAACACGAACGGTAAAATTGAAAATTAACTTTATGCAAGTTCCGGATTGTTTGTGTTGTGTGCTTTGCCTGCGATTTATTTTCTACAAGTGAGCACTACATTGCACAACCATGAAGTTTCTATATTATTTAAAAAAACTGTTATTACTATTCCTTTACAAGCAACAGACAAGTATAGCGTTGTTTTACTGCCGTCAACATTATCAATATTAATTAACTTATTGGTGATGCAGTACGTTGGGATTTACACCTTATATATCTGGTATTATAAAAGGGATTGATTTGTAGACCAAACCATTCTCTCAGCGTCCTTCTATAAGTACCTGATCTTCTTCCTTATTGGATAATTTCAGTAAGTACTAGTGTAGAGTGAATGATTGAATGAATGACTGATAGATTGAATGAATGAATGAATGAATGAATGACTGAATGAATGAAACAATGAATGAATGAATTACATTTATTTTGTTTCAATCTAGGAGGGGTCTTTCCCGTCGCACGGCTGCTTTAATATACAATAGAAATTAAAAAGTGGATTGCGTGGATTTGAAACACGAATCCTCTTATTTATAAACGCGACAATAGCTAAAGAGTGCTTTAAATATGGATTTGAATTCGACAAAAAGCGATAAAAAATACTTTAACTAAAATATGTTTATTGTACGCTTTTGAATAAAGGGGTTATTTTTGTATACAACAATCTTCTGTTTCATTCGGAAGCTTAAAATGAGATAGGTACTTACGTAGAATTAAAATTGTCCAAGACAAAAGTATTTTTCTTCTCGTTTTTCGGCATTTTGTTGAGTTATTCTGAAACAAAAAAAAATATCTTGTATATCTTACTTAGATAAGTAAATGAAATCGTCTCAATCATCTAAGTAAATAAATGTAATTTATCTCATCAGTAAATGATCACTTAAGTACCTTTCTACCTTTTTCAATTTTTCTCGGTAATACCATATGTCGGTTTATTCTAAACCTTATGCGAAAGCAATTAGGTACAAAATTTACGGACATATTGGAGCTATTCAATTCCTGTCTTTCTATAGAAATATAGAAATTCGAAAACAACCAGGGTTTTTTATGGTTTCCTTTATCGATGTGGATAAATGTGGACAAAATATCTGTCACTTTCTGACCAGTATGTGCGACAGAGGGGATGCTTTATCCACCGCGATATAGGCGACCTTGTTACAAGCTCAAAGTTAAATTATTTTCATTAAACTGTATAATGAATAACTTTATTTATAAAAAATATCAAATGTTTTTTTTTAGTGTAAAAGTAATGATATTCGTAAAGCTGCCAAGTATGCCAATAGATTATTTACAATCAGACCAAATTTATTACAACTCATTCATTCATTTCGAGCCTTTACTTGTCAGTCCTTATAAACCTAACAAATAACAATGATATTGTAACTAACTAATATCCGTTTTCCCAAAAAGCAGGCAAGCTCTAGGTAAGCATTAGTAGCTAAACTCATGTAAATCTAGCCTAATGCCACTGTAGATCAATTAATGGAGTGTAAACAAGACGTCCGCAGATTCCACTGGCTACTGCTACACGCCTGCGCAGTAACGGTGTCAAGATTACCCTTAATTGGCACGTAGCAAAAATGAGCTCGGCTACTTGTACTTACCAAAGAACTAAATGCCCAGAAATGACTTAATTAAATTTAAAAAAAACAGGGGACCATGTCTCACCAATTGACTTAGTCCCAATCCCAAACTAAGCTCTAGGCTTGTACTATGGGTACTAGACAACGATATAAGTACTTATATAGAGAAATATATACTTAAATACGTAGAAAACATCCAATACTCAGGAACAAATATTCGCGCTCATCACACAAATATCTGCCCTAACCAGGATTTGAGCCCAGGACCGCTATCTCGAATCTTTATAGGCAGGGTCACTACCAACTAGGCCAGCGCATCGTCAATTGCTAATCCAGTTAGTTCCAAAATTTTAAACATGAAAACAAGGCTGCCGCCGAAGGGGCAAACCTTTTTTTTTGTTTTTTTCTACTCCTATTATAAGGAGGAATAAGGTTTTCAAGCCATTCTGTATTAAAAAGTTTTTGAAATATTTAGGTATCTATTTTGGTAATTTAACAAAAGTACATTTAACCCTTATTTGACTTTCCTTTTCGGCTTGAAGCCCTCCTAGGTGTATCTTACGCGGTAGGTGAAAACCGCTTGAAATAGTACGTTTTAATACACAATTACAATCACTTTTTTTTCATTTAATTGTTGTAATTTATTAGAAAATGCCAACCCAAATTTGAAATAATGAAATAATCATGTCATCCATAAAATGTCTGCTAAATAAATAAAGATATTAAAACAAAACTATTTGGTCAAATACAAAATTAATGAAATAGGTCTCTTTAAATTAACTATTCTTTCGAATTAGAATGTAAAAATCGTTAGTATTTTTTTTTGGTCTATCCCAATTCTTACTAATATAATAAATGAGAAAGTTTGGTGGTTTGGTGGTTTGTTACTTAATCACGCTTCGACCACTGACCGGATCAAGATGAAACTAGGCACACATAGGTTTTATATTTTGAAAACCTGAATTACTAAAGTAACTAACATACATACATAAAATCACTTCTTTTTACCTGCTACGATCCTGACTAATCTCTTTCGCTTCTTCCACATTCATACATCGAGTCATGCACGCACGTCGGTTTCGGGTTCTTAAGATTAGGCCCTTTTCCAGTATTTCTCCTATTTGATTCGAAAAAGTACGCTTAGGGCGGCCCCTTCCGACCCTTTCACTCACTTTCGCTCTGTATATCCTTACATCAAGTGACTTTTTATGTTATAATTATACCATACCTACTGTATAAATAGGCAGTAAAGTCAGTTAGGTATAAGTATTTTTTATGCATTACTAAGTTGGTTTAGCACACTATCTCATTAGGTCTCCTGTAATGATAGTGTCATCATCATCATCATGTCAGCCGAAAGACGTCCACTGCTGGTCAAAGGCCTCCCCCAAGGCTCTCCATTCAGACCGGTCTTGTGCTTTTCGCATCCACCGCTTTCCCGCGATCCTTACAAGGTCGTCACTCCATCTTGTTGGAGGCCTACCCACAGCTCGTGTCCCGGTCCGCGGACGCCACTCAAGAACCTTCTGACCCCATCGGCCATCAGTCCTGCGTGCGATGTGCCCCGCCCACTGCCACTTCAGTTTAGCTATTCTTCGGGCTATGTCGGTAACCTTAGTTCTCCTGCGGATATCATCATTTCTGATTCTATCACGCAGAGAAACCCCGAGCATAGCCCTCTCCATAGCCCTCTGAGTGACCTTGAGCTTTCTTATGAGGCCCATCGTTAGCGCCCACGTCTCGGATCCGTAAGTCATCACTGGCAACACACACTGGTCAAAGACTTTTGACTTCAAACACTGCGGTAATTTGGACGAAAAGGTGCTGCGAAGCTTCCCGTACGCTGCCCAGCCGAGTCGGATTCGACGAGTGACCTCTTTCTCAAAGTTGGACCTACCTAACTGGACCGTTTGTCCCAGGTAAATATAGTCGTCAACAACTTCGAGCGCAGAGCCTCCGACTATCACGGGAGTTGGCGCGACATGGACGTTGGACATGACTTTCGTCTTTTCCATGTTCATTCTCAAGCCAACTCGGTCGGAAACTCTACTGAGGTCAGCGAGCATTGCACTGAGGTCCTCCATGGTCTCAGCCATGACTACGATATCGTCAGCGAATCGAAGGTGAGTGATGTACTCACCATTTATGTTGATGCCTCGTTCTTTCCAGTCCAGAACCTTAAAAGCATCCTCCAATGCAGCGGTGAACAGCTTCGGAGAGATCACATCTCCTTGTCTGACTCCCCGCTGCAGGGGAATAGGCTTCGTGCTCCGGTCCTGTAGTCGGACGGACATAGTGGCGTTTTCGTACAGACTCTTCAACACTTCGATATATCGGTAGTCAACTTGGCACCGCTGGAGAGACTGCAGCACAGCCCATGTCTCGATCGAATCAAAGGCTTTCTCGTAGTCCACAAATGCAAGGCAAAGGGGGAGGTTATACTCTTCGGTCTTCTGTATAACCTGCCGTAACGCATGTATGTGGTCTACGGTACTATAGCCTTTTCGAAAACCGCCTTGTTCGGGAGGCTGGAAATCGTCAAACCTGCGCGCGAGACGATTTGTGATGACCCTCGAAAACAGCTTGTAAACATGGCTCAGAAGTGAGATGGGTCTATAGTTCTTCAACAAAGATTTGTCACCTTTCTTGAAGAAGAGAACCACCACACCTCTGTTCCATGCTCTCGGCGTTCTCTCTTCGTGGAGGACGGAGCCGAACAGCGTCTGAAGGCCCCTAAGGATGGGTTTACCACCCGCCTTCAGGAGTTTGGCTGTAATTCCATCCTCACCTGGGGCTTTGCCATTCTTAAGCTGTTTGAGGGCCATACTAATCTCGTACAGGCTGACGTCGGGGAGATCTTCGGTATAGTGTCGGGTTAATCTAGCCCTCGGATCTTTAGCTAGATTTTCGACGGGTGTTCGGGTTGTCGTGTACAGCTGTCCATAAAACATCTCAACTTCCGCCAATAGCTCAGGTTTGGATGAAATGACTCTGCCGTCGTCGGTCTTTAGCTTCATCAATTGGCTTTGGCCAACAGACAGATCCCTGGCAAACACCTTAGAGCCCCTGTTGCGCTCAATAGCCTCTTCAATACTTTTAGTATTGAATCGGCGTATATCACGCTTCAGAGACTTCGAGATCTGTCTGTTGAGCTGCCGATAGCGACTAGCGTCATCAGAGGACTGCAGAATCATTTCGCGCCTCACCTCCATGAGCCTAAGGGTGGAGTCCGAGAGCTTCCTGGTTTTTGTACGGCGGATCTTGAAGAATTTAGACCCGACCGTTTGGACAGCTTCCACATGACATAATTAATTTTGAAATATTAAAATACCGAAGGTCAAAATCAAAATGGTATGTATTATAATAAATAGGAAATAGCGACTCCATCTGTTTAGAGTGCAAACTTGCTAAATCCAAAAAACGGATTAAGCAGGTTTGCACTCTAAGCCGACGAAATTTTCTTTGGTATTGTAATAAATGACTATAACTTTTCTATATTTTCAATTTTCAACGCCTTTCTTCTTGAGTTTAATATCCACTTATAGATAATAAAAAATCTACATCCACTGAAGTGCACTCACTTAAAAAATTAGAGTAAAATTGTACATTAAAATACTGTCCACATCTGTTCCTAAAAACGTTTTGCTAAAAAGCTTGCTATAAAATTCATTTGTTTTGATGGCGACATAAAGATCGTATCAGAAAGGCAGCCTAAATAAAATAATTTCATTAGTTATTAAATTACACCACATCTACCATGGAATGACAAGGTATGTCCATGTTATGCAAACTCTGAAAACAGCTCACCCCAGCCGAGCACTGACAATGATAGTGTAGTGTTAATAAATAAATAAAACCAACATTTTATTCATACCACATTCAGTCCAGAAATCTTTATATCCTCGTTCTCCAAGGAACGCTGCCCCGATGATAAATGAGCGCGTCCATTTTCGAAAAGATTTCAAAAAGACTTGCCAAAACATATTTCAACAACCGGTCCGGGTGGAAGCACAAATTAAATAAATTAGCAGTAGTCGAACGCTTCTGTGGGAACCAAGTTGGTGTCGGCTTTAAAAAGTTTTAACAATGAGGCGACTTGCACCGCGGTCTCGTTAAATGTTGGCGGAAAAAATATATTATAGAATTTTAAGGAGTAAGAATTTGCGTCACTTTTCTACATTGATTTGGGTTGTTTTAAACAATTGGGTTGTTATTTTGATTGACTATGTTCTTTGTCAAATTTAATGCCACATTTATTGATATCATGATAAAAGTGAACACCGCTAGTATTGATATCGTTTATTGTGACAGAATAATTCCTATTGCGTAACCGAGGCGTGAAAACAATTCTATTATATGTTTATTCAGATGTATTTCTGTTGCCGCTATAACAACAAATACTAAAAACAGAGTAAGAAAGGGGTCCTCCCATACAACAAACGTGATTTTTTATACGTAATGGTACCCCTTCGTGCGCGAGTCGTCCTACTTAGACGGTTTTATTTTTATTTTCGAGACTGCAATATTAAGAATATAAATATGTATTAATAATGTTGAGCATTGTGTTATTACTCAATTCGTTAGGTGATTAAATAAAGTTCACAGTGATGTATAATAATTGTTTGTACATATCATAGTTTTCACGGAGGTAGCATTTAAAAAACCATCGCTGACGCGTTCATACTAATTTGTATTTTTTAAATGGGAAGCATTTAATCCGTTAATTTCCGTGAAAACTACGATTTGTACAAACAATAGTGTATGTACCATTTTAAACCTTTTTTAATCACTAAAACAAACAACGATAAAAACAATACAATTGGTCTATTAGTTCTAGATTGGTTGTCAATTTTGGTAAGACATATTTGTATGGAATCGTATGAGATGTAAGTAGTGTAAGTACAAAGGCGATATATTAGTGGCCGGTACCTAAAGCTATAGCTTGAAACCCGTCAAGCCTATGAAAAAATGCATATTAACTATTAATTTTCTAATTCAATAAGGAACATTTTTGTCATAGACACTTTTTTCGTATCTATTATAGTTGCCACAAGAAAGTTAAAAAACCGTTAACGGGGACACATTTCAGGGTGGGGGAGGGGTGAAGCTTCAGGGGGAGGGGGGTGAGAGTAGTGAACTTTAAATACCACACCCAAATGTATTATGTCACACAAGTTTTAAAACGTTATTAATATGTTTGTCAAAAAACATAAGACAATGACTCAACTATGTCGAGCGGTCTATACAGATGTGTTACAACTGCACGCAAGAGGTCATTTACTTAAGTTTTTCACCTATACACTAGGTCTTATTTCATCATCATCATGTCAGCCGAAAGACGTCCAATGCTGGAAATGGCCTCCCCCAAGGCTCTCCACTTAGACCGGTCCTGTGCTTTTCGCATCCACCGCGTTCCCGCAATCCTTACTAGGTCGTCTCCTTACTCCATCTTGTTGGAGGCCTACCTACAGCTCGTCTCCCGGTCCGCGGACGCCACTCAAGAACCTTCTGACCCCATCGGCTATCAGTCCTGCGAGCAATGTATGTGTGGGGTTCACTAATGTTTGACCAAAAAATTATTGACAAATGGTCAATTGACAAACAACGTTTCACCAAATGATCATTTGGCAAAAAGTATCATCTTACAAAAACTCACTTAGCAATTGATCATTTAGTTTACTTATTTCTGGGCAGAAAAAAAACAACCTAGAAGGCCAAGGCGGGAGCCAAGCTCCCGCCTTTGCCTTCTAACCTAACCTATCCGAGTCGGTTATGCCCTGATTCGTCTTCCTCGTAAAATGTAAATTTAACTGTTGATCATTTGGAAAAGTAAGTCATTTGTAGAATGACTAGTAGTAAAATGATTAATTGACTTAGCATTTTTTTGCAAAACGTTGTTTGTCAAGTGTAATTTTGCCAAATGACTTTTGGTCAAACGGCAGGACACCGTGTGTGGTCTTATTTACTTGACAGTCATTTCTGATTGCTATAAAATACAAGGTTTTCTGTGAAACTGTGAACTTCGTCAATGCGGAATTACTATACTGCGGTGTCCACACACTGTGTATTTTTTTGTCGGGCAAACGAGCTACTTAACTCCTCTCACTGTTTCCATATTGGCACATCTTGCTGTGTAAGGTTTCGGACTGCATTTTTGTGTGCACATAAACATATATTTTTATACTGCCAAGCAAAAATGGTACGTTTTAACACTTTTAACATTAATCCAGTGCAACGTAACGCTTAAATTTGAATGAAAAATTACGTGATAAAGGTTTCTTTTCACTAAAAGTAAATAAGAGCTATATTAACGTTGGCAATACGATAACATGTCAAAAACAATATGGTTTTACGGAATAAAATAGGGCCTCTGAACTTTGTTGTTATTTGGTTAAGCCCATAATATCTTGCTATAATAATAGGTATTAATGTTTTTTATGGGGAAGACGGATATGGCTATTACTATACGGATATTATTTACTATCATGATAGTACTGCTGAATTAAGAGTTGTCATAGCGTCACAGTGTGAAAAGGATATCAAAACAAATATAGGCTAAATTAGGTAAAATAACGCCCCAGTTTCTTGAACCCTTTGAACGTCAAGAAATCTTAAAGGTGTCATGTATATGTCGTAGAGTATAGACGTAAGGTTTTCAGCTGTCATTGGCGTCTGAGAATGACATCTGTATCAAGTCAATGGCGGAGAAAAGGTTAAGGACAACTATCGAACTATGTCAAAGTGACACTAGTCAACTTGTTAGAAGTTAGAAGTCTCTTGCAATTTGCGTGAAAAGCGAAATAGAGTAGCAATAAAATTTGCAGATTTTTTTCATTGTGTAATTAATGGGCAGAGATTTTTCAGCCAACCTATTCGTCATATATTACTTACTATATTAAATTTGATATAAAATACTTTTTATCGAATAAAAAGCTAGGTGAAGGTCGTCTCCTATTTAGATCTTAGACGAGGTGAAACTGGTACTAAACCTCACTTTAAAATATCACTTTATTTTTATAGACCCAAGGTTTAAATTTGTTTGACTTAATACAAAGATACACATGACTATAGTCTGGTTAGCTAAAGTTTCCTTATTTCGGCTTTGCGTAATCGGAATAAATCTTATGAGATAAATCAGAAGATCGGTACATTATTTCATTTTCTTACGACTCATGGAGACTTAAATAGCAACTGCAACAACATTTGATTGATTCATTTCATGGCGTTATCAATATGAACTTGATATCACCAGTAATTAGAGTTCTGTCGAGTAAATTCAATCATAGGCCTCTGTGCAATTATGTCAAAGAGACGTAATGAATCAAATCGTAAGATATGTCTTTAGAAAAGGACAAAGCTTCACTTTGACATAGTTCTATTGTGGACGTTAAATCAAATTCATTTAAGTGTACTTCTGTATTAATAATGCGACATTTAATGTGACATTTGAGCAAATTATCTAATTATGTTCGTAAAAAAACGGGGAAGAAATTTTATTTTAATGCGCGTTTTTACCTGTCGTGTCTCTCATTATTTTTTATTATTATGTACGTTGTCATGTCTAAAACCAAAGTATAATTGATGCTACTTTTCTTAATGCTCCATTAAATAAAGCGAAGCGATGCTATCAACAGCATTTATTTCATAGGTAGTTGGCATCCACAGTAATAATACAATAGTATAATCAAAAGATATTAACGGTGACCTTTATTTGTAATGGGAACCATTAGCTTTTAAACCTACTTAAAAAAAAAAACCCGTATAAAGAGAGTACTCAATTGCAATAATTTGATATCATTTTCGCAAAACTCTCCTCAACCTATAAGGAGTATCCCAAATTCAATCATCAAAGCAATTACAATCTTATTGTATTAGTAATGAGGTTGATATTGCAACAGAATTTTTATCCGAGTTACTGCCTTTTGGCTTTGGAGGGCAAAAAAGCTGCACCGTTATCTTGTTATTACTACAGTTATTTAGATCTCGATGCCCACGTTATATTTCATTAGAACAAAAAAAAACACTTGACTCTAAAAAAAACTTCTAAAATAATAATGGTTGTAGCAATCAGGACCAGCTGCACAAGCATTAGCTACCACCACTGAGCATTTAGCATCTTATCGCCTTGTCTTTATAAATACAGTAAACGTTGCAATTATGTAAATTTTCTAACGCGTCCGGCCGCTTATTACTTAACAACCAGTTATTCTTGACCTAGAAGATAACGTATACGCAACCTCATTAAAATGTCATTAGGTATCATTATCATATCAACCAAAGCTTTAATAATGATGGGCATGGTCTTTAAGTATAAATAAAACCTGGGAAAAAAAGAGGAGTGTTAAGATTATTCTGTGTATATGTTAGTCTTTTGCATCGCAGCTTCCAAATTTGGCCTAGTTGGTAGTGACTAAGGAATGCAAATAACCCGATGGTTAAAACCGGTAATATCCGGTTATTTTCATACAAAATCGGTTAATAACCGGTGAAATTGCATTCCCCAGTAGTGACCGTGCTTTTAATTGTCCCGTGTTTTTATTTTCGGTTTTGTTTTTTTAATTTTTCTTTTGTTTGTTCCCAAGAAACGTTTCTATGGAATCGTACAGACACGACGAAACCTAGACAAATTATCTAAAAATCTGTAAAAAGCTAGGTTTAAGCGTTATAAAACTTTAGGTATCGCATTTTAAATGGAACATTTTAGCTGCCTACACAATCCTCTTAAATTCTAATTTTAATCTCTTCTAAGTAAAATGTTTTTGAGTAACTGAGTTTACAACAAGTCATTGACAGTTAAATTAATTTTGCCAAAAAACGAACACTCCGCTATTTATATTCGACTGTAGTTTATTCGTTACAATAAAGAGTTTGAGACGTTGAAAATGACAGAATTAGATTTCAATTTATTTCAAGCACTACCAGGTACCTACTGAAAACGTAATTGTATTTGAGGGATAATTTTTAACGTTACTTTCGAAAAGTGTAGGTACAGGAAATCTTTCTTAACCTAAATTAACAGTTCTTTTAAAACCTAATTATATTTGACACCATGATGATGTTTATTTAGCTCATTTTTACTTGATCGTAACGGCGGCTTTTCATAAATCCGAAACTACAAATTTAAAATAGTTTTAAAATATATAAATCAAGCTATTTCCAAGTACGGACTCGATTTAGCATACATCGGTGACTTCAAGTGTTTCTACCACGAGCAAACCGGGCAGACACCGTTGTATGCTAAACAGAGTCCGTACGTAGCCCACTACGCTCGCAGTGGAAACCCTGCTTTAAGATGTAATTTCCATTAATTACGCATTTTTTTTAATTTTTTTAAATATCAAATTGATAAGTTTATTAGTACCTGAGAAAAACCACTGTGATACACAGCCAGACACCGAAGTCTCACCATAAGTTTTTCATTTTTACATTTTTTGCTCTATATTAATTTTATTTAACGACGGAATTCGTGTTAGTGTCCGACCCGCACAGCCGACATCGCACCTTATGAAAACTCTATTACTATATCTTCAATATCTATCTGTCCGTTCGTTCTTTGAACAAGTCAACGAAGTATTACCTTTGTCAAATTACCAGTCACACTCAAGAGCGAACTCAAACCTCACTCAACAGCCTATTGTTGTATTAACCCCTGAAGGACCGCCTACTTGAGCTCAAGTTATTCACACATCGATTCTCACTTCCTTAATCAACCTCTTGTTTATTTCAAACCAATTAAGTTTTTTTTCATCACACTTGCACGTAAACAGTATCTAAACATACAGGTTAACTTGGCCGCAATGCCCGGTATAAAACCCTCGACCTTTTTATTTACCATGAAACCCAAGGTCGGTAAGTAATTTTTTTTTAATTTATAGCACAGCACACATGTCATGCAAGTTCAAGCAAAGAGTTTACACGCAATTGAAAAATTGTCTTAAAATGTTATTTAAACAGGAATTTCATTGCAATCTCGCTACATGTTACTTAAATACTCAATTAATGTTCTTAATAATCGATTTTAATAGTTTTCTGTATCAAAACGTCGTTTTTTTTTACACTCCTTCAGGGCTGTATGTATACCTACGTAAGTATTTGCCCTTAACGATTCTGAACGAAACATTTGTATAATCTGTGGAGTCCGCCCGTCATCCGCTTAAAAAAAGTTCAAGTAATTCGTAATATTACTTGTGCTGACTTGTGTGTGATTATAAGTTTTTTCTGTCCTATAATTTTATTTATTTACTCGCAAATGTGATGAAAAACATTGTATGTTTCACGGTCGGTACAGGAATTACGTACCTCGACTCAGAAAGCCCTCAGTCTTCGACTTCGGGCTTCTACTAGAGCCTCGATCGTAATTCCTTACTTACCGACCTTAATACACAATGTACTATTAGCTTAATGAATAATGACGATATGTCATTAAAGTTTGCAAAAAACCGGGCTTTCCTCAGTACAGGGTTCTGACGCCGTTCCTATAAACATAAAAAAAGTACGAATTTTCTATACAAAATTATTTGTTATTTGGTGCTACCTTAGATGATATTAATAGGGAATATGCATGGATTTTAAAAATCGCATTTCTCATCAAAATATGAAAATACCGTAAAAGAGATCACCAAAACGGAAATTAAAATTAAAATCGGTCAAGAAATACGGAAGTTATAAGCATTTCAAACTTCTAATTAGACAGAGAGATCCGATGTGCACCGTGACGTCATTGTGCACTGCGGCCATATAAACTCCATGTAAAATTCCGTTTTTCTAGAAAGAGATAGGAACAAATCTTTGTTGGCTTATATCTTGGTTATTTTTATAGTTATTCAAAAAATGATTTTTGTGATCTGTTTGTTACATGAATCAGCTTCAATTGAAGCTGTAAAAAAAAAACATGCATATTCCCTATTAGAAGGTACAGTCACCACACCGGATTGTTGAGCCACTTGCCACTACGTATTTAATTTTTGGCCGTGTAATACAAATCGGTTTTAGTTGGTTATACCCGTATATCCAGGCAAGGAAAGTCGCAGGAAAGTATGTCACCATGCTCAATTCCTGATGTTGCAAAAAGTTTTTGGCTTTCGTCAAAAACAAAAATTACTAGAAGATGTTTGGAGGTACCCGAAAAAAAACAAGATTTTGTTTAACAACTTTGTCGGCGTAATTACAATGTGTAACTACTGTTCTTTGAACTAAGTCTCCGAGATAACCCGCGGACCGACGGACATGGCGAAACTGTGAGGGTTTCTTGATTACGGAACCCTAAGAAGGAGCGAGCTAGATGCTCTTAACCCTCTGCAACTGACGTGACGTATATAAGACGTCGCCAAAAAACCATATACCTACCGTTATATAGCTCTGTATCGCTCAGTACCTTCTAACAACTCGCCGCATTGTAAGTTAATCTTTGTGAAAAATACCAGATTTTTTTACCTCATTCAAGTAAATTACATTTTTTTTAATTTAAAAGCTGATATACATGTTTATTATTAATTTCGCATTAAAATTAAATAATCATGCTATGCACTAAATAAAAAATACTTATCATTGAACCATTAGTATTTTTTCTATATTTTATCAAAAATGACGTCTGACAGACTCCACCTCAATAGAATGTTTCTAAAAAAGTCACCACCGTTGCAGAGGGTTAAATCTCTCTAATTAGTCAGAGTAAGGAAGATAGCCGTCTTCACAAGTCAAATAATACTATAGATAACAATATAACCACAATCGTAACCGTTAGATAAATGACGATAGCGTTCGTAACATTCGTTATATTTTTTATCACAACGATAGTTTTTATACGAGCCGGATGAGAATTGTGTTATAACGAGTAACGTAAAGTTTATAAAATGGCGCTCGAGTTTTTTTTAAGTGTTATAGAAGTTCACGGAGATTTATTAGAATAAAAATGCGTTTTACAAATCAAAATCTGTATTTTTTGGTTCGTTTAGTAATTCTAACAATAAACAAGCGTGAAAACCTAACTACTGTTTGAATAATGTCGTCAACATAATGTTAGCTATCATGTATTTATTTATTTATTTGCACACATCACATGTTAAAACACATATCGAATAACATTAAATTCCTTATCCTTAATAATATTATAATGTAACGTACGTCATACAGTGTAGTTGAAAAATGGATAGGTACCAAATCAGAAACTGACTCCACGATCATTTAATATCATGATCATTTATTAATATTAGAGATTACTAGCGGGAATTTACTGAAGAAAACCTTTAAAATTCGTACGTGGATTGAAAACACCACTGTCTTTAAACAACTTTTCAAAAAGTATACACCCTCTAGCATAGAAAATAATTAAAGCAATATAAGGCCATGTTTCATTTTGAAATAATATTCCATAATTTCCACGTTAATGACATTAACTTGGGAACAGTTTCAGATTCGAATAGGGTAAAGTCATCAGTGGTCAGCCAGATACCTGTAGTTGGCCTCTGCCTATACCTTGTATGAGTGGGAAGAGTACGAAAGATATATTTCCCACTCTTCGAACTCATATAAGGTCGACTAACTGGTCTCTGGCTGACTACTGGTGACTTTACCCTACATCAATTCATATTGAATCTGCACCATTGAAAATGATGTTATATTTCACCTGAATGCAATTATGCGATGCAAATTTTAGAATTATAAATTCAAACACGATATTCGTATTGAAATACTGATTGGGATTATCACACTCCGCAGTAATTGTACCAGCGGCTATGTTTGTAAACAAAACATTAATTTTACATTTGTGATTCTACATTGGCAGGGTTCCGTACCCAAAGGGTAAAAACGGGACCCTATTAAGACTCCGCTGTCCATCTTTTGTCCATCAGTTCTCTCTGTCTGTCACCAGGCTGTATCTAACGAACCGTGATAGCTAGACATTTGAAATTTTCACAGAAGATGTATTCCTGTTGCCGCTATTATAAGAAATACTAAAAACAGAATAATATAAATGCTTAACGGGTTCCCATACAACAAACGTGATTTTTTGCCGTTTTTTGCTAATGTTCTATAGATATTGGTGCGGAACCTTTCGTCCTAAAATAACTAATCTTGCCTATTTGAGAACCGCGTTTAAGGTCACATTTCAGGACACAGAAAACGATCACAGAGAAAATAAGCAACTTACTTAATATCATTTCATTTTACGGCGAGCGTGAAGGACGGAGCTATATCAGTTATATAGCTCTGTCGTTTTCTCTCAGTGCAAACTGAACTGCATAGTTATGTCATAATAATCCTCCTAGTCTTTAAGTAATTGCTAAATACTTCATTTGTTTTGGCGCTAATTATCAATCATCTATTAGAATAGGATTGAGCTCATTAGAGTGACGGAACCAGTAATGGACAAGGACCAATGATGGACACTTAATTCTTTTTTTTTTTTTTTTTTTTTTTTTTATATCATAGGAAGGCAAACGAGCACACAGGCCACCTGATGGTAAGTGGAAACTGTGACCCATAGACATTCGCATTCACAAGACCGCAATCCTAAGACTGCAAATGCGTTGCCAACCCTGAGGCCGAAGATGGAATGCCTCTATGCTAGTCATTTCACCGGCTGTCTTATCCCCAAACCGGAACACAACAATGCGAACACTGCTGCTTGGCGGTAGGTTAATGGATAAGATGGTGGTACCAACCCCTTATTTTACAGAGGATAAGGGTTATTCATTTGTTTCGCACCAATCGATTGAGGACCGTATGATTTTTAATTTAGACTGAAGTGTCCATTACTGGTGCCTGTCAGCTAAAAGTTTCCATGAATTGTGCCGTCGACCTATGTCGTTTTTTAATTTATATATGAAACTAGCGGCCCGCCAGCGGCTTCGCCCCGCTGCAAAGTCCTGACTTTCCCGGTGGATTTTTAAATTTTTCTCGCCGTAATACCCATCCTTGAACTTCAACGAATATTTAAAAAAAAGAATTGGCCAAATTGGTCCAGGGGTTGTTGAGTTATGCGCTTACCAACACATTTTGCGATTCAATTGTCATTGGTATGTGCAGTTAAATGAAAATACTTAAATCAGTCCGATGAATTTGTGATCCTTGGAAAAATCATTTGCACAACAAAAAACAATCCTTCGATTTCAAGCCAATACTATAGTTTATAAGAAGACAAAATAATAATGAGGGCGGCACTGGACGCTTACCGGAAAAACCTTTTTATCCTAAACTTTGATACTTATAAAATGCTTATCTCGGTGCATCGTCTTTATCATATTGTTAAACGTTGCGTTACTTCTTTTTATCATGAAAGCAGGGCAAATAAACAAACAGACGCTTTTATAACTAACGACTAAGTGAGGACTAACATTATTATAATATTAAAAGGAGATGAAACGCCGCTAAACCCGCGTAGCTGTCAAAAAATTCCAAACAAATTTAGCTCCGGCCGTTAACGTTTCTCACCCCCTAAATCAAGTCCGACTTCCACGATTTTTGAATATGTTGTAGTTATTATAAATAACTAGGTCTGTACGTTTCCTTTTTGTTTCTAAAATTTGTTTCATTCTGAGAAGTATTTTTGTGGAACAGACATAGTTTTTCATGATATCTACGACATATTCAGCAATCGTAAAAATGAGCTAGGCTGCAGACGGACGGACGGACATGGCGAAACTATAAGTAAATAAATAAAGAAATAAATATCTAGGGACATTGTCACATCAATTGACCTAGTCCCAAACTAAGCTTTTAGACTTGTAGGTACTATGGGTACTAGACCAGGGCAGAATGAACGGTTAACCGAATCGACTGCCCGCCTGCTTCGGCTGGGCGTCCCCACTTATCATCATCATCATCATGGGTACTAGACCTAGTTTGACTACGGAACCCTAAAAGTATGATAAAATGACAAAAACAATATCGTTATACCGAGAAGAACAAAGCCCCTGTTCCATCAACGTATTCAAAATTGTCACTACAATATTATAATATCGATAATTCAATATAGCATGACGGACGTCACGAACGGTAAATTGGCATGTTTGCGCCACCTGACAATGACATCAGTTCAATTGATATGGTAATACTTTGCCGCCATGGCTGTTAAATATATTATACGAGTACTTTGTTGCGAGTCGGGTTAAAATTAAATATTTTGCACTACCGATGATGCAGCTATCTTGACCGAGGCAGGTACAACGAGTAAACTGAGAATTCATGCCCTTAAACGTGCTTTTTGGGTCATTCCACTTTTTTTGCGACGGTGTACAGTCCACTTATCTTATTATGCGTCTCATTAGAGTATTAAGAATTATTATGTTTTTTGTATGCGTCCATTTTTTTATTTACCAATTAGTACTTAATAATCTTGTTCCATAAGCGTCTACAAGACTAATCTCTTATTCATAAACTAGCTAAAGTTTGCTTGAAATATGCTCTGTCCTTAGCTGTCATTATGACATTTAAATTTGACCGAAGAGGATAAATATACCTAGTTTAAATAAGGAAAGTACTTCTAGTGTTTATTATAATAATAATAATTTACATTTAAGTACTTAATTGAAATTAAACTATGACAATTGCAACTGCTGTTGCTATCATAATGTACTCGTTCTTTCGGCGCTATACGTAGCTGAACACTTTTAGTACTTTGTTACTTCAACGCCATATTTGAATTACCGCACTAATCTAGCAAAGGCGTTAAAGCGACATGCTTACACTATACGCTTGGCAGTTTTATAGTCTGTGTCAATCCAATATATCAATTAGTAAACAAAAGTAATTTGTAACAAATCCTAGATATATTTACGAATCTAATAAATAACCTATTGAATTTTACATTTTAAGATGTCTTCCTTTTAAAAAAAACTCACTTCACTGATATTATTCAAATAAAGTTTAAATGATGATAATTAAACTGATTTTGGTGAAAAAACTGGGCTAAGATTCTACTGGGGTATGCTTTTGACTTGTTATCAAAACCATAACAAGTCAAAGGCAATATTCTTTTACCTAGTAGAAAGGCTCTAACGAGATACTAAGTTGATATCTTGAAAATGGGACAATGGGCCCGATTCTACAGTGGCCTCTAAACTTCCTAATTTTATTTAGGTGTCGCTAAAACACTTTGCTATTCTATGAGCAGCTGTCATAATCAAATGACAGCGCCATGACAGCGCTAATTTGAATCTGACGCTTCGTATTTTAGGCGGTCTTATACATAGTCAGCTTGACATTCTGGAATAGAACTGGTTAAATCTGCCGTCTAAACTATGTCTTAAAATTAGACAATTTAGTTTTAGTTAGTTTTAGGCTATTTAAGCGATGTGCACGTAGAATCGGGTCCATTGGGACACTACACAATTCCAAAAAGTCATATTTCCGGAAGGATCAAAGTTTTCATAGAAGTTTTTTTTTTTCTTATAAATCTAACCTTGCTTAGCCTAAACATAGCAATAAATAATAGTAAGTCTAAAATAGCTCTAGCATAACATAGCTTTCGCAACATCGGAATTTTTAGGTGTTGAAAATACATTTTTTTCATACATACATACATAAACTCACGCCTTCATTCCCAGAGTGGGGTAGGCAGAGCTACAGAATTACCAAGCACTCTTAAATAAGTTGTTGATAATTCTGTAACCACGTTTTGCACAATCAGGCTAAGATGTTTACCAGTGTATTAGTGACAGGTTGCAAGCCCATCGCCTAAGAGTACTAGAAGCCTTTATTATTCCCTTAGTCGCCTCTTACGACATCCACGAGAAGACATGGAGTGGCACTATTCTAACCCGGTGACCACACATTTTTTTCATTTAGCGAAATATTCTGTTAAAGAATAACAGAATCTGTTAACATAATTCGCACTGCCAGATCAAAAGTGTAGTGACACAAAACACAACTGTATTTTAAAATCAACTTTAATACAACGTCTATGAGCTTGAAACAAAACTAACAATGATTTTGAGTTGATACTGTCTTGATCTAGCAGTGCAAATTTAATCCATTGGATTGATTGACACAGATAACCTATACAAACGTTATGATATGACTCATACTTGAGTTTCGGAGCAGCATTTTAGCAGTACCAAACTTTTTGCTCATGATCATCGCATGAAAAGGCTTGGCTGTGATTATAGTGGCTATTTATTATGTTGGCATAATTGGGTTTATTTAGTATTTCGTTAATTTAGTATTTTGGCACGTTCGTTAACTTCTGATCATTATTTTTACAAGTTAATAATGTTGAATATATAGAACAGGGTGGAAAAAATGATCGCCACTTGGACGGCAACTGCCTTAAATATTGGAAATAGCAATGTTTACGCAAAGAAGACTTTTATTTAAGACCTTTGAGTGAGATCTGGAGTACAAAATAACATACGAAGTATTTTTATACGTGATACGTAAATGAAAGTGGGACTGTGGTCTGAACAAATATGGGTCAAAAATACAGCTCATTGGCATCCGTGAGACGGATATCGTAGCAGAGGTAGAAAAAAGGAGATGGCGAATTTGATATAGGATTTTTTGTAAAAGTGTAAATTCATACTAAAAAATGTTTTATTTTATTTTATTTATTACTTACTAAAAAAAAAAAACTGTGTTTGCTCTTGAAATGTTACTTTAGTACCTGCAAAGCGGTACTAAAGCTCCTTATTAGTCTCTAAGGATTCAAGTTTTATTTATTTATTTTGGAACCTCTAAACGTCCAATAACGGTGTTTGGAATGAAGGATTTTCGCCATTTTCTGTGAAAAATGTCAACGGTGCAAAAATATTTAAAAAAGTATGAATTTCTTGGAACACGATTAATGATTAAGAATACGAATCTATTTAAAAAAATAAGGATGAATTGATTTTATTATGCATAGTCCAATTAGTTTCAAAATAGTTTTAAAGTTTGAATATGTTGACTAAAATTATGCATGCATATAAACGTCATTTCACAAAAAACATAACCGCGGAACAATTCATTAAAAAGCTTTGTTCTAATCAATATTGTAATCATGTATTGAACGTCCTTTTTTTACTCGCAATCAAAGTGAAACTAAACGTGTGACTAAACGTCTCGCTTTAAACTCTAACCATAATAACACTCGAGCTATAGCCTCCCTCGCTTGCTCTGGCATGTCTAAACATCTCGTGTCATTATGGCTTGTTTTAGTCCCTTGTTGTACAATCAACTATTACTCTTATTAAAGGGTTGGTTAGTTAACATTAATATAAACATAGATTTAGTTGCTCCGTTTACAATTCAAAATAATAAGGATAAACACACCTCACGTTACATTGTCCATTTATCGTTGCAAGCGAGTTTTATGCAAAAACTTGTTTTCGGCAGACTCGTTTTAACAAGCGACAATACGGTTATTTTTAATTTTATCTTCAAATGAAATCCGATGCGAAATTACAAGCATTAAACTCATTACGAACGTACTCTACAATTTTGCCGGTTGTTTGCTATTTTGCCAAAAAGGGTGACGGAACCAGTAATATAAACAAGTACCAATGATGGACACTTGATTCATTGACGACGCGCTGACCTAGTTGGTAGTGACCCTGCCTACAAAGCTAGCGGTCCTAGGTTCAAATCCCGGTATGGGCAGATATTTGTGTAATGAGCGGGAATATTTTGTTTCTGATTCATGGATGTTTTCTATATATTTAAGTAAATATTTCACTACTTACGTTTTTGTATCGTTGTCTAGGTACCCATAGTACAAGCCAAGAGCTTAGTTCGGGACTAGGTCAATTGATGTGACATAGTCCCCTGATATTTAGCTTTTCATAGCTCTTATTTACTTGAGTTACAGACTACTATAACGCGTCCAATACAATATGATTTTTACCGCCTAGAAAGGAGGCCTTTCATTTCCATGTTTATGCAAAATTATGTAAATACTATTTGGTTTTGTACATTACTTTTGTGTTTCTGTCTATTTTGTCGTTTGTTATTTTCCCATCTGGACAGTATTTACCTAAAGTATTTACATACCAACATACATACATGCCGTTATCCTAATAATATATGAGTGTGTGTGTATGTGTGTGTGTGTGTGCGTTATCATATCATACATTAATGATGAAAAGAGGACTGATGAATGGAGTTGACGTAAGTGGCCGGCGGCGTGATAAATCGTCAGTTTACGTCAATTTATACCAATTTTTGACAATCGCTTACATATCTTGTTTAGACAGTGGCAGTGTATAAAGCAAACATTATGTATAGCCAATCATCTAGCGCGTTCATAGGTCAAGGTAGGCCTATTTAACTGTTTACCTTGTCACGGTAGAATGCGCTAGCGGTTGCGCCTCCCTGTTTGACTATAAGTTTCGAACGCCGGCGTTTCGATCGCTCTTATCGCTACGTAATCGTCTCTTGTTAACAACCTTAAAGTAAATGGCTATATATGTTGTTAAGATCTTTTTTTTATATAAACTATGTCCACACGTAACGATGATTTACTTTTTCATTCGGTCGTGACCCTTCTGCTGGTTTGCTTGCCTTTGACAGTTAAATAGACTATAGAAAAGAGAGTAGTTAGCTGGTAAACACCTTAAGCCTATTTGTGCAAAATGTGGTTTGCAAGTTTTTAAAGTTGTAGATAATAATATTGCTTTGCCTACCCCACTCTGGAATTACAGGCGTGAAGGTATGTATGTATGTATAGTTAAACATTGTGAAGTTTACCAGTTTTATTCTCATTCTACGTAACAATGCGATATCAACTATAGAATCGTTACCTAACAATGATTCAGATTTGGGATTACCTACATCATGCGGGCCAATGTAATTTTTTTGATTCCGATCAGCTGTGAATTAAAAGTCTACATAAGATCTTAGTAAACAGGAGCACAGTGTAAACAGTAGTCCATCTTCAAACAAAGGTATGTCGCGCGGCTTGCATGTGTGCGTGCCTCGACCATACGCGCCGCGAACTAACACAAGCAAGCGCAACAGGACGGACCGAGCCGGTTTAATTGGGGCCGCGATCACTGCGTTTTTATGGCATAGAGAAGGCAAACGAGCACACAGACCACCTGATGGTAAGTGGAAACTGTGACCCATAGACATTCGCGTTCGCAAGACTGCAATCCTAAGATTGCAAATGCACTGCCAACCCTGAGGACTAAACAAGAGGCATTCCACCTCTATGCTAGTCATTTTATCGGCTGTCTTATTTATATATATTTATTTATTTATTAGAGTACTCTTGTGAACTTACAGGTAAACCCAAATGCGCAACAAGATAGGTACACAAAATTGTAACAAAAATATAAGACACAAAAGGTACAAATGATAGGTAAAAGTAAAAAAACATAGAAATTACGTAATTTTACAATAAATAAAATGTTAATATAGCGTTGTAAAGCATTTTTAGAGCTGGCCAACACGTGCGCGCTCTAGGGATGGAAAAAAGGTTACGGACTCCCCCTAACCGGAACACAACGCAAACACTGCTATTTGGCGGTAGGATAATGGATGGATAGTGGTAGCGATCCGGAAGGACCCTGCATAAGGTCCTACAACCCGCAAAAATCCCTTTTTATTCCCTTAAAAACGGCGTTCGGTCGGTCGAACGAGTGAACGAGTGAATGTGGTGAACCGGCGAGTATAAATAGTCCCATCAGAGGATACAATACACATTTTAGCGCGTGCATGCTCAATTTGGCAGCAGGGTTTCTGTCAATAAGGTCGAACGTATGACGCGGCCTCCTTAACAACCAGCGGAGGTGGCTGATGGATTAATAAAAACAAATGAGTTTTTGATCAACTGTCAAACTGACACAATAGGGAATATGCATGGATTTTAAAAATCGCATTTCTCATCAAAATATGAAAATACCGTAAAAGAGATCACCAAAACGGAAATTAAAATTAAAATCGGTCAAGAAATACGGAAGTTATAAGCATTTCAAACTTCTAATTAGACAGAGAGATCCGATGTGCACCGTGACGTCATTGTGCACTGCGGCCATATAAACTCCATGTAAAATTCCGTTTTTCTAGAAAGAGATAGGAACAAATCTTTGTTGGCTTATATCTTGGTTATTTTTATAGTTATTCAAAAAATGATTTTTGTGATCTGTTTGTTACATGAATCAGCTTCAATTGAAGCTGTAAAAAAAAAACATGCATATTCCCTATTAGTGTTACTAGGGGAGGCTTTTTTACATTTATTAGAAAAACAAAACTAATAAATATTGCAATGGCGGTTTTATAATACTTGTTCCGGATTATTAAAATAAAACTTCGTTATAGAGCTCGAGCTCTCGGACGAAGTATTTTCGTTATTTTCCCCGAGTTATGGCAGTTAAATTGCTTTGCTAGGCGACAGCAAAAATGTGTTTATTGAACATTAAAACACAATGCAATTTTATAGGAAGAGTTATTGAGACCTTCATTTTTTGACGGTTGTAATAAAATAGTAAGAAATTGAGCAGATAACTCAAAGTTTCATTTACAAAACTTTTTATTTATTAACTATTGCCATCGACGGACAAAGGCAGACGGCACACCTGATTGGAAGTGATCGCGCCGTCTGTAGACATTTGCAACGCCGAAAACTTGGATTCATATTTATTTATTTAAACTTTATTACACAATATACAAACGAAATAGAAATAGCAGACATTTTTTTTTTTTTTTTTTTTATATCGTAGGAAGGCAAACGAGACATTCTTCTAGCTTATTCTTATTCTTCTTCTTCTTCTTCATTTCTACCAGTCCACCATTGGAACCGACAGAGACAGTGGGGGGTGGTTTTATAGCCTTTGAAGGCAAATGGATGCCGCCTTATCAAAAATGGCGGCTAACGGCATGGTAATACATAGTATAAGCATTTTAAAATTAAATGGTTACTAAAAGAGTATAATACAATATAGTTTGACTACTACATTGCAGTTAGCCGCCTTATTTGCATTGGTTGGACGGCAGTTGAGTAGTCGGGTACTCTGATGTAAGCGGTTTTTTTTTTTTTTTTATATCAGGTGACAATATCACCCCAATTGACCTAGTCCCAATTTAAGCTCTAGTCTTGTGTTATGGGTACTAGTCAACGATATAAATACTTATATATAGAGAAATATATTTAAACATCCATGACTCAGGAACAAATATTCGCGCTCATAACACAAATATCTGCCCTTACCGGGATTCGAACCCAGGACCGGTAGCTACGTAGGCAGGGTCACAACCAACTAGGCCAGCGCGTCGTCGACCATCGCCCATCAATGACATATCGTCGGTGCTACTCCAAAACCGCGTAACTAACAAATTTAAAATAGAGCAAAATGAACCTTACAGTCTTATTAAAAAGGTACATTTTGCTCCATATTTTAAATGTTACTTACGCGGTTTTGCAGTTTCACTCTCGCTCTAATCGCTCTCTTAAGGCCAAACTTCAAGCAGGATATTGTTATGACGGTCGTAGTCAAATGCTCAAGCAGAATCTTCTGAAGCCAAGGAGAAACGCTGGGTTTTTAATGGGTATTCCGACCACCCACTAAATGCAATAAGGATAAAACTCAGTGGTCCCTGCATTTTATACTAAACCTAGGTATTCAAAGCAAAGGACCAATGGATATAATTGACCATTTTGTAACGGTATAACAACATAATTGCGTACACATGACATGCACACATTTATCTTACGTCAATTATGAATTCTAGGTCATATGCAAAGTCTTTATGTGAAATAATATAGTGTTTACAATCCATGACTCGCGTCCTAAGGCTTTATTATGCGTACGGTCAACAAAACAACATTTTTGAGGACCTATAAAACCCTGTCGCAGAAAGACAATCGTTAATTTGGACTACAGGCACAGATTAAGTAAGAGTTACTACGTAACAGATATTTATCTGAGCGAGGTACGTCCGATAATCACCGCCTGACGGAACATAGTTGCCGATGCTAATACATCAAGGATGCCCGCGCGCGGCGATGTCAACTCGCTCGACCGGTTTTTGAGTGTCGAGACATGGTCGAGACACGTCAAGCGAGATGCAAGTAGGCGAGTAGTACACTCTTACTTAATCTGTGGTAGTAGGTACATTCTAGTCATTACGTCAAGTTCGGTTAGATGTGTGTGGTGTGTTGTTGTTTCTTTGAATTATTTTGGTGAATGTATAATTAAAAAAAATGACTCATTATTGCTGTGTGAGTGGGTGTTTACACAAGAGAACCAAAAATAATAAAAAGGAAACGTTTTTCTCTTTGCCGGTGAACGAGGAAAGGTCAGTAGTTGCAATTTATTTTTATTTATACATATAAGATGATATACCTAAGTATATTGAAGTGATCAATCAACACGAAAAAGTGTTCATCAAGTTAGAAATATTGAATTATCTAAATTCGGGGTCAATAGAAATGATAAAATTATTTGTTTACAAACAAATCAGTACTGTTTGACACATAACCTCAATATTTCTGCAAACGAGTTTTGATTCGAAAAAACCTATAGTTAATAGTTATTTAATCTTAAACAGAATGTAAAAGTAACAATCAAGCGTGTACATCAAATAAATATATATAAATATATATATATATATATAATATTTTGATTATTCAAGTAACTGTATTTCTCATAATGTGTACCTGTTAATTTATATTAATATTTTCGATGTGTTGACAACCCTACCGTTCGAGTGAGCAAACGTAGGTATAACTATACGTTCGCAGTAAACTACGAAAAATGAACTTTCAATAGGAGTTAATATGGTTATATATAATAGGAGTTAATATAATAATGGTTATAATATTTTATATGTATTCAATACTTTTACGTGTTGATCGGACCTACTTTGTCGCTTTGTATAGAAGTGAAATATGCCTGATACAGGTGCTCAATCATCGAATTTGTTGACTATACATTTACGCAACCATTGCTTGATAACGTATTGACATCCAAACAATTAGTAAAAAAACATTCAATTTGTCAATAAAAATCTAGAAGAATCTGTTAACTTATTTTTACAAGCATATCATAAGCGACTATTTTTTTGGTTCTTTAACTACCTGAATTTCTGTATCAATTCATTTAAAGAAGAAATATTTTGAAAACAGAAGTAACTTAAAACTCTAAAATAATCCTCTCTTCGTCGCCTTGGAAGCAAAAAGCTTTGTCTACAAGTCACTAGCCTCATAATATTACCTTTTGCTTTCGTTTTGTGCTGACACGAAGTCGTCACGTGTCACTAGGTTTAGGGTTACTATTTATAGTATTCTATATTTTATGATTTTTATTGATGGAAAAGCTGTAAAATGTCGATTAACTACGTAAATTAATATATTATTATTATTATATGTAAATATTTCAGTGTATGGTGGCTTTTTGTACAACCATAAAATATGAACAGGAAATTATTATGAGAAAAAAAAACGAATAAAAAAGATAATAGTCCTTTAAAAAATGGTCCATAAAAAGTGAACACAGACTTTAATTTTATAAAATGTGCCTAATCTAGGCACGTAAAGCGACAATAAGTTAATCCGGTGAAAATCTAAATGAAAAATCAACACAAGCATTCATCTTTTTGACTTTGCACAGGAAAAAAGTACTAATAGCAGATTTAATTTCTTAAATATTTTTTTACATTGTTTTACTAACGATTATTTTTAATTTTCATAAATCATCATCATCATCATTTCAGTCAAAAGACAAAACTGTTGGAACTAGGCGTTTCTCAAGGCATGACACTAGGACCGGTCCGTCAACGATTGCATCCATCTTTTTTTAAGTAACATTGTATTTTTTTTTGTCTAACAGGAACTTTCAACGCATTGAAACATTTTTAAGAACGTGCTTCTTTAAAAGCTTTCTAAAAATTTGAGTCAGCTGCACGTTAATACTGCCGTCTTTTTTCTACCATCGAACTTCCAGATCCAGCAGACACTATCTGTACCTGGTTAAAATTCCACCTTTTTGAACGAAGCGCTTAGCATCATCCTTCATAATGCGTACTGCAATATAGTGGAATGCGCTTCCGGCGTTTATATTTCCGAGTGCATACAATCTAAATATATTTAAAACTAGGATGAATAGCCATCTTATGGGTGAGCTCGCTTCATTGTCGACAAAATTTTCGCTATCCAAGAGCAAGCTTATAGAACTAAACACCAGCGTTGACTTTCATCTAATTCAATCGACTATTTCTATCGATTGAGAATAGCCTTGCTGACGACTCCGGAACTGTATTGTTCACCGGTAAATTATACTGCGCACGCGTTGCGACCCGGACCCGATGCGATAATATCAATTCGCACGTTACAACATAAAACCGATAGGAGTACTTACGGCTTCCATTAGTTTTATGTTGGCGATTTTCGTGGTTCACGTAATAATCGACTGAACGAAGTGCGGTCATAAAATCAAATAGACCGTAGACGAGATGCATTTGGCGTTAGTTATCGTTTTGAAAATGTATTGGATTGACGGTCGCGTCAAGAGCATACGTCAATTCTATACATTTTGTCAGTTCTCAAAAATCGTTGACGTTAGTAGTAAGCTACTTGTATGTATGTTTGTTTGACGGTAGCTTGAGTAGAGTCTTGGTTGGTAGGAGGGAAATCTTTAGGTCTCTGTTCGAACCAAATACTAGTTGCATCACCACAAATCTCTCATATTAGCTTACTTATTTAATGTTAACTTTGATTATATCACTAGGTAACTATTTAGCTTCGATATTAAACTACAATAGTTCTATTTATCGTTTTTTTACACTTTTTTTTAATCTGTTGTAGAACCAATGGAGTTTCGGGCCCTTGTCCCGTGTGACATACATTAGTAAAAATATTCAAAATAAAAATAAATCATTTTAATTGCTCTTAAAACTGCTTACCCTTCTCTAAAAAAATCAGACCCAACCAAGAAAAAACCTCTTTAAGTTGACAAAAATTCAATAAAATATTTTTGATATTGGTTATGCTGCTGACATAAAAAAATTTTTTAATGATTCAACTTACATCTTGCTAATTTACGTCTTTTTAAGCTCGTATGAAATCAAGACGCTTATTTACAATTATCATAATTTTAAATGCGCCCAACCGTTTAGTAAAGCATTCGTCTACTAATTTAAAAGAAATAAATTTGCTAACAGGGACAAATGTCGTTCAAATACTGACTAAATCATTCTCATTTCACGTGCAGATGCAAGTTTTTGAGGTTAATTACATCACCGGACTTTACCAAGCACCAGGTAAATATCGCTTACAAAAACCCAAGTCACCGCCCGAGGTCTCACAGGTGGATCAAGTTTTGTTGTGGGCTTATTTTCCCAATAAAATAAGAGGAAAACCAGTCCGGGGATATCCCAATGATAAAGAAAGGGGACATTCGTGTTTTATACCAAACTGCCGAAGGGGGAGGGTATTGTGTTTATCAGCCTATATATTTTTATTTATTTCTTTGTGGCACTATAGAAACTAATTGCTTGGATCGTTTTTAATGATTCTTATGTCAATCGATTTATTTAAGATATTTATAGTTTTGGCTGTAGTGGGGTGGGACACATGACTCTAATAAAAATCAGCGCTTTATAGCCTCATATTTCATAAACGGATACCTTAATCGTGAAATTGTTTACTAATACCCGCAATATTTTTTAAAGACCTATAATATCCAACCACACCCCACACTATACGGTAGACGAAAAAAAAAAACCCCAAGTAACGTGTAGCGGAGGTAGGTACACAAAAAAAACAGGTTTTATTTTACCATTTCGTTGGCGTGACTAATATGTATAATTACCTATGCCAAATATCTAGTACTAAGAGTCTCTGACCTAGGCAGCGGACAGACAGACGGACGGACATGGCGAAACTATAAGGATTCCTAGTTTGTCTACGGAACCCTAAAAACATGCCTGAAACATTAACTAAAAAAAAACAGAAATAATTTGCGATTCGTGTCTGCGTCTTATGACAGTACTTGGCAGAATGTGCCAAATATTGGTCTTACATCTCTCACAATTCGCATATCGAATTAAATAGAGGGAACGAAAACAATTGATAAATAGCAACCAATGCGGCCGTAAGGATCTTAGTTTCGCTTCGTGAGAACTAAATATGAATACAATAACAACATTGACATTATATTTTACCCTACGGCTGCGTTTAAAGTCAGTCTTGAAATGTCAAGTGCGTAATTTTGTCCATACCTGGATGTCAAAATCTTGAAACGTCCTTGTCGTATAACGATAAAGTCTTATAACGTCAAGATCGTCCACCCTCAAGTTGTTACAACGTCAAGCTTACTACTCTGTCATTCTACGATCTAAGCAGCTTGACATTTGAAGACTTTGACTTTAAATGATGATGGTGTTTTACTTGCTAGTCATTCTGAGAATTTGACGTATTACTAGTAGTTATGGCATTCTAAGAGGTTGACGTTGTACTAACTGGTCTTTCTGAGATTTTGACATACATATTACTATTCTGACATTCTATTATGGTCTAGTCAGCTTGACATTTCAAGAGTTTGACTTTAAACGCTAGGGGGAAATTTTGTACTATCTACATAATTACATACGCGAGAAATATTTAAAACTTATTATATTTATTTGTTTATTGGTTTATACTCATATTTTAAAAAATGACGTATTTTCATGAACATTGAAATTTTTACAGTCCAGAAATCAATCGGACAATCGGTTTTTATCCGAGCGGTAGATCTAACTTGGAGCTTGGTCTAACAAGTCCTCATAATAAAATGCAGAATATAGCATTTGTATTGACAAAGCTCAGTTTTCAGATATTAATATCATAATAGGTTTCCACTGAAGGAAGTGGTCTCTGCCTACCCCTCTGGGAAACAGGCGTGATTTAATGTATGTATGTAAGTGACAGACAATATATTATTATATTTTCGAATTTCATAAAAAAATACTGAATTAATGGCCATTACACAAAAAAAGAAAAAATTAAATTTGCCTTTAAGCTGCAACAAAATGAAATCAACAGGGTTAATAATACGCCGTCGTCTTACTTACTATATCATAACTAAAATATCATAAGTAAAGTTTATAAATACCTCTTACTTGGCGAACGTAAAGGACAGAACTGCATGGTAGTTATAGCTCTGTTCTTTTGTCTTAGGGTAAATTGAACTGCATAACTACGTCATAATAACCCCCTTGATGGTAAATGGGATCTGAGACATTTTCATTCTTAAGACTTCAATGTTAAGACTGCAATCCTTAGACTGCAAATGCTGGCCTAAGATGGAATGCCTGTATTCAATTAAATTCACCGGTTGTCTCCTCACACCAAACACAGCACCTCATTAAAAAAAAAAAATCGTGGCTTTGTCAAGGTGGGCTTTGCTAATCGTACAAAAAGGTTCTCAAATAGCTCGCTCCCTCTCTCGCTCGATATAAGTAAAAAAGGTGCTTCTTTAAATTTGGGAAACGGCCTTTTACTAATAAACAGTAAAATTTGTAAAGCTAAGCGAAGTTTCTGCGGAAGAAGAATTGGAAAATAAGATAAATAAGGATTGTAATTTATGTTTATTTAGATCTGAAGACATCTTTGAATAATTGTTTTCGCTGATATCGTTAAAATAGCAAGAAGCTATTAAATCTGATGTCATGATTAATTTGAAATGTTTTTACATTATGTAAAACTGAGACTTCTTGGAAAAGCATTTCAATAATAAGTTTATAACTTTAAGGTCAGGCTCATTAGAGCACTAGAGAACCTAATCAACATCGCTTCGTCCTTGTTTTTTCTGTCATCTCTTGATCGGGGTGACCCGTGGCTCCGCCTATTATATCGGCTAATATTTTCTAGTTTATTTTCTTCGTTTAGTTTAGATTATGTTCTTTTATTTTTGTTTTTTTTAAATGTTTTTTATAGAACCTGTTTTCCGGAATAATATTAATCCATTTTATTTATATAGACTATGGATTTACATTCGTTACATCAACTCCGTAGCATCACCGGATTGCCTCGTCCCCAAGGCAAGGCTATGACTTTTATCCTTCAAAAGTATGTATGTATGTATGTATGTAAACTCTTTATTGCACATAAACAATTACAAGACATGTTTGCATAATATAAATAATGTACATAGGCGAACTTATCCCATATGGGATCTCTTCCAGTTAACCTTGGAGTAGAAAGAGCAAGGACATAGACAAATTAACAAAATTTCAGGAAATAACAAATAGTACATACAACAGAGAAATTGGAAGAAAATAAAATATCTTCCTTAATAAGATACATACCTAAACATAGAAATAATATAATCTACAATATAATACTACCAAACATACGTAAACAACAGTTAAAACCTACAACAGAAGGATCAACACTCAGGCTCATCCTGTTTATTTAGCCACAACTTCTTTAATCTTTCCTTCAATGAACCGACAGAAAGTAAATGAGATATATGAAGTACCCGCATAATAAAAACTAAAACAATGAGCTTAACACTTTTTACAAGTTAGATAGATAAAAACTTTATTCAACCATAAAAAACACAACACGACTCACGAGTTGGCTCGTAAGATTAAATTGAAAAAATGCCACGAAAAAACCAACACCAAATAAAGAACATAAACACAAAACAAATATGACTCATGTGTCGTGGGATGAAAGGTCGCTGACTCAGCAAAATGCTGCTGGGACTGCAGCACTGGTATTCTGCTAGAAACATTGGAGATTTGATCTAAAATATCGTTACTACTTTAGAAAAAGCTCGTATCTGATATTTCAAGATGTATGTGTTTGGACTTTATTATCTTCAAGTTGAAGTTATAATTGTACGTCACGAAATATGAGATACGAGTTTTTTTCAAAGTAATGACGATATGTTGCGTAATATTATGTTAAAGACATTCTCGCGTATGATTTCAATAAGCTTCTTAGCGAGAAAAAATAAAAAATCTTAAGTGTTTGCTTTCGTGTGTAAACTTTAACGTAGTTATGACTCGTTATTATTTACTCGCGAATTGACTTAACTTTAATGGGTTTATTAATTCAACATGTGGTATTATTAAGATGAACTGTTTATTTTATAATTACCCGTGTAGTTGCCGGGTTAGAATAGTGCTACTCCATGTCTTTGCTTGGATGCCGTACGTAGCGACTGAGGAAATAAAGGCTTATAGTACTGTTAGGCGATGGGCTTGCAACGTGTTACCAATACGCTGGTAAACATCTGAGCCTAATTGTGCAAAATGTGGATACAGAATTATCAACAAGTTTTTGGAGTTTTAGGTAATTCTGATTACTCTACCTACGCCACTCTGGTAACGAAGGCGTGAGTCTATGTATGTGTATGTAAAGGAACAATACCATCAGTTCTTTATTGATTGCTTAATTACAGCGCATGAGACAGTCTTAACCTACATTTATAATCATCGATGTGATTTGATACTTTTCGGCACTTATCGCTACGATTAGCAACAAAGTAAATATTTGATACTTGATAAAACGGTCAAATAGACTCTCAATCACTAGGTAAATAGTTGTCGCAGTGGATGAATTGTATCAGTAAGTCATGACATGACAGCCGAAAGACGTACACTGCTGGACATAGGCCTCCCCCAAGGCTATTATTCAATTAGTATTTGTAATATTTTATTAACTTAAAAATATGTCATCAAAACTTACAATACTAAAGCCGCTTGCGTGGCAGAACATTGGTCAGCTTCCATTTAGATTCAATGCCATCGATACGCTAACAAGAAGAAAATCAAAAGAGACTGAAACTGTTTCTCTTAGTATTGCAATTAATTCCTCTAGTCAAACGTCTTACCTTTGAAATAGGATATCGCATTTGGGTTTGAGAAGAACGCAAAATTTGTGCAAATAATTCGAAACCTAAAGGAGCCTCTTAGACAATGGTATTCGTACCAATTAGGATAAAATTAACTAAGAAAGTCAGTGTAAAGGGTCTAAATAAATAAAGTTAACTTAAGGCCGATGGATTGTACAATAAAGCAGTATTACTGTTTTTAATCCTGTTTACTGCAACAGCTTCTTTACGTTTCACGTAAAACGGAATGACGAAACTAGTGCAATCACAATTTGTAATCGTATTGGGTTATTATTTAATTTATTGGCTCATTTTATCGCATGATTTAATAAAATGTTGTTATTATTTCGAAACCTTGCAAGGAATGGTCGCTGTATGTTGTTAAAAAAAATATGGCGTCAAATAAAGTCGCGTAAATGATGAGGTGTCCCTCAGGGTTAACATATAGGGAACAATATGTTGAACGTAAACAAACATATTGATTGGATTTTTTCTTTGTAGCATAAAGTTAGTAATTAACACAATCAAACTATTTTTGTACTATTTGTTAAATTTTGCACAGATATAAAGTAAAATCGTGCGCATTTAACTAAGCCAAAGACAATAGCAGTAAAAATAATATAGCATTTAATTGTTTGACCTTATTGCGATGCTAAAGTAATAAAATAGACAAATAAAGGTCCACAGAATTTCACGCTGCAATAGACCAGTCGAGAATAGGCTTTACAAGGCCTACTAGCAAAGTTTTTACACGTGCCGTCTACTGACCGACTTTACGCAGCAAATTTACAACGCAAATGTTTCATAATGATGTTTTCCGGATGTTGTTTGGACCGTTTTTTAAGGACATACATTTGGCGATGTTTACTTGATTTTATTTTTCGCATAGAATAACAATATTTAAATCAGATTTTTTTCAGATGTTTTGGTCCATAAACTTTAGAGATAATATACATGGTGAATGGGAGGACAAATTCATTATCCTGCATACATAGAATATTTTTATACAAACTTTTACGCGAGGAAAAGCTTATAATATTATACTTACAGTAAAAACGTCTAAGTACTTCAAATAGCTCAAATTCCGTAATTCGCAATAATGCTAGGAGTGCCAAGAGAACGGTGGAGGGATCAAGGACTTTTGTGCCCTCTATAATATCTCTTATTCAATAACCAAAGCAGTTACAATCCTATTCTGTTAGTAATTAGGTTGATATTGCTACAGAAGTTTTGTCTGAGATACTGCCTTTAGAGCTTAGGAGGTCATGCTTGCCCTTTAAAAGTTGATTTTAGTAATTTTAAGAACGAGTAAGCTATGGTAATAATAACTCTGAGTACTTAACCCAAAAAAGGTGTTCCGTATTTTTATACCTTTTGAATATTAAAAATAATTAAGATAGCAGCAATTAAAAGATAAAATTATCTTAGCATAAATTCAGGGTGAACTAAAGATTTTGATTAGTTAATTAGTATGAACTTATTGTAATACAGTTTTAAGTAAAAATATCCTACTACCGTACTATCCTAGCTCCTACTATATACATGGTGTCCCAGAAACCGACGTCAACCCGCCTAGGGCTGATAGAGCAGCTCATAAGCTATCGATTTAACCCCCATGTATGTTCAGCTATTGTTATTAGTTTCCGAGATATTGATCATTTAAATCAGGGTTTTTGCCATTTTTCCTTATGTCCGTGGTACGAAAAAACCCTATTCATGTATTAATTTTTTTTTTTTTAGTGTTTTCGTGCATGATTAGAATCACTGTGAAATAAGGAAGTTTTTAAAGCTACATGCCAATTTCTTTTTTATTACAAATGTTTGAGTAAACGCACAGAGTTACTTTCTCCATACTAAGAGAACCCCGCGTTTGTTTTTCACCTAGTATGGAAAAACAAACTTTATGTGTTTTCTCTAAAAGTTGTAATGAAAAATAAATTGGCATGTAGCTTTAAAAACTTCCTTATTTTACAGTGATTCTAATCATGCAAGAAAACACTGAAAAAAATGTGAATTAATACATGAATATAGGGATTTTTCGTAGCACGGACATAAGGAAAAATTACAAAAATTCCGATTAAAATGATCAATATCTCGGCAACTAATAACAATTGCTGAACATACATGGGGGTGAAATCGATAGCTTATGAGCTGCTCTATCAGCCCTAGGCGGGTTGACGTCGGTTTCCAGGACACCCTGTATATGGGTAAGGACCAAAAATTTGGACCACTGTTAAGCGCAGTTAACCTTACAAACAGCGAAGTTGAAAAAAGTTCCGCTGTGCGACGAAAATTATCCCTACAATTGTATGGCTAACTTTCGTGTCACAACGGAAAAGTTTCATAGAAAATTTAATTGAGTGAGTTAGTGTGGACAACTTTTTGGTCCTTATCCATATAATATTATAATCGCGAAGGTTTGTGTGTATGTGCGTGTGTTAGTTTGTTACTCCTACACGCTGCAACGGCTGGACGGAATTTGATGAAATTTGGAATGGAGATACACTCGCGGTCAAATAATACGGGTCAGAATGCGTTTTTCATACTAAAGAGGCTATTTGGAAGCCTTGGTTCCTCGCCAGGAGATGCTTTTAGTGAAATCTGATGATGGACACCCCGAGCATCGATACAGGACTTCCAGATTGCCTAAGATACCCAACGGATTGAATCTGCGGTTAACGCCGGAATTGTGCATGTTCAGAAAAACATATAAAATGGCAATAAAATGTAAGGAAATCCAAATGCTGACCCATTCTCTCGCTGTGGTGTTAACTGATTGTGCGATCTGTTAGGTATCTTAAGCACTTTTGACCTCGGAGTATCCACCATTAAACCTCACTCAAAACATGCCTGTGTCCAGGAACCAAGGCTTCGAAATAGCCTCGTTTGTATGAAAAACGCACTCTGACCCGTATTATTTGACCGAGAGTGTAGCTCAAACCTTAGATTAACACATACGCTACCTTCTAACCTGGAAAATATAAAAGTTCTCGAAGGAATCACGATAATCGAGTTCTACGCGGAACAAAGTAGTTGGTATATTTATATAGGGCAAAAGTACCCTTTGTGGCCACTGTACCCTTTTTGGCCACTTTAGGTCGAAATGAGTATCAAAAATACTGTTAAATTAAAAATCATATTCATAAATAGTTAAGACTGAAGATTAAAATAAAGGTAAATTATAAAAACATTGTTATTACTTATATAATTCTTTAGATATTTGTTAAAATTTTGGAGTGGCCAAAAACGGTGTAAAGATGGCCAAAACCGGTACTTCTACCCTACATTAAATTATATTTCAAGTGGAGCAGATTGATGAAATATTTTAAACTTGCATTTTTAGCAGTAAATTATTTTTTGTTCTGTCATTTGTTTTATCAGGTATATTTTCACCATTCGGCTCGTTTTATATTGTATTGTATTATGAGCTTGTAACCTATGTTTGTGTTTAAGTTTCAGTTCTTATTTGGCCATTTTGATTTGAACGCAATATATCCGACGACCTTGACCCAATGTTCCAGGGAGGATCTGCTCACTATCTCGTCTAATTGCCTCGTGGCAGACATAATAAATCGTTTTTAATCGATTTGATATCAGTGAGACATGTCCCTAACCATGCAAACAGTAGGTACACTTGAAAAAAATTGCATTTAATGAAAATAATATCTGCTTCATACAAAACTTTTAGCCAGCAATCATTGACTTCACCTTAACATTTAGATGATAAGAATGTGGTATTTGCTACAAAAAGAGAGAGTTGTGTTACTACACGAAATAAGGACACGAGATAAAAAAAAACAATATAATTCAAGTACATTATTCGACTGCATTTTTAGGGTTCCACTGTCACAATATTATAGTTTCACTTTAAGAATAAGAGAATGAGAATAAACTTTATTTACCAAAAAGAGTTTTCGTACAGTATGAGATTACCAATGACCACCACACTAGGCATAGCCTGATTAGCCTGTAACGTGGCCAGTTAACAGATTTATATACATACATACATTAAATCACGCCTGTTTCCCAGAGGGGTAGGCAGAGACCACTTCTTTCCACTTGCTACGATCTTGACAAATTTCTTTCGCTTCTTCAACATTCATACATCGAGTCATGCACGCACGTCGGTTTCGGGTACTTAAGATTCGGCCCTTTCCCAGTATTTCTCCGATTTGATTCGAAAAAGTACGCCTAGGGCGGCCCCTTCCGACCCTTCCACTCACTTTCGATCTGTATATCTCTTTCGTCAATCTACTTTCATCCATCCTTTCCAAATGACCGAACCATCGAAGCATGCCCTTTTCAATCTTAGTCACTACGTCTTCTTTCATTCCACATTTCTCTCTGATTTTTTCATTTCTAACTCTATCAATCAGTTTCACACCACACATACTACGCAAAGAACGCATTTCAACTGCATTTACACGACTAACATGCTTTTCCTGCCACACCCAACATTCACTACCATACATCAGGGTAGGGGCTAGCACTCCATTGTGAACAGCCAGCCGGGCTTTTTGTGAAACGCCCTGTCTGCTCACAAAGGAGTGCAGGGCCCCATTAATTTGATTCCCCGCATTCACCCTCCTCTCGATATCCTTCTCACACTTACCATCTCTTGTAAACATACTTCCCAGGTACACAAATTCGCTCACTTGTTCTACTAATTCACCATTTATATTTATCACGCACTCAGTCATCTCCTCATCCTTCTCTATCACCATGACCTTGGTCTTGGCAACATTTACTTTCATCCCCTTTTTCTTAAATCCCTCATTCATTACTGTCACCATCTCCTGCAACTCAAGTACCGATGAGGCAAGTATAACTTGATCATCGGCATATAAGAGGCATTTGATTAGCAACTCTTGCATACGCAAACCCTTATCATACTCTTTCAAATCCCACATACAACTGTCCATGAATAGATTAAACAGCCATGGTGAGGCAACACAGCCCTGTCTAACACCTTTAGAGATATTAAACCAGGCCGAGTATGCCCCATTGATCCTGACACAGGCTCTGGAGCCCTCATAAAGGGACCTCAAAGCCTGCACCAGGTTGCTGCTCACTCCATACATAGACAGCACCGTCCACAACTCCTTTCTATCTACCCTATCATAGGCCTTTTCCAGGTCCACAAAAGCACAGAAAACCTTTTGGTTCACAGCCACGAACTTTTCTGTGATGGACCGTAGTGAAAAGACCTGATCCGTACATCCCATTCCCTTTCGAAATCCCGCTTGTACATCCCAGATTTTGTCATTCGTAACATTCAATACCCTTTCTATTAGAATCTTCGCATATACTTTGCCGACAACACTAAGGAGGCTGATACCGCGGTAGTTTTTGCAGTCTTGCTGTGACCCCTTTCCTTTATACAGAGGGACGATAACGGCCTTGACCCAATCTTCTGGGACTCGGCCGCTATTCCAACATGCATTGAAAAGACGGTACAACAGACTACCCACCAGGCCATCTCCTCTCCTCAGCATTTCTATCGACACTCTATCACAACCTGCTGACTTTCCCGCTTTCATACTTTTTAAAGCTTTCATGATTTCACTCATACTAATCACACTTTCATCTTCGCTACTTGCATCTTTACTCATGCTTTCTGGCTCACGACAAATATCTTCGCATTCAAACAAGCTTTCAAAATAAGTTTTCCATCTATCAAGCATTTTTTCTTCCTCACATATTAAGTCTCCAGACTCATCCCTCACCGCGCTTAATTTAGTTTTCTCTGATTTCCCCCGAGCCGATTTAATCAAGCTCCAAAAGAGTTTAATATTCGACCGGAAGTTGTCAGAGAAACTCCTATCATACTTTTCATTCAGTAAATCTTTCTTTCTAGCCACAACTTCTTTCACTCTTTTCTTTGATCTATTATACTCTTTTTTCTTTCTGTCGCTTAGATCTTGTCCTGGATCTACAGCTACAAAATCCAACCAACACTTTTTCTTCTCTTTCACGACATCATCTACCTCTCTATCCCACCATTCCGGACGTTCATTCTTACTTTTTCTTCTTTTTACTACACCGCATACTTCAGTGGCCGATTTGACCATGCCATTCTTCATAATCTCCCATACATTATTTACATTATTCTCGACTTCACTGTCATTCATTTTATTAACACATTCAAAACGATCTTTCAGCTTTCTTACGTATTCATCTTGTATAACTTCGTCATTCAGTTTCTCTACTTTTATCCTCTCTAACGCAGTTGTCGGTACGGGAACACGATGGCGCCAACGTGTGAACAGACCCCTTACTCGTGTTACCACTAAGTAGTGATCTGAACCTACGCTAACTCCTCGAAATGCTCTGGTATCTACAACTTTGTTACGCAACCGTTCATCCACAATCATCAAGTCTATCATAGACTTCTCATTCTGACGTCTCCACGTATACTGATGAATCTCTTTGTGATCAAACAAAGTGTTTGTCACGCAGAGATTCTTAGCCAAACATACATTGAGAAGGCATTTGCCATTCTCGTTCACTCGCTCATCACCATACTTACCCAGTACCGATTCATAACCATCCCTTTGCACGCCTGTCCAACCATTAAAATCGCCTAGCAAAATAATCCTCTCATTCTCCTTGCATTTTGTTGAAACCTCATGCAAACTTTCCCAAAACTCCTCCCTTTCTTTTTTAGATTTATTCGTATCTGGGGCATAAGCCCCAATTACGAATAAACGGGTGAGACCTACCTTGACTCTCACCCAGAGAAGTCTTGGGCTCACACATTCATGCTCTTGCATACATTCAGCCATTCGCTCTGTGAGTACGATGCCAACTCCCTGACGACCGTGCTCGGATACCGGAACTCCGGACCACAAAGCCGTCAAGGTTCCGTGTGTGGACGTACTCACCCCTTTTTTCTTCGTCTCAGTCACACATAGAACATCCAGCTTTCTCTCTTTCATCATCATACATACCTCATCTAATTTATGTTCCATCCCTCCACAAACATTCATCGTAGCAAGGCGGCTTTCAGCGGCCCGCTTTTTGCCAACCCCCCTGCGAACACAGCGTGACGCGTGGCAAACGGCATCGCCGCCGTTCCGATCCCCGGAGGGATCCGAACATACGCGCACTATTTTGCCCCCCCCAGAGTACGAAGGGCTGCCCAGGCTAGGCCTAGGGAGGGATTCTCTGGCATTGCCAGTACCCTCCTGGGGTATAAACTTTTTAAATGGTGCTCGCATGGTCCATTATGCAGGGTCGGGTTTGAATTTGGAGTTTTCCTTCTCCTAGATAGGTAGCAGCCCAATGCTAACGACGCCTATCCCGCCGGATTTGAATTCGGAGTTTTCCTTCTCCTAGATAGGTAGCAGACCAATGCTAACGACGCCTATCTCGCCCGGAGGAGATCTTTCCTATGTAATAATCCCTTAATCGCCTTCTACGATACCCGCGGGAGGATATGGGGTGGTGCTATTCTACTCTACCGGCACCACACGGCAAAACGACAGATTTACAAATCCTGAATATAATTTGTCCTACGCTTTGCTCAGGGTATAATTATTTATTAATTTCATTTATAAATGCGAAAGACTAAATTTTAAACATAGATAATAAAGGTAACAATAATAAAATATTTCAATAATAAAGGTAATAATTTAACAAATACATTATCCGTCCGGGTTGGTACCACCATCTTATCCATTAACCTACCGCCAAGCAGCAGTGTTCGCATTGTTGTGTTCCGGTTAGGGGATAAGACAGCCGGTGAAATGACTAGCATAGAGGCATTCCATCTTAGTCCTCAGGGTTGGCAACGCATTTGCAGTCTTAGGATTGCGGTCTTGTGAATGCGAATGTCTATGGGTCACAGTTTCCACTTACCATCAGGTGGCCTGTGTGCTCGATTGCCTTCCTATGATATATATATAAAATAAAAATAAAAAAGTGTATTGTGTAAATGACTAAAATAAGCATCAAGTTACAGATGTCGATGTCAACTTTCAAAAATGTCTCATATTATTATATTTGCTATATTTTGGCCCGTTTTGTTTATAGTCAAACGTACCCACTGACTGTGCGCATGATACTATTGATTTAATAGCTTCGATACCTTATGAGTCAAATTGTATGGGCACTTTATGTTTAATGTTTATTTGGGCAGAAACGGTATAAGTAAATAAAAAATGTTGCAGAAAAACTAACATGACACATTGACCAGTGACGTTGCCACTATAAACTAATACAGTACGTCAAAAATATGTGTTTACAAAATATTAAATTAAAGTACAAGTATTGAACTCAATTACAAACAAAACTGAATGTTTAGACAGCTACAAATTAAATCGAAGAAGGGAAAGACTAAATATATCTATATATAGTGAGTAAATATACTATTTATGGTTTTTATATTGAATTAGGGTTTCCAAGGCCACCTTTAACGTAATATTAACTTATATAACTATTACATACATACATATCTTCACGCCTGTAGTCCCAGAGTGGAGTAGGCAGAGCTACAGAATTACCAACAACTCTAAAATCTTCTTGATAATTCTGTAACCACATTTTGCACAATTAGGCTAAGATGTTTACCAGTGTATTAGTGACAGGTTGCAAGCCCATCGCCTAACAATACTACAAGCCTTTATTCCCTTAGTCGCCTCTTACGACATCCACGGGAAGATATGGAGTGGCACTATTCTAACCCGGTAACCACACAGATAAAATAAAATATACCGATGGATAATATACTGCATTGCACGAAAGTCACTCCTAACTTGATTGGAGTTTAAGTGCTCGTGAGTGCAGTATCAGTTTTACATACAAGTCGTCTTACAAAAAAAATACGCAGACAAAGTCATAAAGAAAGTTAATGTTGGAACTTTTCAAGTGAAAAATACCTACGCTGCATTTTATTTCCCGCTAATTTATGTACATTTAAAGTGAGTGAGGGGGCACTTCGCAAATGAATTTTGGAGATGGGATTAAATCAGACGAGAAACGGAGAATTGTCATTCACTTTAAGCGCTCAAGGTGCGTAACGCTAAGTAAGTAATTTTCGAAAATTTACAAAATGTTAGGATTTATCACATCGACCGCAGCTCAAGGTTAGTAAGGTTAGTCGATAGGAACCAAAAACGTTAGGGTTATTGAGAAGAAAATTTAAAAGGATAGGTAAGTTCCATTTGTACATTATTAAAAAAAAACCTTCATTGTTTTGTTTTTCTTTTTCTTTTGTTTAAAAAGTGTTTATGTACATACATTCATATGTTAGCAACTTTTGTGTCTTGGCTACGTCTGTTAAACAGGAATAAAGAAAGATAATAAAGGAATTTAGATTATGTTTTCAGTACAATTCTATTGAACCCTTTTAGAATTTGTACTACTTGTAACGGTTTACAAAAAAATCATAAGGGTTGGTATTTAGGTTTAAGATAAATCCTTTCAATATTATAAAGGCGAAAGTTTGTGTTAGTTAGTTACTCTTTCACGCCGCAACGGCTGGCCGAATTTGAATGAAGTTTGGAATGGAGATAGTTTATCATTCATGTCAGCCGAAAAACGTCCACTGCTGGACATAGGCCTCCCCCAAGGCTCTCCACTCAGACCGGTCTTGTGCTTTTCGCATCCACCGCTTTCCCGCGATCCTTACAAGGTCGTCACTCCATCTTGTTGTTGGCCTACCCGCAGCTCGTGTCCCGGTCCGCGGACGCCATTCAAGAACCAAATCAAGAATCAAGAAGATAGTTTATACTCTTATTTAATATACAAGTTACGTTTCGTCTTGGAAAATTTAAAAGTGCCCCCAGGAATAATGTTGATCGAAACCTACGCGGATGAAGTTGCGGGCAGAATCTAGATTAATTTTAGTTTTTTACTGTCTTTATGACAGCGTTTTTCCCGCTTTAAAATATTAAATAGCTAAAGTGTGTAAAGCATTTTGAATTTTACACGAAAACCAAAAAAATACAAATAATGTTTAAAAATTCTAGTTTTACACATTATTTGTTCTACTACTACTATTATCTTATACTTAAACCTTAAACGTACCAAGCAGCAGAGTTTGCATTGCTGTGATCCGGTATGAGGAGAGTGAGGAGTCAACCAGAAAAATTACTAGGAGAGTAGTGCCATCTTAGACCTCAGGGTTGGTCTTCCGGTAACCTTCGGGGAGGGAAGATGGCTGATCAAAGATGGCTCTTACTCTTGATTTATTCTGCTTACTGATTTGATACTGGCGAAATCACTGCGCGGAATACGTCAATGGACCGCCATTAATAAAAAAAGAAGAAGACCTCAGGGTTGGCAGCACATAATTATACGGTCTTAGAAATGCAGTCTTAAAACTGTAGTCTTGATAGTGAAAATCTCCAAGGGTTTCAGATCTCACTTACCATCACGTAGCTGTAGCTTGCATGTTCGTTTGCCTTCTATATTATATTTTTTTTGAGTTGGTACCACTATCATATCCATTGACCTAGCCAGCAGCAGTGTTCACATTGTTGAGTTCCGGTTTGGGGATAAGCGGGGACAGACAGTGAAATGACTAGCATAGAGGCATTCCATCTTAGTCCTCAGGTTTGGCAGTGCATTTGCAGTCTTAGGATTGCAGTCTTGTGAATGCAAATGTCTATGGGTCACAGTTGTAGGTAATTCTGTAGCTCTGCCTACCCCTCTCCGGGAACGAAGGCGTGAGTTTATGTATGTATGTATTTATGTATGGGTCACAGTTTCACTTACCATCAGGTGGTCTATGTGCTCGTTTGCCTTCTCTATGACATAAAAATAAATAAACAATAAAAATATTCTTGAGTAAGATGCCTATCTCAATTGGAATCAAGGTAAACATTAAGACATTGAAAACGGTGATTCACGACGCATCTTGAGACGGTCTCTCACTTTGTATCTGTTTATTAATACGACCTTACGATGTTTCACCTTCATCGACTACCCACTACTGGATGTCTGCCGCTTATGCCGTTGTAGACATCAGGTTAAGAGCATTTCTAAAAACGTTTGTACATTTTATTTACGACTTCCATTTGCAAAAAAAATTGCAGGATGGTAGGGTGAATGAAGCTGAGCCTAAATAACATAGTCTCCCAAAATGTCCTCATACATTTGTATGAAACTTTCCTTTTTTGTTACCAACTTTCTTTGGTTCATGGTAACAAAAAAGGAACTGACGAAATGTATTGAATTGACGTTAGGCGCTTTACACGACTGTCTTCTTAGATCAATCCCATACATTTTTGATAACGATAAAGAGCCCTTAATGCATCTTGTCAAGGACCTCAGGTTGGTTTTAATGTTGGAAATGCCAAAATAAAACCATCGATTTGTTATTCTTATTATTTCCATCATCATCATAGAGAAGCACACAGGCCATCTTACAATAAGTGAGATTCGTAGCCATTTGCGTTCCAAAGACTATAATCTCAAGACAGCAAGCCTGAGACCGCAATCCGTTACAATGCCTGAGGAATAAGATAGCAAATCTGTATGCTAGTCACAACTCCAGTTGTCTTACCCAACACTGGAACACAACGTCAAAGGAGACCCGTCAAGTAATCACAAATAAAACTATGCAAAATCTCAGAAATCTTCTGCACGTCTTAAACTAGGCATAAATAGTAAAATGTTTAATAGTATCTAAGAGTCGTAGTCGTGGGGGTACTCCAGTAGCGCAGACGCTAGCTGTGAATGTGGAGAACCCCTGCAGACCATGTTGCACCTCACTAACTGTCCCGCGTGCCCGACCACCTGCTCGCGTGAGGACTTACTTGTCAGTAACCAGAGGGCTACCACGGTAGCCGCTTTCTGGGCAAGTAAGATTTAGCCCGAGTTCTTGCCGACACGAAAAAAGAAGAAGAAGAAGAGTCGTAGTTGATTTGATTGGCATACTTTTGTATGCAGGTAATGTAGGCAATAAAATAGTCATGTTTTGCTGTATCAGTTTTACAACAATATAATCATAAAACTGGACCGTGAATAAACTCTTTATTGCTCATAAACAATTACACTTATCCGGGATCTCTTCCAGTTAACCTTGGAGTAGAATAAGCAAAGACAATGCAGTAGGAAAGACGAATTGTCGAAATTACAGGAAATAAATAGTACGTACAACAGACAGACAGTTCTGGCTCTACAAGTCTGGCTTATTGCGTCTGTTGTGTTGCAATGTGTATATTTGTTAAATTTTTTATTAGATTTCTCATTTTTTTATTTTTTTTATAGCATGGGAAGGCAAACGAGCACACAGGCCACCTGATGGTAAGTAGAAACTGTGACCCATAGACATTCGCATTCACAAGACTGCAAATGCGTTGCCAACCCTGAGGACTAAGATGGAATGCCTCTATGCTAGTCATTTCACCGGCTGTCTTATCCCCAAACCGGAACACAACGATGCGAACACTGCTGCTTGGCGGTAGGTTAATGGGTAAGATGGTGGTACCAACCCGGACGGACCCTGCACAAGGTCTTTCTTTCTTTTATAATTCACGAGAAATCATATCTTTTGGAAAAAAGTAGGTCACAGAAAATTATTATCCTGAGGAGTAAAATTACACACCAGAAACATCACGTTAGAGAAAACTATTTGCCTTTATATTAGAGAAAACCTTCACGACGCAAAAATACACTGTTTAGGTTAGATATTGTCCGATGCAGAGTAATATTCTGTACTAATAATTAATTAAGCGAGGAATATTCAGGGTATTTTTTTAATAGGTACACATTTTTTTGTTTGCTTTGCTACTGTTAATCAATAACACATCGCGTATTTAGAACAATAGTGACCTAATTCACAATTTCCCCTCTTGAACTTCAAGTCATAAATTTATTACTATAGAGACCTAACTCTAAATTTAAAATTTCTGAATTAGTTCACTATTATTCTGAAGGCGACATGTTGTGTTATTTTTACTCTAGTTTAAAAAACATTATTAAAACATTTGGAGATATTGCCGATTCAATGATTCCACTAACTTAACAATTTTCATAGGTGCGAGGAGAGGAGGATGCTGTAAAAAGGATTTTACTGTTGAGGTTTTTAAATAGTGGTTTTCGATGACTTAGTGCGAACACAATTCGCAAAAAGAACTAGTTTTAGTGTTGTAATATATGTACTTATTATAAATATATTACATTAACGACACAATATCATATGTTAAAATTTGTACAATTATAAAAAAATACCCTGTATATTCACTATACACAAATTCTAGCAACCCAACCTCTCTTCGGTTCGGTTTATCCGTGATTTTGTGTAAGATCCGTGCATTAAACCTGAATTTGATTTACATAAAAGTCTTGGGCGAAAAAATATCCAACTAATGGTGAAACCCGCATCGAAATCAGTTGCGTGGTTTAGGAGTTAACAGATATACAGACAGACAGATGTATGTGTGTTTTTTTTTTTTTTTTTTTTTTTTTTTTTTTTTTTTTTTTTTTTTTTCTTCCTTTTCTCTGTTTCTGTCTTAAGATTTTGGTGTGTATTTGAAATATTTTTTAATTTGCTATTTATAGATTTATATAATGCTAGACTAAGTAGTACCATTGTAATATTAAATATATTTAAAAAAATGACTGACTGCTGAGTTTCTTGCGGCGCTTCTTCTCAGCAGTGGTCTCCTCTTGTGAAGCGCTGGTAGATTCTTGACGTGTAAAAGTGCCCGTGCGGCCTACTTACTGAATAAATGTCTTTATCTTATCTTATCTTTAAAGACAGAAAAACGTGGAAGAATAAATGATAATAAAGAAGATTTGTAAAATCTCGTTCTTGGAAACGGTTCATGGTGCTATTATTCTTTAAAAGTGTTTATTTGAGTAAGTCGGTTTGCAGGATGAACAGCTTTATTAAAACAATTGATTACTTGTGGGAGGACCTTGTGTAGGGTCCGTCCGGGTTAGTACCACCATCTTATCCATTAACCTACCACCAAACAGCAGTGTTCGCATTGTTGTGTTCCGGTTTGGGGATAAGACAGCCGGTGAAATGACTAGCATAGAGGCATTCCATCTTAGTCCTCATGGTTGAATGTGCATTTGCAGTCTTGTGAATGCGAATGTCTATGGGTCACAGTTTCCACTTACCATCAGGTGGCCTGTGTGCTCGATTGCCTTCCTATGCCATAAAATAAATAAATAAAATATATTCGTAGAGAAACACAAAAGTCATTTAAAGAACTATTGCACAAAACGGCAGTTTTAGAGTCAAATATCACGTTCAGTGTTTGTAGGTAATTACTTAAATACAGCTCAAACCGTAATTACGTTATGTATGCAATTAAATGCAGATGTAACGTGACACTTAACAAACAATAGTCACAACCACGGACTATAATTACGCTCATTTGGGGGATTATTACATGGCTATGCATGCAGTTCGTTTTACGAGCGTAAAGGACAGCGCTATAGCAGTTATATATCTCTGTACTTTTCTTTCACGATAAACAAAACTGCATAGCTGTGTCATAATAACCCTCGTGGTCCCATTACTCTTAATACAGTAATAGGCAGATATACTTACTCATAAGAAGTCAATTATGATTAAGAATCATTTGGCGTAAATGATAAGATAGTCACCCTATAATTTTGCGTAATTGTTAAGCTAGGTATTCACGGACGCGTCGATTGTCTCGGCGACAGATGGATTGTATACAACTGAATGGGCATGTGAAGCCCCGTGTGGTTGCCGGGTTAGAATAGTGCCACTCCATGTCTTCCTGTGGACGTCGTAAGAGCCGACTAAGGGAATATAGGCTTGTAGCACTGTTAGGCGATGGGCTTGCAACCTGTCACTAATACGCTGGTAAACATCTTAGCCTATTTGTGCAAATTGTGGTTACTGAATTGTTAACAACTTTTCGAAGTTGTAATTCTGTAGCTCTGCCTACCCCACTTTCTGGGATTACAGGCGTGAAGGTATGTATGTATGTATGAATGGGCGTAATATTTTGACGACATTCACGAGCGCGCCACGCCATGCCTCAACAGTGCGTGCGACATCACAAAGCAGACTGATTAGAAAATGGCAGCCAGAGAACGCATTCACGACGACGCCATTTGGCTTGGCGCGGAGACGTGTCGTGCTCCAACGTTGGATTTCGACATTCACGATAGTTCCATTTGGATTTCGTGTTGGCGCGGCGTGTTGGCTTTCCATCCATTTGGACCAAGAGACCGCGCCAAGGACTTTTAAACGCTACAGTTTTGACATTCTTGGATCGATTTTGGCGCAGCGCTGCTCTATTCGGCTTTTTGGAGCGGTCGTGAATGCCATTCTGCAGCTTTAAATAATGGTAGAACCATTTGCAGGATCCTTCCGACTATGATATTACCCTTTAATATACTGTGAAGCAGCAGTGTTCGTATTTTTTTGTTCTGGGTTAAATAAGATAAATTGGTGAAATTCATAGAATTCAAGAATAGACCTCAACGTATTTAGTATTATTATTGTAACCCCATGTGGTTGCCGGGTTAGAATAGCGGTTCCGTGTCTTCCCGTGGATGTCGTAAGAGGTGACTAAGGGAAAAAAAAATTGTAGTACTGATAGGCGATGGGCTTGCGACCTGTCGTCACTAATAATTTGGTAAACATCTTAGCCTATTTGTTCAAAATGTGGTTACAACTTTAAAATTTTAAGTAATTCTTTAGCTCTGCCTACCCCACTCTGGGATTACAGACGTGAAGGTATGTATGTATGTATGTATGTATGTGTGTCTATGGGTCTCATCTCCCTTACCATCAGGTGGCCTGTATGTGCTCCTTTGTCTAATTCAAAGCATTAAAAAACTTTATTAGAACCTTCTTATGTCGGCGTAGTTTAGATTATCATTATTCCCTCAGGAACTTTTAATTTTTCCGGGATACTCATAAACGATTTTAAATCCTATTCTAGGACCTAAACAGGTGCCAAGTTTCATCCGAATCCGTTCTGACTTCAGTCACACATACAAACATCCAAACTTTCTCATTAATAAAATTAATAAGATGTCAATGGAAACTTTTTTTTTTTTTTTATATAATAGGAAGGCAAACGAGCACACAGGCCACCTGATGGTAAGTGGAAACTGTGACCCATAGACATTCGCATTCATAAGACCGCAATCCTAAGACTGCAAATGCGTTGCCAACCCTGAGGCCGAAGATGGAATGCCTCTATGCTAGTCATTTAATAAAATAAACTATATACAGGGCGAACGATATGAAGTGTTACCAAATTCAAAAGGCTACGATTTTTTTTTGTTGTCTTAAATTATTCATTATTAAGAAAAAAAGGAGAAAAAGATATCAAATTTTTAAGATTACTTTATTTTAACTCGATATGACCACCTTCTGCTGTCTATGGCCTTCAGACGGTAGAAAAATGAGTTGCGCGCTGCACGAATGTGATCCTGCGGTATGCAATGGCAATTACGTACGATCGCTTTCTTCAATGCATCCATACTGGCATGTTTTCTTCTCCTCACCTTTCTCTCCACAATGGACCAGATAATAGAAGTCCATCGGGTTCGCGTTTGGGGAATTCGAAAGACATTGTGTGGACGAAATAAATTGTGGCACGCGTTGTTCAGCCATTCTTGGTTCACACGAGCTTTATGAGCCAGGGCCGAGTCTCGTTGTAATGTCCACGGTCTACTACCGAAATGTTTGCGTGCCCAAGGCTCCAACGCAGCTTCCAAAACATTTTCCTGATAGTAAGTCGCATTTACTTTGACACCAGGCTCGATTTTGTGAATTTGGTAACACTTCATGTCGTTCGCCCTGTAATATCAAGAAGTAGGTTAGCGGGGTTATTATGAAATAGCTATGCAGTTCGGTTTACCCTGAGAGAAAAAGACAGCGCTTAATAACTGCTATAGGTATATCCTTTACGCTCGCCGTAAAATGAAGTGCATAGTTACATCATAATAACCCCCCTGATGAGATTCCATTGTATTTATTTATTCATAAACATTATAAGGTCGGCAGTTTGCCAAAGGCAACAATTCTCAAGGAATGTTACACTGTGGAACGGAAGGTCAAACCAAATAAGAATACGTCGATTATCTTGACGTCCTTTGCCGTCTGTTTATTAAATTTCTCAGGAAACAATAACAATAAGGAGATGAAAGTAATAATTTATAAATAATTAGTATAATTAAAACTGAATTTAACAAGGAATTTGGAGCTTTAAACATTGTAACAGGATATTACCTTAGCAAATTCGTTTTGGACGCTTTCTTATTATACTGTTCTTGTTTTTTTTTACAAAACAAGAAAAATGAATCAGAACATAATAAGTATACATACAACAGTATATTGTAAAAAATGCCTGAAAAAGCAATGGTTTTTCTACTTTCCCCGTTTTATCCCCATAATGCCTCCTTTTACACATCAAGAATCTACCAGCGCACACAAGAGGAGACCACTGCTGAGAAGAAACGCCGCAAGAAACTCAGCAGTCAGCCATTTTTTTAAATATTTAATATCACAATCATACTACTTAGTACATACATACTAATCTATGAATAGTTCATTAAAAAAATATATCAAAAAAGCTGCGTAGTTTCTGCAGGAACACAAAAATCTTAAGAGAGAGAGAGAAAGAAAAGGAAATAAGAACACCTACTTATGTGTATATAAGACGGTGCAAGACGACCACATAAGATTTATATGTTTTCGTACATCAACGGTGTCCCCTAGACAAGATAAAGCTTTTGAATTTGAAAAGAATATTATTATTATATTATTAATTAAGTTTCGTGTTAAGGCGAAGCATTTTTGTCTATTAGATAGTCCTCGATCCTATAATACGTTTTAGACGTAAACGACTTTTTCAAGTAATTTTTAAGTGCTGGAAAGGGTAACTTTAAAACTACGTTAGGTAATTTATTATAGAAATGAATGCATTGACCAACAAATGATTTATGTTCAAGATAATACCAATATTACACACAGCTGAGTCAGACGCCTTGATCGAAATGTCAAGAACGGAACGTGACCGAGAACCGTAATCTAAGCCTATTCCACCGGAATTTAAGTCTTTAGGAAAATTGGGCATTTTTAATGGAAAATGCGAAAACCGGCGCCACCGTTGTCACGATTGTTATTAGATTTCCATTAACAGCGAGGAGCCCGAATTGGCGTCATTTTTGTGTGGAATTTTAATTGTTTGGCACTGGATGTTTCCATGAATCCACATGAACGGAAGTAAAAATAAATGACTTGATGAAATATATTATTATTATCCTCGCAAGGCCCAGTGTGCAATAGGATGTACATAATCGAGGCAATTTACTTTGAACTCTGTCCCAATAAGAATAAGGGTCCAATAAAATGGCATTTTCGAACAATCGCCTTTGAACTTTATTCCCTTGATTGTAGATTCAAAGTCCCAGTAACAATAAACTTTCAAAATCTATATTAAAATTTAGGCTCGTAAAAATAGATATAGTATAGAAAATAATGTTCATAACAAAATTTGTATTTTATTTTGCGGTTACCAAACATATTATCTTAAATACGGAAATCTCGGTACGCGAGTCCGACTCGCACTTGACCGGTTTTATTAAAATCTAAAGATTAAATTTTATAAATTAGCTACAGAATTACCAACAACTCCAAAAACTTGTTGATAACTCTGTAACCACAATTTGAACAATTAGGCTAAGATGTTTACATACATAAACATACATAAATTCACGCCTTCATTCCCAGAGTGAGGTAGGCAGAGCTACAGAATTACCAAGCACTCTTAAATAAGTAGTTGATAATTGTATATTAGTGACAGGTAGCAAGTCCATCGCCTAACAGTACTACGAGCCTTTATTCCCTTTTTCGCCTGTTACGACTTCCACGGGAAGACATGGAGTGGCACTATTCTACCCCGGCAACCACACGGCATGTGAGGAGCGCCCTCAACTCCCGAATATTCGAGTTGGTGTAAACGTTGAGCCGAGCGTTACAAAGCTCACACACCACTCGATGTTCGCGCGGAATGCTCATTACACGCAAATTCTCTAAGTAGGGACACTCTTTTATATTAGTAGAATGGATGTACCACAAAACTAACTGCTCCTGAAACTACGCAGGTTATTTGATATATTTTTTAATTTAATATTTATAGATTTATATAATGCTAGACTAAGTATACCATTGTAACATTAAATATATTCAAAAAATGTCTGACTGCCGAGTTTCTTGCCGCGTTTCTGCTCAGCAGTGGTCTCCTTTTGTGAAGCGCTGGTAGATTCTTGACGTGTAAAAGTGCCCGTGCGGCCTAATTACTGCATAAATATCTTTATCTTTATCTTTAACCGTTTACAGTGTGGTATTGTGGTATAGTTTAAAATAAGGGGTTATTACGGCACACCTTTGCAGTTCATTTTAAACTTGCTATACCCCGATAGGGCAAATATTTGCGTGATGAGCGCGAGTATATTTGTTCCTGAGACTTGCGTGTTTTCTAAGTATTTAAGTATGTATTTGTTTAAATAAAAAAATTGTGTGAGATTGTCCCCTGATGTTTATTTTATTATTTATTTATTTATGTAGGTGCTCTTAGAGCCATCGGAACGGAAGTCAATAAAGCAAGCGTAAAGGACACGATAGTAGTTCTACAGGTGTATATCAATTTATGACATAATTTATTCAGTTCAGTTTGCGCTGCAAGAAAAGGACAGACCTATATAACTACTATAGCTCTGTCTTTTACACTCGCTGTAAAATCAACAATGTTATAATAACCCCTCAGGCCTAATTAAAAGGCAAACTATCAAAACCCACAAGTTTTGATTTTTTTGCCTTTGTGAACAACAAGAACTAGATTTGCTAGTATACAGTTCTACAACAGATCGGCACATATTTACAACAAAATTAATAAAGAATTAAGTATCTATACTAAAACTTACCAGGAATGTAAAATGATTGTTCTAAAATGGATAAAATGCAAAACTTACGAGGACACAGAGATTTTACTAAATTATATGAATTAACACACACACACACACACACACACACACACACACGCGCGCACACACACGCATACACACACACACACACACACACACACACACACACACACACACACACACACACACACACACACACACACACACACACTGGCATCTAAACCCTTGTTTACCTGTACTCACCTATTTGCTATTATTATTATTTTTTACCTGTTTTTTGTTATTTAAAAATAAACTTAGTTTAAATGTAAATTACACACTAGGTATAGTCATAATGTACTCATGTTCTACTTTAGGAAGAGCGGAGTCTCCTGACACAAGCAAATTATTGCTTACTAGGAAACTCCATCCCCTATTTTATAAGTACTATGTATTTAAAGAAAATAAAGAATTTTGAATTTTTTTTTTTTTTTTTGAACACCCATGTTATTATCATTAAAATCCGCCATTAAACCTAAAGTAAAACGTCGGATTAAAAAAAAATACACACGCTCTTTTTCTCTCGACAATAGAATCGTTAATAGATAATTTCGATCACAATTGCTACTGACTGTACAGTTACATTGCTAATATAAATCTAACGATACCTTGTTTGTCAAAATGGGACCAACAGTTTAACCTCTACAGGGACAACCATACAATCATACATACAGGGCTTCTATCCTAGGTGGTAACAACCATATTGTCTTCGACTTGTTATAGTATTGTTAATGTTTTTATTGCTTTAAATTGACAGTAATAATGGCAGCTGAGTTAAAAACAGTAATAAATAAATAAATAAATATCTGGGGACAATGTCACACCAATTGACCTAGTCCCAAACTAAGCTCTAGGCTTGTACTATGGGTACTAGACAACGATATAAATACTTATATAGAGAAATACATACTTAAATAAATAGAAAACATCCATGACTCAGGAACAAATATTCGCGTTCATCACACAAATATCTGCCCTTACCGGGATTTGAACCCAGGACCTATAACACCAGGACCAGGACCAGGACCAGGACTATAGGACCAGGATAATAATAACACTTAAAAAATAATATAGTTTTTACCGCCTTAAATCCCTCCGGCAAAAAGCTGCTGTATATCATTGAGTTAAAATGGAGTCTGGTCACACGCAATTTTCCACTTACTTTAAGGTAACTGTACACCTTTAACAAGACGAGGTAATCGGATCATCCTGATGACCTTTACTTTACCGGACGAGAACTGGCTTGTTCTGCAAAAAACTGATTTTCTAGTAACAGTCACTTAAACTTCATTAACTCGGACTAGATTTTCCCAGTCATGACATTTGTTCGAAGAAATAAGGTACTGTTTGGACGAATTTTAACGGACAGGAGAATAAGGCCTAAGCACACAGAGTAAAAAACTTTAAGTTCGAAGTTTTATAATAGATTTAATTATTATTTAATTGTATTTAGTAGCAATATTAAACCGAAATAAGTTCGGTTACTGTCCAATAACAAGGTCACCGACTGTTGTTCATGTGATGACTAATGAGAGGAAATATTATTTTGTATCAGTACAATTCCGTTGTCTGTTTTTTGCAGCCTATATGTCAAAATATATCTAGTGAGCGATATGATAATTTTATATAGTATGTTCTAGAATGTATAAATATGAATTTACGCACATATCAAAAGTGCTCTAAAATGCGTTCAGAAACCGTAGTAAATGACCAGCATTATTACAACCAATTTTACTATGACAACTTTCTTCTCTGTGGTAAAATCTGTATTGTAATATTATTACAGTATCGATTGTTGTTAGGTTATGAGTTTAAATTTGGAACAGCTGTCAAAACGTAAGAGTGTCTCTATTCTAGTATGCATAGATATTAAAACAGTTATCGATAGAAAACGTCCATTTAGTATGCTTTTGTAATATAATCCGCACAACATTTGTACTCAAGTGACATGAGAATAGGGACTTCATTCATATGCGTGACACGTGCTGTGTCAGCACAAACAACCTTTTGTCGTCAAATCATCGGCTTCTGAATCCATCTTAGCGTACTTATGGTAGGCATGTCTGTAGATAAAGTAAGTAGTGTATGCAGCTGTATATAATTAGGCCTTAAAACACTCGTGTGATCCTATTATGAAACATGCTGTCGCTCGTTTAATAAAACCACACTCATACTTTAAGGCCTCTCATTATGCATCAGTTGCATAAACTACTTTTATTTTCTCCTGGATGAGAAAGTATGAATTTATATCAAATGCGTTGATATTTTAGAATCACGGTGTTATTCAAGACGTTGCTACGTTACTGAAGATTTGGAATCACGAAGCCTAACTATTTTTAGCCAAGGCAAGCAGTTCTTTACAAGTATCATTAAAACATAATAACTCTTAAACTAATTTACATACGTCAAGTTCTGGGACACCCTATAATATTGTTTTATATTTAAAATGTAACCAAACCGGTTTTTTACCGCCCAACGTTAAATTGATGAGGTCATGAGGCGTTGTTTGTTTTTTTTCCCATTAATTAATATCCTTGGTGTTAGTAGGTTTTATTACTGTGATATTATTCTCTTAAACACCAGTCAACTACTAAACAAGTACTCGCGCACCGAGGATTCCTGACTGCTGCACAGGTAGGTATTATTATATTCCAATTTGAATTCGATTTCAAATCGAGTCAGCGCGGGCCCAACTCACACTTGTCCATTTTTAGTATTTGAAGTTTTTCTTTACGGTTTTCAATTAAATCATACCAAATTTGAATATTGTATGAAGTAAAAAAAAAGTGTAGTATACAAAAAAAAAAATGTACACACGAACGTGTGTAAATACCTATGTCACAATTTTGCTACAAAGCCTTCGCCATCCGAGACAAGTGTGCATACAAAATAGAGGAGAAAGATCAAAAAAATAATATATCGCACCTTTGCGACAAAACTGTGCTATCTCCAAAGTTGCGATTTTACAGGAGAGCATTTGTAGATAATAGAGTTTGAAATGGCGGTTTTGATTATCCAATAATAAAAAAAAGTGATTTTCCCAGATATCACAGTTTTGTCGCAAAGGTGGAGTTTGAAATGGCGGTTTTGATTATCCAATAATAAAAAAAAGTGATTTTCCCAGATATCACAGTTTTGTCGCAAAGGTGGAGTTTGAAATGGCGGTTTTGATTATCCAATAATAAAAAAAAGTGATTTTCCCAGATGTCACAGTTTTGTCGCAAAGGTGCGATATATAATGCAATGTTCCCCTCAATTTTTATTCTACACCAATAAGGGTAGAGTTAATATATCTTCGAGCCATTTCAGCTCTACCATGATGATGATAATGATGAATTTACCTAATTTTTTTTTATTGTATTTTTTTAATGATTTTCTTTGTCCGGCAGCATGAGCACGTCATGTTCACTTAAAGGTTCAGGGAGGCGATGGCTGAGATACAGCAAATGGTTGCGAGGATCCGCTAAACTTGGAGCAGACATGTCCAAAAGTTTATTTATTTATTGATTTTTTGCTTGAAAAAGGTGGCAGACGAGCAAGCGAGCCACCTGATGGTAAGTGATCATCGCGACCCATAAACACCCGCAACACCAGAGGAATCGTGACCGTTTTAATAGCCCAGTCAAATTAGGGTTTCACATGGGACCTTGAATAACTTACGACGCAGACATGACATTTTATGTGACATGAGACAACTCTTAGAATACCAAAATGAAGGTGAATACGAGTTTCCTGCTTATTATCTCTCATTCCTAGGTTTATCCCATTTTTGTCCTTATTTGACTCATCATCATCATCATCATCATCATCATGTCAGCCGAAAGACTTCCACTCCTGGACATAGTCTTCCCCCAAGGCTCTCCACTCAGACCGGTCTTGTGATTTTCGCATCTACCGCGTTCCCGCGATCCTTACAAGGTCCTCACCCTTATTTGACTAGGCTTTAATAATAAATATCAGTGACAATATCACTAAAATAGATCTAGTTTTTAACTAAGCTCTATGTTTATGTACTAGATATAGATAAACTTACATATATAGAGAACTATATACTTAACGTATAAAACATCCAAGATTCAGGAACAGGTTTGAGGTAATCTTACAAAATTTCCGCCCTTACCGAGATTTAAACCCGGGACCACTAGGTTCGTAGTCAGGGTTACTACCAACTAGGCTAACGAATCGGAGAAGGATTAAGACGTTTGATTACGCACCAGGTAGTTCAAGACTAAATGTTTAATAAGTATATAATTATTTCCGCGGTTTTGTTTGTGGGTACGCCGCAATATTTCCGTTAGGCAATTTGTCGTTTCTCCGGAAGATCTAAAGGTCTTTGTTACATTTATGTAGGAGTCGCTTTCGCTTGTTTGACGAATTTGTAAGTTTAAACAACTAGTTGCTAAGCTTGGGCACGTTGTACTAGACCTGAATGACTAACTTCGGGGATTCGAACCTCCTTTAGTAAAGTCTGCGGGCAGATTAAACTGTCTCATTTTGAAGTTCTGGGTGGGACAAATCAAGGACAAAGCCCAAATTGTTATCTCAGGACTAGGGAATGCAATTTAACCGGTTATTAACCGTTTTTGTATGAAAATAACCGGTTATAATCGGTTATTTGCATTCCCTAGTCAGGACAACTCAGAACTTAAAATAATTTTAACTAATCTAGCATAACTCATATTTACTAACATCCTGTGGATGAGTTGTGGTTCGTATTTTTTATTTTTATTTTACATCTGACGGTATGCGGTACTGGGCATTTCTTTAAAAGTTTGTACCTAGTTAAGGACTAAAATTAAGAAATGTTTACTTTTCCGCTGAGTTTCGAAAATTAGTCGTACATTTTATATACAACCTCTCAACGCCAATTAGCAGTATCTCAAATTCAATAAATGAACTAGATTTAATCCTCACCCGTTAGTAATATGCTTGCACTTGCTACAGGAGTTTTGGCTGAGATACCACCATTTGTCTTAATAACAGTAGGTATAGCTAATTTTCGTAACTCAGTGAAAAATTTTACGTTTCTTAATTTAGTCCTTAACTAGGTACAAACTTTTAAAGAAACGCCCTACTATCGAGCTATTTAGTTGAAATTATGTATGAATAAATTAAAATTAATATCTCAAAATGTATGAATTACAAAGTAAGACTCGTGTCAGGTAGCAGAAGGGTGCGCGGGAAAAAACCACCAAAAGGATAATTTAATTATTTGCACCAAAAAAAAAAACAATTGGCGGACATAATACCTAATGGGACTTAATACAGCTTAATACAACTCTCTAAGCGCAGCTCTCCTAAAAAGAAAGTGTATATTTAGTATGTTAATAACGTCTTTCTCTAATATTATTTCAATGGATTTGGCAATAATACTAGAATCGTATTAGTAGAGCACCGCTTATTAGCCAGAATTACGAAAGTCGAGGAAAACTACTGACGTATCAATCCGTTTCCGCGCAGCTAATACTCGAAACTTCATTAGCGCATAACTCTTAGCTTATAAGGACCAAATAGCAATTAGGTACGCGTGTAGCTTGATAAAAAAGACATACTTGCAGTTTAACAGCCAACAGATATTAAGCCTTCTGTGTTTCACATACGGTAGCATAATTTACGATTCTTCAACTGATAGTTCGTTTTTGCTCAGAACAGCATCATTTTGACGACTCGTGCGTTAATGCGTTCACTGCCCAAGGCTACTTCGACGCCTTGTAAAAACATATTAATATTGGTTATGGGTGCTGAAAACACCCATGACCTTCACGATTGATCTTGGTACTTTATATCATATTGACACTTCGCAAACGGAATCGAATGTCGGATAACGCATCGTTGCGTTCATAGATACAGTGCTGAACTACAAAGGGTTTTATTTGACACGTGTTCGGTTGTCAGTTTGTCTAAATAAATAGCAGGAGACGGTATATATGTATGATAACACTTTCACGTACAGAATAGGATCACACATACATAGTCTACAGTCTTATGCAGTCAGTGGGGTAGCCTTATGCGAATTAACATAGCTTCAATATAGACTTGTACTTTGGGAACTAAAAGCAATAAAAATGCTTATCTATGCAGACAAATTGATGCAAAAAACGTACAAGAGCCAATAATAAATATTCGTGCTAATCGCACTAATATACTCGCGGTCAAATAATACAGTTCAGAGTGCGTTTTTCATACTATAGAGGCTATGTCGGAGCCTTGGTTCCTCGCCAGGGGATGCTTTTAGTAAAATCTGATGATGGAAAAAGTCATATTTATAGGCAATTGTATGGGAAAAATGCAAGAGTTCTTAATTATGTGGCCACCACTGTACATACCTTCACGCCTTCAACCCCACGGTGGGGAAGGCTAACAGAATTAGGATAGACCGAAAAATAACTCAAGGTTTTTACATTCTTATTAAAAAGAATAGGTAATTTTAGGAGACCTATTTCATTAATTTTGTATTTGACATTTTCACCTCGCATCTTACGACTTCCATTGTCGCCTCTTACGACTTCCATGGGAAGACATGGAGTGGCACTATTGTAAGCCGGCAACCACACAGCTAAATGAACTAGGATAACAGCGTCATAAGTATGTTTACTTTTTAAATTTGAAGATGATCAGGGCGCCCTTACAAAAAATATTACGCTTAGGCCGCTTCCTGACTTGGCGGTATACTTGCAGTAAAACACGGAATCGGTAAGGGTTGCTAGGCAACTAGTGGCATCCACCAATCAACGCGCAGCATTTATACCGACGGTATGTTTTACTGCAAGTATACCGCCAAGTCAGGAAGCGGCCTAAGCGTAATATTTTTTGTAAGGGCGCCCTGATCATCTTCAAATTTAAAAAGTAAACATACTTATGACGCTGTTATCCTAGTTCATTTAGCTGTGTGGTTGCCGGCTTACAATAGTGCCACTCCATGTCTTCCCATGGAAGTCGTAAGAGGCGACAATGGAAGTCGTAAGAGGCGAGGTGAAAATGTCAAATACAAAATTAATGAAATAGGTCTCCTAAAATTACCTATTCTTTTTAATAAGAATGTAAAAACCTTGAGTTATTTTTCGGTCTATCCTAATTCTGTTAGCCTTCCCCACCGTGGGGTTGAAGGCGTGAAGGTATGTACAGTGGTGGCCACATAATTAAGAACTCTTGCATTTTTCCCATACAATTGCCTATAAATATGACTTTTTCCATCATCAGATTTTACTAAAAGCATCCCCTGGCGAGGAACCAAGGCTCCGACATAGCCTCTATAGTATGAAAAACGCACTCTGAACTGTATTATTTGACCGCGAGTATATTAGTGCGATTAGCACGAATATTTATTATTGGCTCTTGTACGTTTTTTGCATCAATTTGTCTGCATAGATAAGCATTTTTATTGCTTTTAGTTCCCAAAGTACAAGTCTATATTGAAGCTATGTTAATTCGCATAAGGCTACCCCACTGACTGCATAAGACTGTAGACTATGTATGTGTGATCCTATTCTGTACGTGAAAGTGTTATCATACATATATACCGTCTCCTGCTATTTATTTAGACAAACTGACAACCGAACACGTGTCAAATAAAACCCTTTGTAGTTCAGCACTGTATCTATGAACGCAACGATGCGTTATCCGACATTCGATTCCGTTTGCGAAGTGTCAATATGATATAAAGTACCAAGATCAATCGTGAAGGTCATGGGTGTTTTCAGCACCCATAACCAATATTAATATGTTTTTACAAGGCGTCGAAGTAGCCTTGGGCAGTGAACGCATTAACGCACGAGTCGTCAAAATGATGCTGTTCTGAGCAAAAACGAACTATCAGTTGAAGAATCGTAAATTATGCTACCATATGTGAAACACAGAAGGCTTAATATCTGTTGGCTGTTAAACTGCAAGTATGTCTTTTTTATCAAGCTACACGCGTACCTAATTGCTATTTGGTCCTTATAAGCTAAGAGTTATGCGCTAATGAAGTTTCGAGTATTAGCTGCGCGGAAACGGATTGATACGTCAGTAGTTTTCCTCGACTTTCGTAATTCTGGCTAATAAGCGGTGCTCTACTAATACGATTCTAGTATTATTGCCAAATCCATTGAAATAATATTAGAGAAAGACGTTATTAACATACTAAATATACACTTTATTTTTAGGAGAGCTGCGCTTAGAGAGTTGTATTAAGCTGTATTAAGTCCCATTAGGTATTATGTCCGCCAATTGTTTTTTTTTTTGGTGCAAATAATTAAATTATCCTTTTGGTGGTTTTTTCCCGCGCACCCTTCTGCTACCTGACACGAGTCTTACTTTGTAGTTCATACATTTTGAGATATTAATTTTAATTTATTCATACATAATTTCAACTAAATAGCTCGATAGTAGGGCGTTTCTTTAAAAGTTTGTACCTAGTTAAGGACTAAATTAAGAAACGTAAAATTTTTCACTGAGTTACGAAAATTAGCTATACCTACTGTTATTAAGACAAATGGTGGTATCTCAGCCAAAACTCCTGTAGCAAGTGCAAGCATATTACTAACGGGTGAGGATTAAATCTAGTTCATTTATTGAATTTGAGATACTGCTAATTGGCGTTGAGAGGTTGTATATAAAATGTACGACTAATTTTCGAAACTCAGCGGAAAAGTAAACATTTCTTAATTTTAGTCCTTAACTAGGTACAAACTTTTAAAGAAATGCCCAGTACCGCATACCGTCAGATGTAAAATAAAAATAAAAAATACGAACCACAACTCATCCACAGGATGTTAGTAAATATGAGTTATGCTAGATTAGTTAAAATTATTTTAAGTTCTGAGTTGTCCTGACTAGGGAATGCAAATAACCGATTATAACCGGTCGTAACCGGTTATTTTCATACAAAAACGGTTAATAACCGGTTAAATTGCATTCCCTAGTCCTGAGATAACAATTTGGGCTTTGTCCTTGATTTGTCCCACCCAGAACTTCAAAATGAGACAGTTTAATCTGCCCGCAGACTTTACTAAAGGAGGTTCGAATCCCCGAAGTTAGTCATTCAGGTCTAGTACAACGTGCCCAAGCTTAGCAACTAGTTGTTTAAACTTACAAATTCGTCAAACAAGCGAAAGCGACTCCTACATAAATGTAACAAAGACCTTTAGATCTTCCGGAGAAACGACAAATTGCCTAACGGAAATATTGCGGCGTACCCACAAACAAAACCGCGGAAATAATTATATACTTATTAAACATTTAGTCTTGAACTACCTGGTGCGTAATCAAACGTCTTAATCCTTCTCCGATTCGTTAGCCTAGTTGGTAGTAACCCTGACTACGAACCTAGTGGTCCCGGGTTTAAATCTCGGTAAGGGCGGAAATTTTGTAAGATTACCTCAAACCTGTTCCTGAATCTTGGATGTTTTATACGTTAAGTATATAGTTCTCTATATATGTAAGTTTATCTATATCTAGTACATAAACATAGAGCTTAGTTAAAAACTAGATCTATTTTAGTGATATTGTCACTGATATTTATTATTAAAGCCTAGTCAAATAAGGGTGAGGACCTTGTAAGGATCGCGGGAACGCGGTAGATGCGAAAATCACAAGACCGGTCTGAGTGGAGAGCCTTGGGGGAAGACTATGTCCAGGAGTGGAAGTCTTTCGGCTGACATGATGATGATGATGATGATGATGATGAGTCAAATAAGGACAAAAATGGGATAAACCTAGGAATGAGAGATAATAAGCAGGAAACTCGTATTCACCTTCATTTTGGTTTTTACATTCTTATTAAAAAGAATAGGTAATTTTAGGAGACCTATTTCATTAATTTTGTATTTGACATTTTCACCTCGCCTCTTACGACTTCCATTGTCGCCTCTTACGACTTCCATGGGAAGACATGGAGTGGCACTATTGTAAGCCGGCAACCACACAGCTAAATGAACTAGGATAACAGCGTCATAAGTATGTTTACTTTTTAAATTTGAAGATGATCAGGGCGCCCTTACAAAAAATATTACGCTTAGGCCGCTTCCTGACTTGGCGGTATACTTGCAGTAAAACACGGAATCGGTAAGGGTTGCTAGGCAACTAGTGGCATCCACCAATCAACGCGCAGCATTTATACCGACGGTATGTTTTACTGCAAGTATACCGCCAAGTCAGGAAGCGGCCTTACGTTAGCGCATATTGTCAAAATTGTATGGAGTTGATAGTCAGCTTACATCAAAATTGACAGGTTTCAAAATTACACAAAAATGTAAACAAAATTAAGATGACACTTAATATTGTTTTGGTATCTTTATGCGACTGCAAAAACTTAATAAAAGAGTCAAGAATGTCAATACAACAATAAAACTAATTTGTTAACTACTTTCTGAACCTTTTTTATTAAACTTAAAAGTAAAAAAAAACAGTAAAACAATAAGATTATTGTTGTCTAAATAGCGCAGTTACAAATAATGTTATTGTCATTACGTTTGTTTGAATTAGAATTTTACGAAAATAGTTATAAAACTTTTAAGGTTTCGTTGCCGTTAGTTTTTACGCGTTCATTTAACTTAGGAATGAAAACAATTACTACAGTACGAAGAAAACAACTATCAACAGTTTAAAAAAATCTAAAATGCTGCTTTACTGCCCTAGGTACGTAATGTACGGTTTAGTATAATATTTCATTTCATAAAAACGTATTTGTGTTAAATCCATTGAATGTATCATTGGTTACACAAGTTTATTAAATAAATGGAAACAATTACTACAGTATGAAGAAAACAACTATCAACAGTTAAAAAAAAACTAAAATGCTGCTTTACTGCCCTAGGTACGAAACTTATCAATTTAGAATAATATTTCATTTCACAAAAACGTATTTATGCTAAACCATTTAATATAACATAGGTTACACAGGATTATTAAATAAGTTAGGTCAGGTTAGACTATTGACCACATACAATTGAAAAGGGCATGCTTCGATGGTTTGGTCATTTGGAAAGGATGGATGAAAGAAGATGTACGTAACGTACGTACCTGTAAGGCGTACTTTTTCGAATCGAATCGGAGAAATACTGGAAAAGGGCCGAATCTTAAGCACCCGAAACCGACGTGCTTGCATGACTGCATGAATGTTGAAGAAGCGAAAGAAATTTGTCAAGATCGTAGCAATTGGAAAGAAGTGGTCTCTGCCACCTGTACGTACACTTGTAAAATAATGCAGCGGAAATATCTCTTTACGAAATGAAAGTTCGTAAAATCATTATAGTTTTCCAAATGATGATTTGATAAAACGTAACTGAACCACGTAACACGCTATTACAGTTTAGGGAGTTGTTATTGTGTAACTTTAGTTTGTTGTTGTTGTTGACTTTAAGCAAATAGCAAACACTAAAACACGTGGCGTGTCCTAAAATGAATCATTATTTTACATTACGACGGCTACAAATGTTTGTTTTGAAATGTATTGGTGCGACTTTTGTGTCATACAAGCCAATAGTCACTTTTTCTATCATCATCAAAATTTAAAAAAGTAACAAAATGTGAAACAGTATGTTAAACAGACTTATTAAATTCAAGGTAACAACATTATTGTTTTTTTAATTACAGTGTTTATATTTCTGTCTTATAATAAACCAAAATAACTAGCGTGTTTATATAAAATAATTAGCGTGTAATATTTTTTTTTATCACAATTTCCTAAAGAACTTTCCAAAATTTCTGGATAAATAGTATGCTACCTCTGCGCTATAAACTATTTCCGAGCCAAATTTCACGTCAATCGATTTGGATTCTAATTCGAAGCGTTAAACCGTTAAAAACAAAAAAAGAATTCGTTTTAATTTAGAGTGCAAGGTTAGGGATATCGATATTTCAAAGACCTTAAAATTAAGGAATCCATTAAGGTTTTTCCGTACGTAACTGTAATTAAATGTGTCACGTCTTAATTAATTACTAATACATTTAATGTAACTTGTATTCATTATCCAGTATTAAAATCAAATTAAACTAATTACCTGTAAATTTATAATTGGGTAAATTTAAGCTAAAATCTGACCTTAATTATGAAATCACCTGTATAAATAATAAATACCTACTCTCCTTGACTAAATCATTATTTACTTTACAAAAATCTTCCTAAAAAACTGCATAAAACTTCGATTTCTCGTCACACCAAAACAATCTCCACGCGCCATGTCTTTCGCAATCATCCAAGCAAAAACAAAACAAAACAGCAACTAGCACAAATTATGCAACTTACCTTGCAATCTGTTTAAACCCTTTGGTACCTACACATCACTTTCAACCGTTCACAAACGCACACAACCACCCACACGTGTTTCCCGCGCCGCGGTCTGAACAACACTGCAACATCTTTGCGAAACCTGCGCAGACGCAGGACCTTGCGAGCACCAAGCGAACAGACCTCTCACAACCAACACCAACTGTTACTTTTCCATACTACCAAAAGAGAAAGAAAAGGGTCTTGGTTGCTGGTCGTAACTTAAATGATGATTAGCTATTATATGCCCATATGAGCTTCGATTGATGTGTCAGTATCAAGTTCAGTGACTTTCCAAGTGATTTTATTGCTGGGAAAAAGGGGAAATTATGTCACGGCCTTGATTAGTACAAGGGCTCGATACGGGGTCAGATTTGTTGGGAAATCAAAAGCGTGGCATTGAGCGTGTTAAATGCTGGTTGCATACGAAAAGAGTAAAATTTGAAAGGGCAATTTTCCTTGTATTATAGACCTTACTGCATTGGTTTAAAAGCTTTTAGTTTAATTTTGAAGGAACAATAAAATTACCATGCAAGGTGGCATTAGTTATGTGAGGCCTTACAGCGTGTGGCTATGTGTGGAATGGGACAAAACAGGGTGTTCTAGTTTGTTAAATGGTGTGAACTGGCTGTCATTGTTACAATATTACTTATAGGTAGTATGTAGTTACATGGATAATGTTATTTGCTTGGTAAAATCATCGTGATTATCAATTTAAGTATTTGGTGATTCATGCTGTATGTTTATTTTATTAAATTTAATTCTATATATTCACCTAGGGTTAACCATACTTCCCTAAATAAATGACGTTGGTATAATTATCTAATTTAGCAATTTAAAGCAATATTTTCCCTCCAATTGTAATATTTTCCTGTTTGAATAATTTCCTAAATACAATGATTATGACAATTTAAATTAGATAGAATACTCATAATTTTAACTACGTCACATATATTCTTGACAAAATATACGTTATTAGAGAAAAAATAGAAACCATAGCAACCAATTAAACTTATTACGGTTTTATTTTAGTGTGAACCTATCGTAACGCGATACTTTGCCAAATTAGCAAACAAAACAAAGAAAAATATTGACGCAAGAATGTGCAGCGAAATGATTTTTTCACTTCAAATTACTATGTCTAATGCGTAATCGTAAATTGTAAAATAAAAACCGACGACGCCTTCGCTAGTCTGGCATAGACTTAGAGGCGCCATTTATGTTTACCTGCCGTCTCTTTTACTCATCGTCAGTAGTTAAATGGTTAGAGCGCAAACAAATAGTTATGCATTTAATCTGGACAATGTGAATTAATAATAATTATTATTTATGTTTTATTTTCCAATAGCATTCCCTACTAGATGTCAATGTCATCAATATGGTTAAATAGAGATTACCAACCTTACTAATAAGGATTAGAATAAGTGACAGTTAAAGAAGTCAAAAAAAAAAACAAAAAAAAAAAAAAATGCACAAATATTTTTCAGTATTATTTACGGATGTGTGCGAATTTCACCGTTATTATTGTAATGTTAAAAAAAACAAAGTGTTAGTAAGTAAACGATATTAGATTCCAACTAGGCTTAATTAAAATAGTTTAGTCTGCATGTCTTATCGTTTAAACCATAAAGCCCCAGATTCATAAACGCACTATAAATATATTACAGTTAATGTACGCATTTTTACTTTCTATTCGATACAAACGTCACAATGATAAAGCATATTTTAAGCACATTTTAGCTGTTGTGCATTTATGCATAAGGGGGTAACGATTTTATGTTTAAGGTTATTAAAATAATGAATATAAGTTTATTAATAGTTCGCGCTTGACTCTTGACAATAGATCATTATCAATGATTCTAGTATCTTATAATATAAATAATCTTTATTAGATATATGATTTTATAAGTTAAAATATAGACACGTTTCCGAACATCTTAGTGATATCACGCGCATTGAACGTGATACAAAACACCATTCAATGTGGATCCGTAATTACAAACATTGAGTTTGATCAGAGACGTCTAGTTAACTTGGTGCCTTTGGTTTGACGAACTTGGTACTAATGATTATGTATGTAAACTCTTTATTCACATAAACAATTACAAGACATGTTTGCATCAATATAAATAATGTACATAGGCGAACTTATCCCAAATGGGATCTCTTCCAGTTAACCTTGGAGTAGAATAAGCAAGGACAATGCCGAAGGATAGACAAATTAACAAAATTTCAGGAAATAACAAATAGTACATACAACAGAAAAATAGGAACAAAATAAAATATCTTCCTTAATAAGATACACACCTAAACATAGAAATAATATAATGTACAATATAATACTACCACACATACGTAAACAGCAGTTAAAACCTACAACAGAAGGATCAACACTCAGGCTCATCCCGTGTGTACATACATACATACCGCCACCCCCGCAGAATAAACCCATAACTTCAAAATGTCAATTTTACAGGAGAAATAAAAAACCGTAATTTTGAAATAATTTCACTATTAAAGAAAAAACACATAATATTTAAATTACATCCGAAAGCCAATTTTTAGTTCTAACTGTTGTGTATTTCCTGTTAATTTATGTAACGCCGCCTTGAAGATATAGACAAAAATGTACTTTACGGATAATTACATCTTAATAGTGTTTGGTAATACACTTATAAAGGCTTATTCAAGTTGGTTTCACAAATTTACATCATGCTATAATATATTACATGGGTATTAAAGGTATATTAATCTTGTATCCAAATTCGCTACTGTAGCGTTATTGGTTTATTCTGGTGTGCGTAAAATATTATCAGAAATGTAGTTTAATGTAACCGGGGAATGCAAAATATTTTCTTATAAGCTTGCTCACGAACAAACCTACAAAGGCGTTTGCTGTCAAACGTCCCGTTCTAATGAATTTGAATAACATCATAACAATATATCACAAAAAAATAACTAAAATTTCGTTTTGTAAGATAATATTATCGTTTTTTTGTAAATACTTTTATTTCATAGAATAATTCCTTATAAATCCGTATCTTCGTTAATAATCCACATAAAAATCTAAAAAAAAATGAGGATATGTATTTGAACTTGTACATTCCAAAAATGCATGAACAATAAAAAACCTATAATAGCACTTTATTGGTTTATTCGGCGGGGGTGACGATACATACCTTCACGCCTGTGATCCCAGAGTGGGGTAGGCAGAGCTACAGAATTACAACTTTAAAAAGTTGTTGATAATTCAGTAACAACAATTTGCACAAATAGGCTAAGATGTTTACCAGCATATTAGTGACAGGTTGCAAGCCTATCGCCTAACAGTACTACAAGCCTATATTCCCTTAGTCGCCTCTTACGACATCCACGGGAAGACATGGAGTGGCACTATTCTAACCCGGCAACCACACGAGGTACCCGTGTGTACTATATTATATTCCGTGGAGTATGGGGCGAGTGCTGGTGTGGGGCGCTACTTGTGTAGACACTCTAGCCTCGTCACACATCCGCGGAACAGGAAATAACCCAGGCGCGGCAGCGGAGGCGGCCGAAACTATGAAAAATAATAAATTCAAGGGTCTCGGCGTTGAATATAACTTTGTTCCTTTCGGCGTCGATACCCTTGGTCCGTGGGGACCCGGTGCTATTAGCCTTTTTAAGGACATTTCAAAAAGGCTAATAGAAACAACCGGAAACCACAGAGCTGGCAGCTTCCTCGGGCAGCGCATTAGCATTGCTATTCAACGAGGAAATGCTGCCGGCATCTGTGGTACTTTGCCACGGGGACCCTCTCTTTTTTAGTTTTTATTTAATTATTTAGCATAGTTATAACTAGATTTACTTCTAATAATTTAGTTTTCATTGTAATTTTATTAATAGGTTTTTTTTTTATGGCATAGGAAGGCAAACGAGCACACAGGCCACCTGATGGTAAGTGGAAACTGTGACCCATAGACATTCGCATTCGCAAGACCACAATCCTAAGACTGCTAATGCGTTGCCAACCCTGAGGACTAAGATGGAATGCCTCTATGCTAGTCATTTCACCGGCTGTCTTATCCCCAAACCGGAACGCAACAATGCAAACACTGCTGCTTGGCGGTAGGTTAATGGATAAGATGGTGGTACCAACCCGGACGGATCCTGCACAAGGTCCTCCCACAAGTCAATACAAGTTTATACTTAATTCTCGGTTTTATTGTCAATGTACAAATGAGTTAAGTAAAACCAAAACAGAATAAGGTTAAATACGATTTGGAATAGAGATATATATCATACTGGATTCCGAATCGGATTTGGTCGGTTATGGTGTTTTTAATTCAGCCGTCATTACTATCAAGTAAATAAGAGTTATCAAAACGACGACAATACGATAACAGGTCTTAACAGTGTTGAATAGAGGTCTTAAATAATAAATATCAGGGGACATAAGCCTAGTTGGTGGTGACCCTGCCTACGAAACTAGCAGTAATGGGTTTGATTTTTGGTATGAGAAAATATTTGTGCGATGAGCGTGAGTATTTATGTCTTGTTTTATTAAAGATGTTAACAATTAAAAATTAAAACTAAACTTATTTAAATTAAAACAAAACTAAGCTGAAATATTAAAGATGTAAACAATAATCACCACTATAAAAAGAACGCCCCCTCTAGCAGGTCCGCTCGCGGCATGGTCCCTATGACACTGGCTGCATTACCTCTCTGGATAGCTAGCCCGATCCTTTGGCAGAGGTAAGCACCAGCTCTAGGATCTCCGGAGGTGTCTATGAGCCGGGACGACAGAGCCTCAATAAAGCTTGTCATATGTTTATTTCAGAATCTGGGATATTTTCTATGCATTTAAGTAGAATTTATCTTTATAAACATAAGTTTATCGTTTTCTAGTACCCATAGTACAAGCCTAGAGCTTAGTATGGGTCGAGGTTCATTAGTGTACACCTGACATATTTTTCTTTTTTTGTCCCTCAAAAATCTTGATTTAAGTAACTTTAAGAGTTTGCGAAGGAAACACGTTTGTGTATTAAACTGTTTAAACGATATAGCAAAAATAAAAATTCGTTGATAAAACGTTTTGGGTGGTGATTTATTTGTTAGAAGATCCACCGTAATTACACAAATTCTGAAAAAAACAGACCGCTATCTTAAACGGTTACAGCTTTGTAAAGTAATGACAGACAGACAGGATGTCCAGACGGACAACATAGGCTTAGTAATAAGTTCCCATTACGGTCGGGTATGGAACCTTAATAAACGACATTAATTCCTTACATACATACATACATACATAAACTCACGCCTTCATTCCCAAAGAGGGGTAGGCAGAGCTAAAGAATTACCAACAACTTTTAAAACTTGTTGATAATTCTATAACCACACTTTGCACAATTAGGCTAAGAACTTTTTATATCCAGCTATTTCGGTTCCACTGCTGGGTAAAACTGTGTAACGCGGTGATTTGGCAGGCCAATGTCTGCCGCCGGACTGTGTAAGTCTGTATTGCCCTTAACTGAAACTGCTCAAATAGACATCTACTCTGTCAAAGGATTTAATAAAGAGACATAACAAATGATTGTTTAAAAAACAAACTTTAAAAAGGGCAGCAACAAATTGTAATGCCACTTTGTTTGGTAAAAATTCAAACGTTTTCTATTTTGTAAGATAAATTGATGGTGGCTGTCAGACGTAAGCAAAAGGATAAAGAAAACAAACGAGAAAAAAATACCCTTGTTTAAAATGGAACAAAAATATTTAACACATAGTACGTTTGGCTTTATAAAGCTGCACATTTAAGTGCTTTGTCAAATTAACGCATTGTTTGGACTGCTGCACTAATCTGTCATAGGCGCTAATGCGACAAGGTATAAAATTGTGTAAAATCTTAATTGAATGATTGGAGCTCTTTAAGTGTTACCTATATTACCTACATTTTCTCCTTTTACGTACCTATATAAAAAAAGGGATAAGGAATAAAGTCCCACATGAATTGACCCAGCCCCAAACTAAGTACAGAACAGTGAACCGTCTGGTCCGGCGCCGTGTTGATTTCGAAAAAGTGTGTGTTTGTTTTCGAGGGTGAGAAACTACTTTTTAAGGTAAATTACACGTGTTTTAATGCATTTCAATTTAATGATTAGCAGAATTGTTATTTATTTGATCGAAAGTGACATTAATTGTGCGCAATAATCGGCAGCCGTGGTCCAGACGGGCTATATTACGACACGCTGTGGTGATGATCAAAGAGCGGAATTCTTCATAGCAAAAATCAAACTGTCAGAGGGATTGACCTAACTGTTTTATCGACTTATCGATAAATATTTGTCACTTAACGAAACAAAGTTAAAGTAATGAAATCAGGCTTTTGGATATACATACAAACAAATTAACGGTGTCCCTAATTAGCTGACCGCCACTGTATTTTAGTATAATAGTAAAGAATAAAACAGAAAATACGTTTTTTTTTAATTTTCTATATGAAACTTATCATTAAAAATTAAAAACAAATATTGCTAAGAGTAGGTAACTAATCTTCATTCAAAATAACAAAGTCGAAATCTAAATCTGTACTAAATATGTTTTCTTCATCTTCCCTTCAAACTTATTGTTCGTGCTAGAAAAATATCTAGGTTTACTTATCAAAGAGGTCAAATGTTACAGAATAATCTTTTAAGTTGATTATGGATACCTAATGCGATATTATTCCGTAACATCGATAAGTCGATAAAACAGTTAGGTCAATCCCTCTGACAGTTTGATTTTTGCTATGAAGAATTCCGCTCTTTGGTGATGATGGTGGTTCTCTTAAGAGCCGCAGACGGCGGGTTCGAAGCGTCGCTGATGGCTCTTGAGACGTGAAATATGAACAATTGTTGACTTGAACTGATATTTTAATCCACAGTAAACACTTATCACGATTTACAGTAATAATATGAAAATATGCGTCCGCACGCTCGTGAATTGACAGGGAGGAAGTGAGGTAGTAACCTCAAAGCAATCATAGCTTTTTAAATCTATACATAAACTAGATTCCTAGACTATGGTTATAAGGTCGGCGACAGACAACCACAAATTATTGATAAATTACACGATGATATAAAAGTAAATAAAAACATGTTAATTTTCCGTTAACATTAATATATTAGGCAAATAGCATAGATTTGCTTGGCCTTCGGAAAACCAGGTGACGGTTGTACGCCGTTGAATTCAAAATCGCTTCGGCGTGTTCAGTACCTCAAATTAAATATCTACAAAGTAACTCGTGAGCAATTATACTTTTGTGAGTCACATTTGAAAATTTTCATGTTATTTTTTTCAAAACGTCATTATAAAGACTGTTTTGTTACTAATACATTATATAAGAATAAAAAGGCATCTATTTTATTAAAAATCTCACTCAAACAACAAAGAAACAATGTGAAAATAGCTGGTATCTTTAAAATTCTTTAAAATTGATCTCAAAAAATGGGATTGTAACTTTAATGTGATTGATTTTGATAAATATAAATAAATTAGGCTTCAGAGATGATTCAAGTAAATCTTATATCTTTCATTGAATATAATACCGTGGAGCCACGGTGTACTATTATAGCCTATGTGTAGGTACTGCAGGGTCGAACAACAGTAGCCCAGTAGCAGTACACAGTGGCTAATTTCCCTTTTTTTAAAAAACATTGTCTGGAAACCTCAATATTGTCTTGATTGAAAAAGTGATAATGCAGTGAGAAAATTTAATAACCAAAGCATGTTACATATAAATTTCAGCTTAATACTTCAACTTTTTCCTCATAATTTGAACGTTCGAAATCCGAGCCACCGTTCCCGACCCAACCAATATAAACACACACAACATACACAGACAACACTCATAACATAGCGTCAGAAAAATATAAATTCGGACAAATGAAAAAAAACAGTTTTTTTAGGTAATTTGTTTCCGTCGTCACCCCCGAAACTCACTTTGGGTATGGAATCTTGAAACACGAATACAACTTACTAGTTACTTTGCATATCTACGTTAAAAACATGACTTCTTTTAATAATTATGAAAAGTGACGCGAAACGATCGCTTTAATGGAGCGGTTACAGAAAAGCCGTTAGTACCGACTTCCTTTTACCAAAACAAATATTATTTTCACACTTTTATCAATTTTCCCAAAAAACCTGCTTCAATGGCTTAAGGTTCGATTATGGTCGTGTTATATCCCAAAATAAAAAGTAAACGGTCAAGTGCAAGTCGGACTCTCACACGGAGGGTTCCGCGGCGCCCATACAAAACACGTCTTTTGAATGGGCTATTTCCCCCTTTAATTAGTAACTTGATTTACTTTATAGTTACCGGACCGGGACACGAGCTGTGGGTAGGCCTCCAACAAGATGGAGTGACGACCTTGTAAGGATCGCGGGAAAGCGGTGGATGCGAAAAGCACAAGACCGGTCTGAGTGGAGAGCCTTGGGGGAGGCCTATGTCCAGCAGTGGACGTCTTTCGGCTGACATGATGATGATGATGACTTTATAGTTAAGTCACTGGATACCAAATAACTGGCAGTATCACCGCTCAACGAATAAGCTTAGCCACTCAACAAGGAAATGCTGCCGGAATCTTTGGTATAATGCCAATACGGGCATTTTTTTTTTTTATCTAGCTAATCTAAGATTTACCCGCTTATTCATAAACGCACAATAGCTAAAGTATGCTTAAAATAAGCTTTGGCTTTATCTCTCATTGTAACATTTGAATTTGACAGAAATTGACAGAGCATTTATTTTGTTAGTATTGTTGGTTTTTATATCTTAAACTTACGTTTTATGTCAGTTTAAATTTAGTTTTCAGTTATTGTTTTATAAATCATGTATGTAGGTATTAAGTTTATGTCGTTTTTCCAATGTAATCCGAATCATTGGCCTCGTGCCGTAACTTTATTTTATTAAAGATAAAAAGATAAAAGATGTTTATTCAGTAAGTAGGCCGCACGGGAACTTTATTATAATTTGAGAAAAAAATAAGTGTTCAGAAGAAACAGCCCTCTGATGGACTCATACAAACATACGGACAGCAGAGTCTTAGTAAAAGGGTGCTGTTGACATCATTGTTGTTTTTTACTTGTGGGAGGACCTTGTACAGGGTCCGTCAGGGTTGGTACCACCATCTTATCCATTAACCTACCGCCAAGCAGCTGTGTTTGCATTGTTGTGTTCCGGTTTGGGGATAAGACAGCCGTGGAAATGACTAGCATAGAGGCATTCCATCTTAGTCCTCAGGGTTGGCAACGCATTTGCAGTCTTAGGATTGCGGTCTTGTGAATGCGAATGTCTATGGGTCTCAGTTTTCACTTACCATATCAGGTGGCCTGTGTGCTCGTTTGCCATCCTATGCCATAAAAAAAAATACATTTGGGTACGGGACCCTAAAAATGAATGAAATTTGTACGTACAGTTTTTCTTGTATATGTTCGTTGCCCAAAACTCCCAGCGTAACGTAACATTTGTACAAAACTCTTTGAGGCTGGCACCGGTTTTGTTAATCTTTACCTTTAGTAAGAAGTCACACGTGTTTGTATTTAGAGAAAAAACCTTTCGCGGGATCACAATATAAATGAAACGAGAATTGTAGACATTTGATGTTTTTTTCTGAATATGAATTATATCTACAGGGTGTCATCACATTCATTAGAAATACAAAACACTTGATTATGGCTCAGTTGAAGACGGATAGTTTACATTAGCCTTTTTTAACTATAGTTAACCGTATTATTTGTCACTCGATGTTATCAATCTAATTTAAGGCTGGTTTACACTTTGTAAAGAAGCAAGTGAAGGAAAAAAGTGATAAAGTTAGCAAGTTTTACATTGATTAAAAAATAATTTACTCATTGTTTAGGCCCAGTTTACACTTAGTTAAGTGTAAGTGTGAAGTTCATACATTTTATGTTTACTATTTGGCAGCGAATGTATGAATTTTACACTTGCACTTAACAAAGTGTAAAGGGGGCCTTACAAGTTGATTTTACTAATCACTTTACACCTGCACCTGTCACTTGCACTTGCTACTTCACAAAGTTTAAACAAGCCTGAAACATAACGGGTAGGGTAACAGCAAAAAAAATGGGATGAATTTATACTTGAAAAAAAAAACTTTAAAGTAAATTAGCAGTAAGAGACGTGGAGGGGTTGGTTTAGTTTAGAGAAAATGAGTGTAAAAATTAGATTTGGTTTTACCAATTTTAAGTCACCCTGTATAGTCAATTCTACCTTTGGGTTGATGATTAACTCCTGCACTTAAAGAAGCCTGTAGATAAAATGACCTTTCTGCAAAGTGATTTATTTATTTATTTATTTTATGGCATAGGAAGGCAATTGTGCACACAGGCCACCTAACTGTAACTGTAACCCATAGACATTCGCATTCACAAGACTGCAAATGCACTGCCAACCCTAAGGACTAAGATGGAATGCCTCTATGCTAGTCATTTCACCGGCTGTCTTTTCCCCAAACCGGAACACAACAATGCGAACACTGCTGTTTGGCGGTAGGTTAATGGATAAGATGCTGGTACCAACCCGGACGGACCCTGCACAAGGTCCTCCCACAAGTAATTGTCTGCAAAGTTACTTTCTATGAAATTAATTTCGACAAAATAAGGAAACTATCAGAGAAAGCCGTCTTTTTCATTTACGACGTCGTAAAAAAAAGGACAAATGCAAGTTAGAGTACCCATATTTTTTTTATTTTTTTTAACATTATTTTATTAGTATGGTTCTTAGCTAGGTTTTATAAAAATCTGTTTCGCCTATAACTTCTGAAAGTAGAAATTGCCGTTACAGCGAGCGGTAGCCGCTCTTAAAAGTAAATTTCTGGAAAGTTGTGAACTGGATAACTTTGCTAACTGGTCAGCACACAGGCAGTCAGTAGTTTCACGGTGCTAAGCACTTTCGTTTATGCTAACAGCTACACAAACTTTTCTATGTATTTATTGATATTTATTGGAAATGAGAATTAAGGCCTAGTAAATATTACTAAGCGGGAAAGCGGTGGATGCGAAAAGCACAAGACCGGTCTGAGTGGAGAGCCTTGGGGGAGGCCTATGTCCAGCAGTGGACGTCTTTCGGCTGACATGATGATGATGATGAAATATTACTAAGGGAATAAAGGCTTGTAGTACTGTTAGGCGATGGGCTTGCCACGTGTCACTAATACACTGGGAAACATCTTAGCCTACTTGTGCAAAATGTGGTTACCGAATTATCAAGAAGTTTTAAGACCTGTTGATAATTCTTTAGCTCTGCCTACCCCACTCTGGGAATGAAGGCGTGTGTTCTATGCAAAGCACCTTACACGTGTATTTAAGTGAAGTCGTAGTCAGCATTCTATCGGCCGGCGGCGTATCGAGCGTCGACATACAGTAATTATAAGTCAGTGCATATTTCGGAACCGCCGCGACCGGGTGCATTCGATCATAACATTTATAACATTTTAACATTTCTTGAACATTTTTAACTAACATAGTTTCTAAAGACTCTTATAACAAGTAGAACTTTTAAGTCAATAAACAACAATTAAAATACTCTCTTGTTTTAACATTCATCGCAAACCCAATCCGAGAATCCGAGTTTATGTATGTATGTACATACATACCTTCACGCCTGTAATCCCAGAGTGGGGTAGGCAGAGCTACAGAATTACCTACAACTTTAAAAACTTGTTGATAATTCTGTAATCACATTTTGCACAAATAGGCTAAGATGTTTACCAGCGTATTAGTGACGGGTTGCAATCCCATCGCCTAACAGTACTACAAGTCTTTATTCCCTTAGTCGCCTCTTACGACATCCACGGGTTGTATATGTAAAGTTACTATTACAATTACATTGTATAGTCCGCGGCACGCACCATGGGGTGACTGCAACAGTGTAAAGACGACAGTAGTTGGCCGCACTCGATCGTGACAGCTGCGATCAGCTAATTTATTACGTCTATGTACTAAAAATACACGTGTCGATATCCCTAAAAGTTTTTTCTCGATATGTACATTTCTGGTATATTTATGTCTATTTTATAATTATTTTTAATATTTGCAAAGAAAAGTAACGGTAAAACAGTTTAAGTCCGGCTAGCTTACAATAAATGTCATTTTTCAAGTCTTGTACTTTAAATGAAAATAATGTTTTTATAGCATTTGATACTGCATAAAAATGCTAATTCCCAACTTTTTTTTTTAGTATACATATAAGTACTGGAATAAATGTTTAAGCTTACCTCTTCGCCATATGTATATTTCAATATTAAATTTGATATAGAATACTTATTATCGAAAAAACAGCCCGGTGGAGGTCGTCTCCTATTCAGATCTTAGACCATAATATATTCAGCGTAATCTCTAATAGGGTGATAAGGTACGTTCCTAGGGTTCAGTTTGGCAGGGCATCACTGATTAAGAGACCGACCCCACCGGAGCTTAACGGTGCGTAAATAATAATAACGGTCCGTCAAAATTGACGCCATGTAATCACTATGACTCATTCTTTCGTTCACGCAACGACACCGTATTGTACGCGTCGGTGTGGAGGAACCTTAATTATCCATTATCGTTTTTTTCGCGTTGTACTTTCACAATTTCGTAATCCAGGTTCCTTACACTAAAATAACTAACTTTAACATCTTCAACATGTCAGTAAGTAAGTAACATCCATACTACATAGTATTATAAATGTGAAAATATGTATGGTTGTTTGTGAACGGATTGAGATGAAACTTGGCACACATATTGCTTAAGTCCTGGAATAGGACTTAGGATAGTTTTTATCCCGGAAAATGTGACAGTTCTCGAGGGAGCAGCGATAAACGACTTCTACGTGGACAGATTCGCGGGCGAAAGCTATATCTCACATACATTCACATCTATAACATTAGTAGGATTGTTGATGACGTCAAATTCGTCAGTCATTTGTCTGACTCACATTATGTCACAAACTGTGCGCGAAGCGTGAAGTCATTGTCGAGGAGACCCTGGCATGAATCATTCGACCATTAGACTAAAAACTAGAGCTACCTTATTACCTAACAAATAAAGTTGGTTATAGAGGCGTTAATTTTATTAAGTACGCGCATTAACTGTACGTAACAATGTCGGTAGGGAAATCTGACCACAATGTGTTGGAGTAGTTCTCAATACAATTAGTTGAATTTAAACGTCATAGTTTAACAGGAAAATTGAGTGATAATACAAATAAATTGGCGTTTGTTGGTAGGAAATCCCGTTATAACTAGTTCTCACCAGATATCTGAGGGATAGATAAAATAACAGTTGCTATGTCTGAACAAAATGTACGCTGTTCTTCCAGCTGGTGAAGAGGATAGAGCTACTGGACTCTTATATGTTTATCCTTTTCACTGCCTGGGACTTAACACACATTTTTATACACATAGTAGGTACAAGCCTAGAGTTTAGTTTAGTGTAGGTATACAAACTTTTTTTTAACTCTAGGCGTGTACTATGTGTACAAAAATGTGTATGTGTGTAATATTCTTGTTTGCACCACATACTCGCTCTTTGGTTAATCTTAAATAATAGTATAATGCTGGAACAAGCGCAGTCGTAAATCGATTTACCACACATCGCCATATCTGTTTATTTATATATTTTATATGCATTATTATATTTATATTATGTATTTACGTATATTTATATCTTATATACCCGTATCTTGTATATATTTTATTTAAACAGTTTTTTTTTTCAACGCTTTTTTTTTTCTTCGCACCGATCTTCTTTTTCTGTTTCGCCTACTGGTTGACTGGTAGAGAATGCCATTGGGCATTAAGTCCGCCATTTGTACTTTATTGTATTTAGTGCAAATAAGTTTAAATAAATAAATAATGAATTGAATAGGTAAATTATCACTACTAAGTAGACTTCAGTGGTTCTTGAGTTACAATCGGTTTAAATGTTTATACCTACCGAAAACTTATAATAACCCTACACTAAGCAGATTTCTAGAATTTATGTATATATACAGTGGTGGACATATAATTAGAAACAGTACATAAAACTTAGGTAAACACAGAATGAACTATCGTTATGAGTAAAAATTATAATGATTAAATCACTATTGACTATGCCAGAATATAGCCAATGAGTTAAAAAACTCATAAAATATTTAAAAAAGTAAATCTGTTCTATCTTTAATTATTAAAAGATTTTTAAAATCATGATAGTTGAATTTCTATTACTGGCCGCTTGGACAACTAATTAGAAACGGGATCCATGGTTCGTTCCATTTTTGAAAATAAAAATAAAACCTCTTTTTAAGCTTTTTCTTTTGTTTCGGCGGCAATTAAACGTCAATTTGGAAAATTACGTGAATAATAAGTATTGGTAAAAATGGGTAAAAATAGGTAAAAATAAGAGTTGTGACGAGTGAACCAGGCAATTAATCGTTAAATTACATTTAGATCGAAAGTGGACTTATAGAAGAATTGCTAAACATCTAGAAGGTTCTGTGAAGAAAGTTTTCAACGCTATTGCTCATTATAAAACTAACGGAACTACTAAAAGTGTTGTTAGAGAGGCTCGTCCAAGGAAAACATCTCCCCAGGAAGATTCGCAAATAATACGTGTAGCTAAACAAGACCCGTTCAAAGGCTCCAAAGAGATTAGGAATGAAGTTTTTTCACCTGATGACCCAAGGAACATTTCCTCGAAACTGGTACGCCGCAGATTAGTGGAAGCTAAATTGTTCGGGAGGGTTTCTCGAAAGGTACCGCTTCTTACCAAGCAACACCGAGAGAAGCGATTATTATTTGCAAAGAAATATCTTAACTGGACCGTACGAGAATGGAAAAAAGTGTTATTCTAGGATGAAACAAAAATAAATATGGTGAATTCAGACGGCAAACGCTACGTTAGACGTCCAATAAACCATGCTTTTGATTATAAATACACGAGGAGTATAGTCAAACACGGCGGTGGTAATATTAAAGTATGGGGATGTTTTTCTGGTTGCGGAGTTGGACCCGTCCGTAAGATTGAAGGTATAATGGATCAATTTCAATACAAAAACATCTTAGAAGAGACAATGATTCCCTACACCGACGACCATTTGCCTGTGACCTGGATCTTTCAGCACGATAACGACCCAAAACACACGGCCCGCAGTGTTAAATCCTTTCTTAGTGAGCAACGTGTTACCATGTTAGACTGGCCCTGAAATAGTCCCGATTTAAATCCAATTGAAAATTTGTGGTACGTCGTTAAAAAAAAAGTCTCCGTTAAACGTAACTCCAGTCAAAATGAACTTTACGAAGCCTTTGTTGAAGCATGGAACTCGATCCCACTCGATAAATGTATGAAATTACTTGAATCAATGCCACGTCGTTGCAGAGCCGTCATTAATAACAAAGGCTATGCAACTAAATATTAATTGTTAAGAAATTTAGTAAACCAAACATTATTTTACATAAATAATTTGAAATTGTTGACGTTGACACGTTAAAACTTTGATTTTTACCTCATTTCTTTAGTGTTTCTAATTACTTGTCCATGACGGATGGTACTGCAAATGTCGTTTAGTTGTTTGTACGTAACTAAATATCTAAATGGTAGTTGTAAACTCGGATATTTATTTGTTTTTTAATTAATTATAAGTTGTTGAACGTATTCTATGCATTTTGTTGTTTTATTTCCAAAAACAAAAGTTTTACGGCAATGTGCCTTGTATAATGTGAAATACGTCGCAAGTGTTTCTAATTATATGTCCACCACTTATATATATTTCATAGTTGTATAATAATATGTATGTAGCGTGTATTTAGTATGTATTTACCTATTAACTCATTTACTTTGTGTATGAGTATATTTATATGTAGTTTATGTATGTGTAAGTAGTTTCTTGTAGTTTAGTTTGAGTTCTGAAGAATTTAGTTTACACCGCCTGCCATGTATTTTTGTCATTATTATTTCTCTGTCCAAGGTTGTCTGGAAGAGATCGCTATTTAGCGGTAAGACCGCCTGTTGTATACCTATAGTTAAAATGTACTGTTCCGTGTTTTGTTTTTTTTGGTGTTCAATAAAGAGTATTTGTATTGTATTGTATTGTAAGCATGACCCGACATGCTCTCGCCCGGTTTTTGAATGACGTCGTCAAAGTAATGTTAGTTATCATTTTTATTTCGCCAATTTCACATTTTTTTTAATACTTACTTAGTGACGCACGCGAGGCTAAGACAAATCTCGCGAAACCTCGCTATACATACATACATACACTACGTCAAAAACCTTTCCCTCCCAATTCGGCAGTCAAAGTAGGTATAGTTTCAAAGTATAGTTTCTAAAAAAAAAAAAAACTTATTTTTATTACTTCTTGTGAGTTTTGACACATTTTCCTGCTCAACTACGCATGAATATATTTATTTTTTGTTTTATGTGAGATTCATTGTTGTATATTATGCTAGTTAAGTGTATTATTATATAAGCAATATTTAAAAAACGACTGACTGTTGAGTTTCTTGCGGCGTTTCTTCTCAGCAGTGGTCTGTGCGAAGCGCTGGTAGATTTTTGACATGTAAAAGTGCCCGTGCGGCCTCCTTACTGATCATAAGACTCATATTCGGCTGTCTACAGCTGAATGTAACCCTTTTTAGTGGCTTTAAACGTTATAATTCCTGAATTATTATCTTTATTCCTTTTACTTTTAACAATAACCTCAGGTTTTCTAATCTATTCGAAGGTTTTCTACATAAACACCGCAATAATACTATCCCCAAGGAAAAGGGATCGACTTTACGCGAGTTCATTCATACGTGAGTAAGATAGGGCTATATTTGCTGTCCCTATTTATATTTCATTCGTGCTTGAATGAACATGCGACACGTTTGGGCATTTGAGATCTATCTAATATTCAGATATTGGTTTTGACAAGTTTTACTTTGGAAAAGAGTATTTACTCGATAAATAAAGTGTGGTTGCCGGGTTAGAATAGTGCCACTCCATGTCTTCCCGTGGATGTCGTAAGAGGCGACTAAGGGAATAAAGGCTTGTAGTACTGTTAGGCGATGGGCTTGCCACCTGTCACTAATACACTGGGAAACATCTTAGCCTACTTGTGCAAAATGTGGTTACAGAATTATCAACAAGTTTAAAAAGTTGTTGGTAATTCTTTAGCTCTGCCTACCCCACTTTGGGAATGAAGGCGTGAGTTTATGTATGTATGTATGTATAAAGCGTTTATTAGTATTTTGGCCAATCTCTCTCAAACAAATTAAGACCATCCTGTTGTTTTCTTCGTTCGTCCTATCAACGACAAGTATGTCGTCATGATTATACGTTTTGGTTTTTGTCGCTTAATATTTTTTGTGACGGTAGTTTCTAAGTAATGAAGGAAGGAAGTTTCAAGATCGCAGCTGCCAAGTTATTAATAACTTATCAGTGGAGTTTTGAGTTAGGAATAGTTTTTAGGGTAGTACAGTCAACGTCAAAAGTAAGTGATCAAAATTAACATTACAAAACATGTTCAAGCGTGACGCCCCAGATAAAACAGATTATAACAAAGTGTCATTTTCAACTGAATATTTAATAAGTCAAAAGAAAATGAATGATCATTTTCTTTTGACTTATTAAATATTCAGTTGAAAATGACGTTTATGACGTTTATGAAAACGATGCCATAACTGTCTCTTTACAGAAAATTTCAATAAAGAATATATTTTTTTTTACCTAAGTGTCAAGTGTCCAACAAGATAAAGACAAAATGACAAAATCTCCAAATGAAAACTAGGGTAATCACGGCAGTTAAATAGGATTTATTTTAAATGTTGCAAAAAAAAACAAAGCGAAGTAGTAGGAACTTATTTCAACCCTTGACGGAAATGAGAGGTGTTATAGTTGTTTCGCGTGTTTGTCTTACGAGTATAACCGACATTAACCGAACGTCTGACTTGTATTCCGAGGTGGTCTTGAGAAGACATGAAGGCCCAAACATTCATATTCACTTACATGTGATAGTTTGGTAGTATTACTGACTATTGCTATTTTTGAAAATCAGTTTTATTTGAAACACTCAGTAATGACTTTAACTGTTTGAATGGCATGTCATTTACTTATGACACATTACGAGCTAATTTACTAATGCTAAACAAACTACAATAATCAGATACATCTGTCTTAATTTATTGTATATACTATTTTGAGACCCTATTGCATCAGTTTCTTTTGCTGTTGACTGTACTATAAGGGTGCATAGTCAAACTAAGAACCCTTTAGTTTCGCTATGTCCGCCCGTCCGTCCGTCTGCAGCCTAGCTCAGAGACTCTTAGTACTGTAATTTGGCATGAATATGAAATCGTGATCCGTTCGTGAATCGTTTTTTTTAGTGTACATAGTCATGTTTGGTAACTGTGCGCAGCGGGTAAGTGTGCGCAACCCCTTTGTTTAGGAATGGGGAGAGAGAAGTTTGTGATGCGTGTCGACAAGTTATGATGGTACAGAATTAGTTTATGCGAGAAAAACCCAGATGAAATATTCAGAATCCGGTGCTGTACCTTAAGTTAAAATTTGCTGTCATGGCGAAAATTGACACGAGTAAATGAACATTATATCTGTTAAAAATGTTGTAAGCCTTTTATTTTGCAAAACATTTGAAGCTATGATATGTCTCAATACAATGAGGTAAGTTTGATCAAAATCAGTCTGCTTAGAATAATAAAAAAGCCACAAAGTTCTCTTCACTGCGCACACTTACCCGCAGTATGGGTAAGTGTGTGCATTTGGAACTGGTTCAATTAAGGTGATTTTTCTTCGAAGTGGCAAAGTTTTATTGATAATTTATTGATTAAATCATTACCTAATTAAATGCTGTGCCAGATACATGTTTTAATTTTTCTTGAATACTTATTATTTGATTTTGATACTAGTTTGAAAAAAAAAGTGCGCACACTTGCCCCACATGACTCTAGGTACTTCTGCTACATGTAACGTGGGGAGGTAATTTTTTTCTCGTCTACCCCATAGTGTGGGGTTTTCTTAGATAGGTCTTTCAAAAGGATTGCGGGATTGTGAAACCAAGTAAACGTCAAACCATCGAAAACTGTCATTTTAGACGCATCTTGAGACCAGCATTACAGCCTAGATCAGTTTATTAATACGGGCCTTAATCACAGTTTGATTTTTGATCGTCCTGAGGCATAGTTACAAACAAGTGGCAACTTTCAGAAAGAGGTCACTCGTCGAATCCGACTCGGCTGGGCAGCGTTCGGGAAGCATCGCAGCACCTTTTCGTCCAAATTACCGCAGTGTTTGAAGTCAAAAGTCATTGACCAGTGTGTGTTGCCACAAATAATATAAGCTTGAAACAAAACTAATAATTATTTTGAGTTGATACTGTCTTTATCTAGGAGTGCGATATTGATGTGATTTGATCGCACTGCTAGATCAAAACAGTATCAACTCAAAATCCTTGCTAGTTTTTAAGTTCATAGAAGTTGTAATAGAGTTGATTTTTAATACCGTTGTATTTTGAGTTACTACTTTTTTATGTAGCATTGCGATATGTCATCGCACTGGTAACACACACTGGTCACACAAATAATCTAATTAACTCATTACATTTCCATCATCCAGTCCGGTACACAAATAGCAGAAGATCTTTTTTTTTATAATTATGTAGGTCTATTTGATTACAATCTTAATGTATAAAATGCGAGTAAATGCTTATTTAGTTTGTCAAAGGACATTTTTAACTTTGAAACGCTAACTTTGAAATACGTTTGTATTTCATCCGATAAAAAAATGAGGCTACGGTTAGATATTTGAAAAGCGAACTTGGCTCTTTAATGTAAATTTCTAGATAAAGTCTTAACATGAATTATTTACGAATAATAATTAAAAAAAATAGTAAGTCTGGACTTCTCCTACAATTTTTTTCTCATCAAAATTCCTTTTGCAAATTGTTTTCTTTACTGTGAAATCAGTATTACTTTAACCTAAAAAACTCAAACGCGCCAAGAAATATTAATACATATTCATGTCAGGAAAAAAAGTTTGCAAAGTTCGAGAATATTATTTGCTGTTACGTCTTTTTCAGGCGCTAATCATAATGTACGAGACTCTACTGAAAAACCTTACAAAACACGTTTTCTTTAGAAGTACCTATCAAACTTTAACTATAATTTTGTGTATGTTCCCACCCTTCCACACACTTTCGATCTGTATATCTCTTTCGTCAATCTTCCCTCATCCATCGTTTCCAAATGTCCGAACCATCGAAGCATGCCCTTTTCAATCTTAGTCACTACATCTTCTTTTATTCCACACTTCTCTCTGATTTTTTCATTTCTAACTCTATCAATCAGTTTCACACCACACATACTACGCAAAGAGCGCATTTCAACTGCATTTACACTACTTACATTTATATATAATACATAAATAATAACATGTTCATATAATACATACATATTATAATACTTAACTACATACTAAAACAATGTGTGATGAAGATGATAACACTGTACTCAAGTTCTTTCACAGAATAAAAATTGGGTAAATGAACTGGTTGGGAAACGATATATTCGGCGAAACATATTTCGGCCAAAAGGATACCGGTATTTGTATTTGAGCTCGATTCGTCATCGACAATATCTTCGTCCTCCAAAGCCAAGAATTAGTCACGAGCAAACACATGTATAGGTACTAATAGTAATTCTAATATTCTAATATTAAAAAGAGGCAAAGTTTGTGACGTAATGGGTTAATCTGTGGATATACTGAACCGATTTTGAAATTATTTTGCCAATAGAAAGCCACGTTATTTAACAGTGTCATAGGCTAATGAATGGCTGTATGAAACATGATGTCCTAAAGTGAATAAAATGCATTGTTTTCGCATACTTTATTTATTTTGCAATAATAAATTAAAGTATGTGAAAATATGATACAAAATGCAATTGTAAGATCGTTACCTAAACGTGTTGAATATTGTCTAAAATAAATTAAAGTATGTGAAAACAATGCATTTTATTCATTTTAGACATCATGTTTCAAATAGCCGTTTACTGAATCGATATCTGAATACAAAGGACCCCGCAGCAAACATAGGGAAAAAGTGGTTTCAGTCAAATCTCACGAAATTTTAGTATGATGTTGATTCAAATCTCCTGATTATTTTTTTATAAGGGCACAACTCTCTCAGATGTATACTTTCAGAAATAATCAGATTTAAAGTAAACACTTAAAGTATTTAAACATTTAAAGTATCCCAGCACTGCATTAATAGAGTTCATTAAAGATGCAGCAAATAGACGACGAAATAGGCCTTGATTGGTGCACTTGTATTATTCTGTATATAAATAGTGTATATATTATTGTAAAGATGGTGAAGTATCGTATTTTTAATATATTGTAAGTAATAAAATATTTCGTAATGAAGAAGCATTATTATTTTTGTAAGTCGAACCAAATCTACCTCGGCTAACAATCCGGTACTCATGCCATTGGGACGAATCAATAGTACACTCAATATCAATCAATATATACCTGTGCTTTTAGTACATTGTGTATTAAGGTCGGTAAGTAAGGAATTACGATCGAGGCTCTAGTAGAAGCCCGAAGTCGAAGACTGAGGGCTTTCTGAGTCGAGGTTCGTAATTCCCGTACCGCCCGTGAAACATACAATGTTTTTCATCACATTTGCGAGTAAATAAATAAAATTTCATTAATTGTTTTTGCTGCATGGATAATATCTGGCGGTGTTGCATTTAAATTACACTCATCGGACGATGACGACGACATTTTTTATAACTTTTTTACTTGTCTTCAAATATAAAATGTAAATAACTATGCTATGAATTATAGCTTTAATACACAAGTTAGCACAACTATTAACTACGAATTACTTGAACTTTTTTTAAGCGGATGGCGAGCGGACTCCACAGATTATACAAATGTTTCGTTCAGAAACGTTAAGGGCAAATACTTACGTAGGTATACATACAGCCCTGAAGGAGTGTAAAAAAACGACGTTTTGATACAGAAAACTATTAAAATCGATTATTTAGAACATTAATTAAGTATTTAAGTAACATGTAGCGAGATTGCAATGAAATTCCTGTTTAAACAACATTTTAAGGCAATTTTTCAATTGCGTGTAAACTCTTTGCTTGAACTTGCATGAACTGTGTGCTGTGCTATAAATTAAAAAAAAATTACTTACCTACCTTGGGTTTCATGGTAAAAAGAAAGGTCGAGGGTTTTATATGGGGCATTGCGGCTAAGTTAACCTGTATGTTTAGATACTGTTTACGTGCAAGTGTGATGAAAAATATTTTACTGAGACTGAGACTTGACTCCACAGTCAAACTATAAACATAGTTTTGTGGAGCGATTGTGTAAAGCAAATGTTTTGTATCTTTTTGCGATAATAAATGGTTGAATATTAAATAATAATAATACAGGGTTTAAACTGGCGGACATAACTGACAGTTGGTGACGGCATGAAGTCAGAACGTCAGTAAATGTCAGTGTGTATCATTCCAATATATCGAGTTTAGAAAACACGTCGCTTAAATAGAAAAAATATACTTGATTATATCTGAAAGTATACATCTGAGAGAGTTGTGCCCTTATAAAAAAATAATCAGGAGATTTGAATCAACATCATACTAAAATTTCGTGAGATTTGACTGAAACCACTTTTTCCCTATGTTTGCTGCGGGGTCCTTTAATAGTGTAAATTTTTTTTCAACACAACCGGTTTTGATTACCGAGCTGAGTACAGCTTCTTTTTTAAATGTATGAATGCAGTTTTTCTTCTTATTAAAATCGATGACATGTTTCCTAAGAGCAGATCTTCGTATGTCTTGTAGTTTCAGACTTTCCCATACTGACCGATTTAAATGAGACACCCTGTATATTAACCCAATTTTTTTTTATTGCCCAACGAAGTGGGCACGGGAACAGCTAGTTATAAGTATAAATAAAGATATACCTTATGCTCGAAATAAACATTTTTTATTCTTATTCTTACAGGCAAATTAGACCGTCGTTTATGAAGCGGGCCACTGGCATAAGTTTTCTTGTTTTATTTTACTTGTAATTAAATTATTGCGAATACGTAGTGTCTATGTCGATCATCTTCGCAGCGTATCTCTAATCTGCAAACAGGAAGTCAGATAAAGTTAATTTGCCAATGTCAGCACTCCCAGTCATTGTTCCCAAGTCTTGACAATGACTCCTAGCGGCTAGATACGCTACAGTGGCTGCGCTGTATGCATTCCCCTGTTAAGATGAGTCAAGTGACCTTGCTGTATACGCTGCCTAGTGCGTATTATATGTCACAGCGTAATTTTGTTTTTAGGTTTTAGGGTGTTTTTTTTTTTACACTTATGTATTGTGATATTTTATTTTTAATCCTTTAATTATTATTTTTGGACTTACTAATTTTATGTCCAATTTAATTTATATGGTCTTATAAATGGATTAAGCTTATTTGGAATAAATATAGTTATTACTTTTATTATAATCAAAGTGCGTAAGTTGGAAACTGTCATAGTTAGGGAAATGTGTTAGAAGGAACGTCATATATTTTAGGTTTCTGTTTCTGAAATTAAAGCATTTTGAAACGTAATTATTTGTCAAACATACCCACTCAAGTTTGTAACACCAAATAATTTTAATAGGACAACCTCTTTTCAGACAGACGCCCGACGAGGCCCCTTTATATATTTTATTTATTTACATAATCCCAGCCAAGATGAGTTTTGGTTTGTATAAAATGAAGTTTTTAAATTTACTATAGAATAATAAAGATAGAAAGGACAATCCCTCGCTAAGCTGCACTACTTACAAGTACTTTACAGTAACCTTCATTACGACTGTCAGTTTTATTCCACCTTGGAGTCCCGGCCTACGGTCCAGAATACTCTAACAGCGGCTTGTATATTTGCATGTCTCACCCGTACGCGCCGCGAGTGAAGCAAACGCAACAGAACGTGCCAAGCCGGATAAGGGTCTTCCGAGACCTTTCGACGCCGAATCGGCTTGAGCCGGTAAGAAAAAGTTTTATGTCCATACAATAAGAACGAGAACGACCTCGCTCGGTTCGGCTCTTCGCGATTCGGCGTTGCGAACGGAACGACGTCGTTTTCGCTCTTTTTGCATGGACATATGGTCCTAAGGTCATATGGTCGATAGGTCCGCGACGACCCTAAGTCGGGCGGCGTTTGCTTGCAATGCGCTTCGACGCAACTCTAACGCCCGAGGGTCAATAGGTAATAGAGACTCTTTAAGAATAGAATAGAATAGAAAAATGTTTATTCAACAAACACATCAACACAGGGGTACATCATAGAAAACATACAATAACATAGTACAATTACTTCTTATCCCCTAACAAGCGACACCATTAAATTAAAAAGGTACAATGAGGATGATGTGCCGAAATGGTCTCCACTCAGCAAAATGTTTGGCACGGGGATGACAACCGGGCTGGTTTTCAGGAGAGCCAGGCGGGCTGTTTGGGACAGGGTACTGTGACTTACGAAGGATAACTACATACATTACAATATTACAAGGGATTGAATGAAGATGTTACATACAGACATAATAAGCTATTCTCCTGAAACACCATAAATTAAAGATGGTAAAAAAAAAGGCCGGAGAATAACTATTTCCAACTAAACTATGACAAAGGTATCCAGGTGGAAGTGACAGAGATCGGATAAGACGTCACCAGGGCTTTAATACCAGTGAATAATTAACGTCTCACGACACGTCACTGTAAATTAAATCATCTATTGTTGCCAAACTAGATATTAGGGTAAAGTAGGTAAGAGTGATAAAAAGATAAACAAAGATAAAAGATGTTTATTGAGCAACTAGGCCGCACGGGCACTTTTACACGTCAAAAATCTGCCAGCGCTTCGCAAGAGACCACTGCTAAGAATAAACGCCGCAAGAAACTCAACCGTCAGTCGTTTTTTAAATATTGCTAATGAATGATATTATACACAATAATAAACTTAACCTAGCATGACAAAAAACAATGAATCTAAATATATAAAAGGAGAAACTGACTGACTGACTGACTGACTGACTGACTGACTGACTGACTGACTGACTGACATATCAACGCACAGCCTAAACGGCTAAACGTAGGCACTTGAAATTTGGAAGGGACGTAGCTTAGGTACCGTAGAGGTGCACTAAGAAAGGATTTTGATAAATTCTACCCCCAAGGGGATAAAATAGGGGATGAAAGTTTGTATGAAACTTTGTCAATTTTAAACCGATCGGGCTGAGACTTTGCATGCATATAGCTACTATGATATAGGCATCCTCTAAGAAAGGATTTTGATAAATTCCACCCCTAAGGGGATAAAAAGGGGATGAAAGTTTGTATAAATCTTCTTAGATTTTCGACTGATTGAACTGAAATTAAAGATTGGAGCTACTATGGTGAAGACGTCCGCTTAAATAGGATTTTGATAAATTCCACCCCTAAGGGGATAAAAAGGGGATGAAAGTTTGTATAAATCTTCTTAGATTTTCGACTGATTGAACTGAAATTAAAGATTGCACTATGGTGAAGACGTCCGCTTAGATAGGATTTTGATAAATTCTACCCCCAAGGGGATAAAATAGGGGATGAAAGTTTGTATGAAACTTTGTCAATTTTAAACCGATTGGGCTGAGGCTTTGCATGCATATAGCTACTATGATATAGGCATCCTCTAAGAAAGGATTTTGATAAATTCCACCCCTAAGGGGATAAAAAGGGGATGAAAGTTTGTATAAATCTTCTTAGATTTTCGACTGATTGAACTGAAATTAAAGATTGGAGCGACTTTGGTGAAGACGTCCGCTTAAATAGGATTTTGATAAATTCAACACCCATGGGGATAAAATAAGGGATGATGGAGGATGTAAATGTATTAATTTGAACCTATCAGTACCTAATGGAACGAAAAGGAAGAGAGGAGTGAATGTTGAAGGATGGTCAGGGGTCAAAAAAGAACACGTTCTAGGTAGGGTTTATACTGTTCATACAAACAATACAGAATGCTACCACCTTCGAATGCTTCTACATGAGATCAGAGGCCCAATTTCATTTGAAGCGTTGAAAGCTGTAGATGGTCACTTACATCCCACTTTCCAATCCGCGTGCAAGGCTCTAGGTCTACTCGAAGATGATCGTCATTTGGAGTCAGCTCTTGAAGAGGCAGCACTTTGTCAAACACCGCATATGATTCGAGAGCTTTTTGCTATAATTTTATTGTTCTGCCAGGTTTCCGACCCCTTATGTCTTTGGGAAAAATACAAAGAATACCTTTCTGAGGACTTTAAAAAACAACTGGAAAGCCAAGGTGACGTGGATGTAGAGCACTCATCGGACCTGATATTTAACAAATGCCTGTCGGTATTAGAGGATGCCGTATTATCATTAGGCGGCCGTCCTCTTAAAGAGTATGGATTACCTCAGCCAATTCCATCAATACAATTTGGAAATAGAGAGTACATGAAGGAGACCAGTTACGATACAGTGGCCTTAGAAGACGCAGTAAGACAAAATGAAGCATCCTTGAATGACGAGCAACAGGAAGTTTACAGTAAAATTATCACAAGTGTAGACGCAAATGACGGTCGAATATTCTTCTTAGACGCACCAGGTGGAACTGGTAAAACCTTCCTTATTAATTTACTTTGGCGAAAGTAAGAAGTACTCACGGCATTGCTCTGGCTGTGGCGTCGTCGGGCATAGCTGCTACATTACTCGAAGGTGATCGAACTGCTCATGCTGCTTTTAAGTTACCACTCAATTTAATCACTGCCGAGACTCCCATTTGCAACATCTCCAAACAAAGTAATTTTGCTGAAGTAAGAGTACAAAAATAATCGTGTGGGACGAAATAACGATGGCTCATAAAGGTGGTATTGAAGCCTTAAACAGATTACTAAGAGATATAAGGGGTGATACAAAATTAATGGGTGGAGTAACAGTTTTGCTGGCCGGAAACTTTCGGCAGACTCTACCAGTGGTGCCAAAAGGAACCAGAGCTGACGAAGTAAAGTCGTGCATTAACTAATTTGTGGCCCCAGGTTAATATTCTTAAGCTCTCTAAAAATATGAGAGCACATTTGGGCGGGGATGAGTCTGCTGGTAGATTTTCAGATCTCCTTTTTAACATCGGTAATGGTGATTTTCCATCGTTTGATGGAATGATAACCATCCCGGAAGAATTGTGCACAGTTGTTACTACGATTCAAGAATTACTGTCTAAAGTTTATCCAGACATTATTCATATACATGACAAGCCTATTGAATGGTTATGTGAGCGTGCCATTCTTACTCCAAAGAACGATCAAGCAGCAGCTATCAACGATATACTGCTCATGTCGTTTGAGGGCGAAGAAAAGGTCTATACTTCGATTGATACTGTGGTTAATACAGATGACGCTACTAATTACCCTGTAGAATTTTTAAATTCATTGAAACCGCCAGGTTTGCCTTATCATAAGCTTATTCTGCGTGTGGGCACTCCAATTATGTTGTTTATTAATTTAAAACCACCAAAACTTTGTAACGGTACGAGACTGCAAGTGAAAGCGTTACATCGCAATATAGTGGAAGATAATAAGTGTATAGTGATATTAACTGGGTGAATTTAAACGATTACAGTTTCCCCTAAAAGTCTGCTTTGCCATGACAATAAACAAGTCTCAGGGGCAAACTCTCAAATTTGCGGGTATTAACTTGAGAGAACATTGCTTCTCTCAGGGACAGTTTTATGTTGCTTGCTCTCGAGTAAGTTCACCCAGTAGCTTGATTGTTTTAGCGCCGAATGACGGATTAGTTAAGAATATTGTGTACAAAGAAGATTTGAAGGCCCTATTTTTTTACACACGCTAAAAAAAGTAAAGCCGCAAAAACTATACATAATTAATAATAATACTTCTTAACGCGAGCGAAGCCGCGGGCAAAAGCTATGTCGATATAATTCTGGCCAGGGAGGACGTCTAACTATTAAATTACTTTAAACTATGGATGTACTTAACTGCGATAAACGAGTTCTACGCGGACGAAGTCGCGGGCAAAAGCTAGTCTCACATAAAAGCAAAAATTTATATATTCATGCGTAGTTGAGCAGGAAAATGTGTCGAAACTCAAAATTGTCACAAAACTAATAAGTAACAGTGGATGCGAAAAGCACAAGACCGGTCTGAGTGGAGAGCCTTGAGGGAGGCCGATGTCCAGCAGTGGACGTCTTTCGGCTAACGTGATGATGTAAGAGTACCTCAGTTAATTAACCAGACCTAAAAATCCACAGGGTTTTTAGAACCGTGAAAAACAGAGTGAGTGGAAGTGTGGAATACAACTTAAGAGGCCACGTCATATCAAACCTTAAGAACAATAGTGACCTAAATCACAATGTCAGCTTTCAAAATACATACATACATACATACCTTCACGCCTTCATTCCCAAGGCGGGGTAGGCAGAGCTACAGAATTGACAACAATTCATTTTGTGCTAAGGTAGTAAAATAAAATACCGTTTCTAGATTTTACACTGCTGATTACAGTAAAAATATCTTTGGATTTTTTTATGCAGTAGTTTTTTTATATTTAGAAAAAACAGTAAAAAAAGTTGGATTGTGAATGTTAGGAATACACTTATAGTGCCCTTAGTCCATTTATTACAAAAGGAATTCAAAAAAATATAATACTGTCAAGTTCATTGTTTATCTGTCTGACGGATTACTTGATTCTGACGACACGCTTTCAATTCTATACAAAATAGTTTATTTATTTTAATGGCGTCTACAAATTACGTACCTAATTAATTAAATTACGCAAAATAGCAAATTTGTGAACGAACGGCAGCGAATGATTGACATGACATGAAAGTCAGTTTTGTTTACTGTTTAAAGTAACTTTTTTAAATTTTATATCAAGCTAAGATCACGACATCAGTATTCTTAACTTTGTATATACGGTCTTTTTAATGACTATTTCTTTAATAAATTATTAACGACGAATTTAAATTAAATAAAGAAAAACCAAGAAATACGGGTAGTCTAATTTTTAACCAGCTATTATAAACGCGAAAAAACAATAATGCTTTTTTTTTGAAATGTTGTCAATTTGCACAATTAGGCTAAGATGTTTAACAGTGAATATTAGTGACAGGTAGCAAGCCCATCGCCTAACAGTACTACAAGCCTTTATTCCCATAGTCGCCTCTTACGACTTCCACGGGAAGACAAATGGAGTGGCACAATTCTAAGCCGGCAACCACACGGCAAATGTATCATTATAGAGACCTAAGACGAAATTTAAAATTTCTGAATTAGGTCACTATTGTTCTGATAGTCTGATAAAGTTGGTAGTTTTACACGATCTGGATTTCAATAATCATAACGCCAATCAGTATCAGTTATTTAGATATATGGAACTTGATAATATTTCCTTAAGACTGTGCATGACTCGATGTATGAATGTTGAAGAAGCGAAAGAAATTTGTCAAGATCGTAGCAAGTGGAAAGAAGTGGTCTCTGCCTACCCCTCTGGAAGTCAGGCGTGATTTAATGTATAGAAGAATGTTACTTAAACGTTAAAACATTAGAAACAAAATCCTCGGCAGTTATATTTTTTGGCTGAATCTTCGGAGCCCGACAATCTTCCACGATGATTTTTGATTTAATACATAGATACATACGTACACTCACGCCTTTATTCCCAACGGCAGTAGGCAGAGCTACAGAATTACCAACAACCCTATAAACTTGTTGTTAATTCTATAACCACATTTTGCACCGGACAGGTTGCAAGCCCATAGCCTAACAATACTACAAGCCTTTATTCCCTTAGTCGACTCGTACGACTTCCACGGGAAGACATGGAGTGGCACTATTCTAAGCCGGCAACCACACGGCACTGCACTTTGATTATATAGTTGAGTATTAATAACTTCTTAACACGTTCACGGACAGTACGTCGAGAGACGTAAACTGAGACCCTCGTGATATGGCACTACGGCTGTGGCCGGTGTGTTTAATCTCACCAAAAACGGAACTCCGTCCACGGCCGGCTATTTCTCATAGCATTTATGGGAAGCGGATATATATGGGATGGGCACTCTGTGCCGTTTTTGGTTTAAACACAAGCCGCTAGTGTCACAGCAAAACAGCTCGAGGGCAACCTCAACCTCATGCACTACTCTTAAACGGGAACGACGCGTGTTGTGGCACATCACGGCTGTGGACGTAACGGCTGTGGACGAGCTGCCACATTTGGTAAGATTTTTATTGTACTAAATTACATACATATATTTTCCGTCATAAAGTGGCACAATGTTTGACAAACGTTAAATGTGGCAGTTCGTCCACGACCGTAGAAAAATTTGTATGAAATTTATTTGTGCCATATCAAACAATTTCGAGGATGGTGCTGTGTCCGTGAACGTGTTAATCATGGTAAACAATTTTTTCGATAAATGGTGTAATTTTAAAGTAAGCAGCAATTATTTGAAAGGCTGCCATCAACGAGCGCGCCAATTATCTCCGTCTCACGTTCTTCGTGCCGAAGCAAATAAAGCTATCCTTTTTCATTATTGTGTGGGTGTGGAGTTAAGTAGACACACACGCGGGCCGCTTTGCATCTTCACGGAAACTGCATCCAAGGTGCAGTAAAGCAGCAGTTTAATCTTCAAAATCTCATAATACACTAAGAAGCTTATCGATATCACAGGCGATAAAAGCTTTAGCAGTTTCCCGCTCAATATAGTTTATCGGTACCAACTTGGAAATAAACTTTGATTGAACTATCTTCGGCATACTCGCGGCTTAGATCGGCTTATCTGTGTGAGAGAGCTTTCCTTACGAACAAAACAGATTAATCCACAAAAACAGTAATTTATATTTTACATGACAGGGAAAGGGGTAAAAATTAGGTAAGTCTATAAAAAAAAACTTAGAGGCAGAGCTACCGAGAGACGAACTGTAGGTAGGCCTCCAACAAGATGGAGTAACAACCTTGTAAGGATCGCGGGAATGCGGTGGATGCGAATAGCACAAGACCGGTCTGAGTGGACAGCCTTGAGGGACGTCTCTCGGCTGACATGATGCTGATGATGACAGGCAGAGTAGAGATCAATAAATAATATACAGGGTGGTCCAAAGACTGACGTCTAAAAAAAATATTAAGATGCCTCACATCCGGGGCTATCCGAATATACCCCATGTATGTTGGCCGATTTTTTGTTGTTTTCGAGTAATTAATTTTTAAAGATTTTTTCAAGAATTTTCGGGCCGAGCCATTTATTAACATGTAACTTTTTTTGGTTACGTTTTTCCTGGATTTTTTATTTTGCGACATTATCCTCACAAACTGTACTTTCACACATACAATAATCAGCTTCCCAACCTTAACGCAAGTTACAATAAAATTGACCAAAAGTGAAAGTTTTACCTTTGAGCAAATCGAAGTATGATTTTGTAAATTAAAAAAAACCTAAAAATCTTAGAATTCAAAGATCAGAAGTAATTTTAAAAACTTGGCCAGTCTCTAAACTTTCAGAATAATACAAAAAAAGTGACACTTAATAGGTCATAATTTGCTGGATTCGACTTTCAAACGTACTAAGGTAGAATGTGTAATAAAGAATCTGTAACATAAAAACTGTTTTTTATTTGGTCGAACCTAATTTGGTACTGGCCATCAATAAAGCCGTGTATTTTTATGAACAAATAAATTTGTTCTTCCTTTGTCTTAAGAAAGGAATCACGTCTTTTATTGTGAAATGACTAATAGTTACTTCTGCTCTCGTTACGTTTAATTTCTGAATTCTTCTCGCTTTGTTAACTGGACTCTGATTGATTTGCCTTACGACCGATCTGTGCTTGTGTTTTGGACTTTTGCACTTAGCCTAGTGATTGAATTTACTTTCGTGTAGCAACATGAACTACACTCTTAGTGATTATGCAGAGATGCATAATTATTATGGTGCAGCTCAAGGTAATGGACATTTAGCGGCAAGGCTGTACCGGCAACAATTGGAGCACCGGGAAGCCCCACGGCAGCATTATTACCCGGACCACAGAGTATTCATAAACACACATTTGACACTGATGGCTGGACGTGATCCTGGCCATCCAACTCAATAAGGAGTTCCCAGAGTGGATCGAGATAGGAGGGATGAAGTCTGGCAAAGGCAAAGTTTTTAAAATTACTTCTGGTCTTAGCTTGCTTGCATAGCTTCCAGTTCTGTTATTAATCCTCCTTGAACTTGTAGACGGGTCTCTTTGGATTTCTGCCAAGAATTCATCCCTTCTATCTGGATCCACTCTGGGAACTCCTTCTTGAGTTGGATGGCCAGGATCACGTCCAGCCATCAGTGTCAAATGTGTGTTTATGAATACTCTGTGGTCCGGGTAATGCTGCCGTGGGGCTTCCCGGTGCTCCAATTGTTGCCGGTACAGCCTTGCCGCTAAATGTCCATTACCTTGAGCTGCACCATAATAATTATGCATCTCTGCATAATCACTAAGAGTGTAGTTCATGTTGCTACACGAAAGTAAATTCAATCACTAGGCTAAGTTCAAAAGTCTAAAACACAAGCACAAGTCGGTCGTAAGGCAAATCAATCAGAGTCCAGTTAACAAAGCGAAAAGAATTCAGAAATTAAACGTAACGAGAGCAGAAGTAACTATTAGTTATTTCACAATAAAAGACGTGATTCCTTTCTTAAGACAAAGGAAGAACAAATTTATTTGTTCATAAAAATACATGGCTTTATTGATGGCCAGTACCAAATTAGGTTCGACCAAATAAAAAACAGTTTTTATGTTACAGACTCTTTATTACACATTCTACCTTAGTACGTTTGAAAGTCGAATCCAGCCAATTATGACCTATTAAGTGTCACTTTTTTCGTATTATTCTGAAAGTTTAGAGACTGGCCAAGTTTTTAAAATTACTTCTGATCTTTGAATTCTAAGATTTTTAGGTTTTTTTTAATTTACAAAATCATACTTCGATTTGCTCAAAGGTAAAACTTTCACTTTCGCTCAATTTTATTGTAACTTGCGTTAAGGTTGGGAAGCTGATTATTGTATGTGTGAAAGTACAGTTTGTGAGGATAATGTCGCAAAATAAAACATCCAGAAAAAACGTAACCAAAAAAAGTTACATGTTAATAAACGGCTCGGCCCGATAATTCTTGAAAAAATCTTTAAAAATTAATTACTCGAAAACAACAAAAAATCGGCCAACATACATGGGGTATATTCGGATAGCCCCGGATGTGAGGCATCTAAATATTTTTTTTAGACGTCAGTCTTTGGACCACCCTGTATACCTGACTTTAATTCGCTCAACACAACGACCAGACGTCTTCAGAATGACGGCGACCCGCTACCGACCGATCTAGCCCGAACAGCAAAGAGCAGTACAATATCCTGCGGAAAGGCATCTCACCTATATTTAATTTGCATTAGTTGTATTTTTTGTGTTATCTTCTCTGTAAATGTATATTTAAGTTTCTTTATTGATCTACATGAATATAGACGCGTGCAAAACGATAACGGGGTAATGTCGAACTACTTTTTTAGAAAGTGACATCTGACGGAAAACATGAGGATAAAGCCGGCCGAATTATTTGACAAGTGCGACACATAATTTAGGACTTTGCGCGCTCTGTTCAAACAAATATTAAACAAGGTGGCATATATGAACTACCAAGGAAACTACCTTTACCCACTTTTTGACGTTTTTGATGTATTTGATTGCATTTATAGTTATTAACTTACATACATACACATACATAAAACTCACGCCTTCATTCCCAGAGTGGGGTAGGCAGAGCTAAAGAATTACCAACAAGTCTTAAAACTTCTTGATAATTCTGTAACCACATTTTGCAAAAGTAGGCTAAGATGTTTCCCTTAGTTGCCTCTTACGACATTCACGGGAAGACATGGAGTGGCACTATTCTAACCCGGAAACCACACGGCAAGTTGGTAACTTAACACGTTCATGGACGCGGATGCTATAGCAGTCGTGTATCATACCGGCTATAGCATGGGCGTCATAAATACGGGGGTCAAATTAAAATGGTTTTGTATTACTGTCCGTGAACGTGTTAACCTATGTTTATCAATTATAAAGTAAACGTATATTATGTATAATTCTTGGCATCAGAAGGTTGTTAAATCATTTTAACATCCTTTATTATGATCTCAACTCAAGACTATGAATAAATAATAAATGGTATGAGAAATTACCTGTAGAAAGGCTCCAAATGCGGTAGAGTGATGATATTAAGAGAACAGGTGGGTTATTATGACGTAACTATGCAGTTCATTTTACGGCGAGCGTAAAGGACAGAGCTATAGTAGTTAAATAGCTCTGTCCTTTTCTCTCAGCAAAAACTGAAATGCATAGCTATGTCATAATAACTCCGCTGCTGACTGAAGCGGTTCCAGGTGGTGGAGGATAGTGAGGTAATCTAGTTGAGAAACGCTATATATAAGAAGAATCAAGTTTCAAACCAGTCAAATGTGGCAAAAACATCCTGTATTTTTTGTCACAGATCAAAAATACACACACAGTAGTAGTATATGGGTCACAGTTTCCACTTACCATCAGGTGGCCTGTGTGCTCGTTTGCCTTCCCACGCCACAAAAAAAAAAAAACTTTTTGATATGGAGATTTTTACTCCAAATAAAAACAATAGTATTTAAATTAGTATTGAATTGTTTTATATAAACTAAGGGAATAAAATAGGTGTTTTGAGATAGTTTGTCATATTTAGTTTTGGAGTAATTTTGTTTGAAGGTAAGCGGGGCGTCAAAAGTATGAACATTTAATATTGCATAAATATTAAACTGAATTTCAAACCGGAAATTTACTGATTGTTTCGCAACCTTTACAGTAAAGGGCTTAATCAAGTTTAAAAGGGATTAAATAAATATCCCAACAATCTTTATTGAAGGTCGACCCTTATACGAAATACATTTTGCATGGTTACTACTAACCCCTACATTCGTAACTTTGCTGTCGGCATCCCTTTCATTTGCTATCCAAAACTGAATAGATGGATATGGATGGATGGAGCTAAATTTACTTTTAACATTAATTTTCCTAAGGCCCTAAGTCTTCAGATAAATTATTGACAAGGGTGTTACTAAATTAAAACTGGGTCACTGAATTTAGCGCCGAGGCTTAAATAATTAGTAATGGGCGGACGACGGGTACAAAGTACGTCAAAATAATGTCAAACGATATCCGTAATATGAATATGACTGCAAATGATTTAAAGAAAAAGAACACCACTGCAAAAAAGTTATAGAATTTTATGGTAGAATAAAAAAAAAATAAGTTATTTTCAGTACATTCCTTTTATAGTTCAATATCTACACTTAAATAGGGAAAATGACCTATCCACAGCTACAGCCGTAAGAGGGGCGCTTTCGTAAAGTGATACTTCAGTACTTTCTATACAAAATATTTATAGATTTATAACGAAAACTGCATATACGCACCTTCGTTAGAAAAAGGGCACAATGTAATATATGATTATAGGGGCAATTGTGCCCTTGTCCTACCGAAGGTGGGATATTTTCACACATAGATAGTACTCGAAATTTCATAAAAGTCTTATCCATCTTGTGCTTTCGTCACCATATTGCATCCGTCGTCCGCCCACTCCGCTTGTGAACCGTGACGTTCACAAGCTCAACACGCGAAATAAGGATAAACTCGTAGTCCCAGGTCACCGTCTTCGTAAAGTAAGCACATCATTCGTGGGGAACTGTATACGCTTCTACAATAAGATACCTACCGATATTGTCAATATGCCATTCACTAAATTTAAGTCTCGCATTAAGCGCTGCTTGCTGGGTAAGGCATATTATACTATAAATGACTTCGTAGATGATAAAGACGCTTTTAAGTAACTAGTATGAGCTATTACTGAAATTGTGGTTAATTTTAAGCATTTTGAGTAGAAATATATCTAATATGTAAGCACTGAGCAGCGCTTATTGTTAAATGCCTTTAAGCCAATGATGTAGACATTTAAGTTTACCTAATGTATCCTTTTTTGTTAGTTTTTTATTTTATTTTATTGGTTCTTGTGCACAAGACACTTAAGAAATGAGAACACATTGTGATGTTTCTCGCCGGACAGTTCCCTTTTTTATTGATATATTTTGTCCGGCAGCATGGGCATGTCATGCTCACTCTAAGGTCTTTGCTTACGGCGGCGTCGTTGATCGGGTCGCCACCTTCCCGAACACATGGTTGAGGGAGGCGATGGCTGAGATACGCGTCATACTCGTGAACGGGTGCTGTCTGTGGGGTCCGGTCTGTTCACGCTTGCAAGGACCTGTTATTCAGTTAATTATTTTAATCATCGTTCCTGACGTTGAGACCTCGTCATGTTGTTCTCCTAGACATAAGGTATTTTATTTGTATTTTATTGTCTTTACATTTGTAATGATTTTATTTGTGTTAGTTTTAAAAATAATTATTTATTACTTTATTACCTTGTAATGTAATTTAGATACTTTTAAGTATTATTGTATTTAAACATTGATAAAAAAATGACCTTCTGCTGGAGTTTCTTGCGGCGCTTCTTCTCCGCAATGATGGTCTTGTCCGAAGCGCTAGTAGATTCACTCCATGTTACCGACGTGTAAAAGAGCCCTCATGTGGCCAATTTACTGAATAAATATTTTGTATTTGTATTTTGTATTTTGTATTAATAATTACGTTGTGAAGGAAATGTAGCCACTTTAGATGTTTTAATAAGAGTAAGAATGGCTTTTTAATAAATAATTAATTATACAAATTACCTTGTTTTACATAGACACATACATACCTTCACGCCTTCATTCCCAGAGTGGGGTAGGCAGAGCTACAGAATTACCAACAACTCTAAAAACTTGTTGATAACCTCTGTAACCACAATTGACAACATTAAAAAAAAAAAGCGTTATTTATTTTTCGCGTTTATAATAAGCTGGTTAAAAATTAGACTACCCGTATTTCTCAGTTTTTCTTTATTTAACTTAAATTCGTCGTTACTAATTTATTAAAGAAATTGTCATTAAAAAGACCGTATATCCAAAGTTAAGAATACTGATGTCGTGATCTTAGCATGACATAAAATAAAAAAAAAGTAACTTTAAACAGATACAGAACTGATTGTCATGTCATGTCACTCACTTGTCAATCATTCGCTGCCGTTCGTTCACAAATTTGTTATTTTGCGTAATTTAATTAATTACATAATTTGTAGACGTCATCAAAATAAATAAACTATTTTGCGTTTACTGATTTGCATCTGCTTTGAGTTTCATTCGTCAGACAGATAAAAAAATAACATGACAGTTGTATTTTTTTTTTTAATAACTGGACTAAGGGCACTATAAGTGTATTCCTAACATTCACAATCCAACTTTTTTTACTGTTTTTCCTAAATATAAAAAAAACTACTGCATAAAAAAATTCAAAGTTATTTTTACTGTAATCAGCAGTGTAAAATCTAGAAACGGTATTTTATTTTACTACCTTAGCACATAATGAATTGTTGTCAATTTGCACAAATAGGCTAAGATGTTTAACCTTTTAAGTAAAATTACTGCTTGGTAAAAAACCGGGTAAGAGTATGTGGGACCATGTTTAGTGTAGGGTTCCAAAGCCAATAATACAAACACAAAAAACTCTCATAAAAACAACAATGATAAACACATTTTGTATTTAAAGTTATTTGTGGCTGTCTTGAGTAATTTTTAGTAGGTATAAATACAAAAGCCGCCTGTATCTCAGGAACCAATCAAGTCTACTCAGTCGTTATAATTTTTCTTTAAAATTCATTATCAGGGGTAGTACTTTTCATGTCGATAACGTCAAAATGACGAAAATTTACACACAGGGTGCTCTGCTTTCATTTGGCAGTTGTCTAGGTATGTATTAACTAGTAAAAATAAAAAAAATAAAAAAATAAAATATACAGCTGAATCACAATCAAAATACGAACCACGCACAGCACTCGTTACAAAAAATAAAAATGGAAAATTGAGACAATTTTCTATTATGAATGTCAATGCTGTAAAGGTTATTATGACTATTTAATCGTATTAATTTTTATTACAACGAAAAAACACCTTGTTTTAAATGATAATGTAACTTGATGATTTTTGCCAATTTACGTTTTAGGTATGAAGTAGGTATTTATTTTTCCACACGTCAATAGATTACTTAACTCATTTGTAAGTACATGATTAAATGATTGAAGATTAATGGTTAATAATTACAATAAAACTATTTGAAATCATACTGTATTTAGTGTGACGTCATTTTTGCATCAACGGCATGAAAAAAACGGGTCCTGTTCATTATGTTTGCTTTCAATAAATATTTTTCTCATATTTTTATTACTTGGTAGTTTAGGCTGTAGGGGGCGGGGCTAAACGCACCTCTTGCGAAAATTCTTGAATTCAAAAGGAGTCATCCAATGATAACAAACTCGATGTGACAATGTAAAAACAAATTGCTTTACAGCTGAGCAAATTTTTTTTATTCAGTTTTCCCCTAATCACAGCTTAGACCCTACTAACAGACGGACATGGCGAAAAAATAAGGGTACCTTTGTTGAATTCGGAACGCTAAAAATGGCGAACTTTGACTTATAAAACTAAAACGGACTGAAACTATATTTCAACAAAAATCACGTTGAAAATATAACTTCTCAATCCGGCGTAAAAGTATTGTTTCATATGTACTCGTGTGAAAAGGCAATGCCCTTTCAAAGAACCGGTAATACTAAATAACTTTATCAATGACCCATCTCAAAAATATATTTTTCCTCATTGGGTTGCCTCTGCGGTTTCCCAAAGGCTTTTAAGATTTAAAGTGCGTCATATTGATTGAGTTACTGCATTGTTATTGCCTTCTTCCCGTGCCTTTCCAAATTAAAATTGCTCGTGGATTTTCATTGAGTTGAACCTTTAGCCGGAAGGTTCTTGAGTGACGTCCGCGGACGGGGAGACGAGCTGTAGGTAGGCCTCCAACAAGATGGAGTGACGACCTTGTAAGGATCGCGGGAACGCGGTGGATGCGAAAAGCAGAAGACCGGTCTGAGTGGAGAGCCTTGGGTTAGGCCTATGTCCAGCAGTGGGCGTCTTTCGGCGGACATGATGAACCTTTAGAAGTTTTATTTGTGACATATCTATTAACTTTTGACAATAATTAAGCGTAAAATTGTCTTCTTTACAAAACTGTTTCCCAGTATTGTTAACTATCAGTGGACAATAATCAAACGTCATTAGAGTTGTTATGTTAAATTTTATCGACTTTTCCAGCTATCGATAAGTTTTATCTCCTTCTTTGTTACTGATTCTTTACATTTACCTCTTTAATTAGCAAGATGCATCTCCATTAAAAGTAAATCGCATGGCAGTTAACTGGCATTACTACTTTACCACTAGTCTTTTTGTGACTAATTCGAAACGAAAAACTTTATCCTTTTCTTTCTTGGAACGAAAATAATTCAACAATTTACCTTCTTTTCTGCATGTAGGGTTCATTTAAACTTTTAATGAACCGTTGTTTAAAGCGGAAGAGAACGATACTAATGTTTTATCTAAATTTGATAGTTCTGTATAATTAAATAACATACATACACATACATACATAAACTCACGCCTTCATTCCCAAAGTGGGGTAGGCAGAGCTAAAGAATTACCAGCAACTTTTAAAACTTGTTGATAATTCTGTAACCACACTTTGCACAATTAAGCTAAGATGTTTACCAGCGTATTAGTGACAGGTTGCAAGCCCATCGACTAACAGTACTACAAGCCTTTATTCCCTTAGTCGCCTCTTACGACATCCACGGGAAGAAATGGAGTGGCACTATTCTAACCCGGCAACCACACGGGGAATTAAATAACATGTTAAAAGCAATAATGGGTTTAGCGAATAGAATAGAGGCCACACTGACAACTACTTTGAATGTTAATATTATTTTTCAAGTGCAATACAAAGTACACACAGCAACACATCTAGCCATACACTTCAGAAATCTGAAATATTGCATGAAAGAGAGTCGCACTAGAATGCATAGAAGTTGACATAATACACATTATACAGGGTGTCCCAGAAACCAACGTCAACCCGCCTAGGGCTGATAGAGCAGCTCATAAGCTATCGATTTAACCCCCATGTATGTTCAGCAATTATTATTAGTTTCCGAGATATTGATCATTTAAATCAGAGTTTTTGCCATTTTTCCTTATGTCCGTGGTACGAAAAAACCCTAAATTCATATTTTTTTTTGGTTTTCTTGCATGATTAGAATCACTGTAAAACAAGGAAGTTTTTAAAGCTACATGCCAATTTTTTTTTCATTACAACTTTTTGAGAAAACACACAAAGTTGGTTTTTCCATACTTGGTGAAAAACAGACGCGGGGTTCTCTTTGTATGGAGAATTAGGCTAAGATGTTTAACAGTGTATATTAGTGACAGGTAGCAAGCCCATCGCCTAACAGTACTATAAATGACTTTTATTAGAAGATTAGTTTATACCTCCTACCTACTGGCGTCGGAACCCTACACTGAACATGGCCCGATATGCTCTTTCCCCTTTTCAATATTCCTTATTTTCCTAAATTGATTTATGATCGCTTGCAACCTCATTTGCCTTACATCTTGTGCTGCATAATGTACATTACGTGGAAGTCAAAATTAATGCGCATAAATACTATTCACAATAAAATCACAGCATATTTCAAGCACACTTAGCTATTGCGCGCTGATGAATAAGAGGGTTATTGTTTAAGAGGTTTTTAGTTTTAAAAACCGGCGGTCGAAATTTAAAATTGACGGTCTTTTGTAAGCGAATGAAGAAAAATTTCAATAGGGTTGACACATATATTCTTTCAGACAATTTTTTTTTAATGTATTTCCTCTAAAACGTCTTTCAAACTATGTAAAGGCGGAGTAAAGTGAAAAATCTACACAAGCAAGAACTTGAGTAAAGTGTCATCATCTTCATCTCATCACACATTGTTTTCGTATGTATTTAAGTATATGTATGTATTATATGCTCGGTCCCGAGTTTTTTGTTTCCAACCACTGCCAGCCACTTATTTTCAGCGTGCGTCCGTTGTATGTACGTAGCCAGTGTCAGTCGGTGTTCTCAAACCGACTCAGGACCGAGCTCAGTGGCGTGCCATGGGAGAGGCCTATATCCAGCAGTGGACGGAAATGGGCTGATGATGATGATGATGATGTATTATATGAATATATTATTATTTATGTATTCTATATATTTATAGTATCAAGTAGGTATTTAACTAATATTTCCAAACTGTTTAGATCTCCACTTGCACCATGTATTCCACAATGCCTTTGGCGTGTTATCGTTTGTTTCTAACTCAGCCGCCATTACTGTCAAGTAAATAAGAGCTGTCAAAACGTTGACAATACGATAACAGATCAAAAACAATAAGCTCGTACCTTGTAGAATCTCAGCCATGTAGGCGTAGTTACCATCAAGGTCTTGGTTGATCCACCATAGAACCTTATCATCAAAGGTCGGCGGGGGTGAGCTGTTTTCAGAGTTTGCATAACATGGACATACCATGTCATTCAATGGTAGATGTGGTGTAATTTTATAACTAATTAAATTATTTTATTTAGGCTGCCTTTCTGCTACGATCTTTACTTCGCCATGAAAACAAATGAATGTAAATAGGAAGCTTTAAAGCTTTAAAGGAACAGATGTGGACAGTATTTAAATGTACAATTTCACTCCACTCATTTCAGTGGCTGTAGATAGATCTTTTTCTATCTAAGTATAAGTGGATATGAAACTCAAGAAAACATGTGATGAAAATTGAAAATATAAATAAAACTTAAGTATAGTTATTTATTACAATAACAAAGAAAATTTAGAATAAGCAAAATAACTTAGCACCTACTCGTTTTGTATATAATGTATTGCCATTTTAATAATAATTAATACAGTTTTATTTTCTTTTAAGGTGTATCTATATTAATATCTACACTTGACATTAATGACGTCAAAATGGCTCACCCCTGCCGAGCTCTGCTTATCATAATGACAACGTCAAGTGACGAGATAGAAATTACATAGGAATTAATCGTTGGTTTTATGCGACAAGGGTCTATAATAGTGGTTCATCAATTAAAGTCTGTAACCGTAGGTACTTCATTTGATGCAGATTATCGCAAGAGTAATTTGCTCAGTCATTTTATGTAGGCGTTTGAGCATTATTTAATTATTTTATTTTCTTTCGGTACAATAAACTTCTAAATAAAACATTTTGAATAAACATAAACAAAAAAGTCATCACTAGTTATTTATTGCATTTGCTATGGCAAGAAATTTAATCTGCATCGCGTTATGGAATATAAAATTATGGCAAAATGACATTCGGGCAAATGAGATTATAATGGGTTCTCCTATAAATACGGTTAGCGGTCCCGCGCTTTATATATAGAATATACACCTATTTACTGTTTCCTAAGGCTACGAGTAAATAGAAGAAGTATGAATAACTTAGTGAGCCCGTGAAGCGGGGTATTAAAGGTACACTTTCTTTGATCTAGTATTCTCCCAGCGAGCAAAAGGCTAGTTTTCGCAATTAGAAGACGTAATTATGCATCTTTTTTGCTGAATATCTTCTCTATCTTTACATGTTCTATCAGCCCATTGGGACTCTGACCCACCATAGAAATCTGTCACAGTGACGTTATGATTTAAGTCAGAAGAAGTGTCAAACAAATTGTTTTATAATGTCACTGTTTTTTTCTATTTGCAACGTTAAAAGATGGCGGACGTGTAATTTGTTTTAGACTTTAATTTTTGGGTAATTAGGTGTTCAAAGTTCTTTTCTGATAGTGATTTGTACTTTTTATGCCTTTGTGTCGCACAGTGATTGAAGACTTGGACTTATTTCGTGTATCTGGCATCTTTCTTCTCGTTTCAAGTGGACTCGCAGTGGTGCAGAGGTTAAAACTATCTTGACCTCTGACCTACAAATCACCGTACAACGTTACCCCCAATCTTCCTAGAGAAGATTGGATTGTGTTTTATTGCTATATTGATTTATACTCATATAAACCTTGACACTGTGCACTGGCGAAATCACTTCACGTGGAAACGCCATAATATCCCTGCGGTAGTAGCTGTTCAAGTCGCCGCGGGGGCATAAAAAAAAAAGTCACTGTGACACCGTTCTACGGTGGGTCAGGGTTCCAATGGGCTGATAGTACCTACAACTCTTTCGAGACAGACTGGTAAACAAAACACAGTCTAAACCGCTGAACCTCATCATCATCATTATACCATCCAAAGATGTCCACTGCTGGACGTAGACCTTCCCCAAGGATATCCACGATGACAGGTTTTGTGCAAGTCGCATCCATTGACTTCCCGCGATCTTCATCAGATCGTTGGCCTACCTTGCGGAAGAACTTCAGATTTGGAAATAATAATTATTCCTTGTAAATCCATTGGGTGGTTCACTAATATTTTACCGAAAATTGTTTCATATCTGGCGTACTATACAAACACTAACCTAACCTATTTGAGCATCTCAGTCAATTTCGATTTTTATGGGCTAATTTTGACAAATGATGCGATATGAAATAAAAAATTGTTAATTCATATCTTTAATTTATAATATATTTGAGAATTGAAACGTATAATAAAAATATGACAAATAAATCATTGTAATTATGAATATTTGTTAAACCTGTAGATGCAGAACGTTGATACGCCATATCGCTGCCCCAATATTATAAGGTTCTATGTTACATTTTTCCCACAATATGAGTTCTGATTAGTAGATACGTAATTCTACGTGTCTTTAGCTGTATTTTGCCCAAACGAGGCTCTTAATATCATCAACTAATAGTCCAAAAATCCCGATATTATAAGGTTCTATGTTGTGGTTATAAAACTAACAAGGGTAACAAGGTCCTATGTTTGTTAGATTGCTATTATTGTATAAGTGGTTATATATAATATATTGGATTTGATACGATAACCTTTCATCATCAAAGTGAATTGCATTGCATGTATAAAATGATAAGTCATACCTATTTATAACACGATAATATACCGTGTAATGTGTGATCGATCTCTTCAACTAGAGAAACGTGGCCTGCGTCGTATAATTTTTCTAGTTAATAATGTCATCCTGGTACCTATTCTTTATTTGAAAATAAGAAGAAATTGGTACGTATGTCATTTATTTTCCTAGATTTTCAAAAAGCAGGCTCGGGGCTAAAATACACACTGGTACCGTTCTCTAAAGTAACGGAAATAAAATTCTCTCAATCGCTATTTGAAGTCAGTTACAAACAGTCACATACAGAGGAAACATTTAAGAAAATTAATTTAAAACCCCAAAGAACCCGAAGACAGAATAATGGTAATATTTGTTGTACTCCAAAGATTTTGAAAAAACCTGTTGTAGGAAGTCTCAATGTACAGGTGGATGCCACGAGCCGATGTGGAGTACTATCAAGCTGTTTTTAACGAACGAGTCTAACATCGTGGTATTTTTTTTCCAACAACGCTATCATCACCCCGGCGTGGCGTTTTCAAATTTGAAATTCAGGATGGCGGCCATGACGTTTGAATAGGTATAAAATTCGCCATCTTGAATTAATTTTTTTACGTCATTTTTGAAATCTGCGTTCCCAAAAACCAAGAAAACAAACATGATGACTTTTTCAAAAAACATCATGGCCGCCATCTTGAATTCCAAATTTTATATCATTTTCAAAACCTGCGTCCCAAAAAACTAAGAAATGACACCCATGATGACTTTTTCAAAAAACATCATGGCCGCCATCTTGAATTCCAAATTTTATATCATTTTCAAAATCTGCGTCCCTATAAACTAAGAAAATGACACCCATGATGACTTTTTCAAAAAACATCACGGCTGCCATCTTGAATTCCAATATCATTTTCGAAATTGACGTCCTCGATTGGATGTAGAAAAATAAATTATCAATTAGAGTACATCCAGTTCTATATTATGATTTGGGCCATAAAATAATTTTAGTACTAAATACTACGCTACAGACAAACAAAGTCCTATGTTACAGAACAGAATGTTTGTATAACGGTTCCAAAGTTCTATGTAAGAAACTAATTGTTTATATTTATTAAATAATTAACTGATTACGGCGTATTTTTTTATTTTCGGCAACAGTATATTTGTGTTTCTACAATTGACATATTCGTTTATATGCCAGATCTTTATCCAGCGAAATATGGGTACACTTATTTTCAAAGCTTATTATCTCCGTTCGACATTCATGTAACATAGAACCTTATAATATTGGGGCAGCGATATCACACTTTTGCCGATCGTTGGTTGTGAAAATGAAAATTTGCCAATTGATTGTCGATAAAGTGATAGCATAGCATAAATAAGCACCAGCTCTCGTCAGTCTGCTCGTGACAACGAACGTTGCAACAGTATCGAAACGTCGAGGTATTCATACATAATATTAAAAAAAATGCAATTAGTTCCCGTTTAGTAAGCAAATAAGTAGTATCTCAAAATGAATAACCAAAGCAGTTTTAGTTCTCTTTTATTAGTAATAATTAAACCCCGCTATCGGAGGTGCAAAATGGTAGCTGTCAAGTTCTTAGGGATGGGTAAAAATATTCATGATGTCGATATCGATATTCTTACTTTTTCTGTACAATTAGTTTTATATATGTACCTATACCATTTATTAGGCTACAATTTAACGTGTTTTTTTTTTGGAATCCATGATAATCATTGTCATCAGAAATGTAAAATAAAATAAATAGGGCTCAGATATATTGGGTTTATTGTTTCGAGGGGTCGCGGGCTATTTGTATTAAGCGACATTTTTGGAACTTTACAGGAGAGCATATCAAAGTTTCATTTTTCGAAAAAAAAAACATAACAAAAAACGTATCAATATTTTTACAAAAAAGTGGCCTAGGTTATTTTCCTTATCTAAATCCGCGCAATTTAGCCTAGTTGTCATTTTTTTAAAGTGGTTTTTACCAAAAATAAAGGTTGCTTGATACAAAATGACCTCGACTCACATTTATTTAGAAACAGGCTAATTGATTGAAGCGCCATAAACTGAACATTTTAGGTTCAGGAAAAAGGATTTAAGCGATACTAGGGTGTTGTGCTTGTGTAAAGCTAAATATATTAACAACCATCGCGATATTAAAATAGAATCAGGATAGTCCGCTTAAGCACCTGAAGTATAATAAAGTAGATGCACTAAAAGTAAACTGTTTGAAGTGACAGTAAAACTGTGTGTATAATAAAGATTGGCGGCTAGAACAAAATTATTTTGCAGGATTTTAAAATCATTTGTCATTTTTTTAAAGTTGTTTTTACCAAAAATAAAGGTTGCTTGATACAAAATGACCTCGAATCACTTTTATTTAGAAACAGGCTAAATGTTTGAAGCGACATCAAGGATGGGTTTCAGGTGCAGGCTTAATGTTTGAAGCGACATCAAGGACGGATTTCAGGATGCAGGCATAACGATTTAAACGCCCTATAATACGTAGTATATGTCAGGAAAAACCGCTTAAGTCAAAATCACGAAATATCTTGTCGGTATGAAGTCCATCTTTTCTATAAATGAATAAAATTTGTGTCGCATCAATCACATCAGACTCAAACTAGACCTTAATTTACTCATGTTTCAAGCGACAAAAAAGTGCTCAGATCGCCACGAAACCGGGCTCAAACGACGCAGAAAAATCTGGCGATTCCAAATATGTATATAACTCAATATCGGCCAGAATGTCGCTTAATACAAATAGCCCGTGAACCCTCGGTTTGATAAATTCATCGTGACTGCACTAGATTATTGCAGAGAAACTGAAAAAAAACTGATCGTTCATTACTATACGATATCCCTTTAAGAGACAATTATTAATTATTTAATTTTTAATTTATATATGAATGGTTCGTGCTATGAAGATAACGATTGAAAAAAAACTTGTATAAAAATGAAAAATGTTTAACACATTCATTTTGTAATTATATAGTCCTGTTTTATAAAATAATCACGTTTAATTAAAGTGGTAGAGTCTCATCATGGCAAAGAAAAATTATCGACACATAGCTATAATTATCGACATATAGCTAGTGTTGACGACAGCCACCGCCGAACTCTAGCCGACAGCGACGTACTTAGACGTGACCCTAGTATATAAGGATACTGTAAATAGTTAAGTTAGTATATAAGTGTTTTATATAGTATTAGGTAGATTTTAGGTATTTAATAAAGATTTTTTAGTTAGTTTTAGGTTTAGAATGGGGATTTAGCTTAGGGAGCCACCTAGTATTACGAGCTGTGGATGAACGATGTATAGATTTAAGTTTTTTATATGTGAATTAGGTAAAGTCCAGCCCGAACTACAAGCTGGACTGAACCCCGAACCGATCCTTGCTCCCTCAGCTAAATCCCATTAGAATAACTACGAAAAATTTGTGAAAAATAGACCGCCGAACGCGGCTATTGTCCTCCTGACCCGGTAACCTAGTTCCGATATTAGAAGGGAAAAGGTTATCGGGTCAGAGATCCTGAGCCGGACCTAAGCCAGGAAGAAACGAATCAGATCCGAGCAGCGAGATAGGAGGTATGATTGATTATGTGTTAGTTTATAAGGAAATATTGAACCAAACTTGAGATAATTTGATAAAGCGTGCGGCCAATCAGACGCAGGCGGTATTTACGGGCGGCGACGGGGAAGAACCTCGGATGTTTCCACCCGAAGGTCGAGTGGAAAGCGCCCGGAAATGCAGGCGCTCTGATTGGTCGTCCCGATTAAGTTTATTGAGCTAAGGCTTTTGATTTGTGCAGAGGCTTGGGACTCCTCGGACGTGAAGGCACTATTTGAACCTATATGAAATACTATAAATACGGAGCCAATATTTTAATTGTTTGTACTCGGTTTCATAGTTAGTTAATACTCGGATTAGTACTCGGTTTCATAGTTAGTTACTACTCGGATTAGTACTCGGTTTCATAGTTAGTTACTACTCGGATTAGTACTCGGTTTCGCAGTGAATACTCGTTTAGTTTCGTTTAGTACTCGTTACAAGCTCTTAGTATTCGTAGTGTTTCGTACTGCACTCGTCGTATACGGTGCATGCGTGTTTGTTAGTCTCTCTGCCCTAAAGTAAAATCGTTTTTGTTTATATTGTTTAAAGTCTATAGTGTTTAAGTAAATGTAATATCAAAGTGTTTGTCTGTTTTAATAATTTAAATTCATTTAACGTTTTTATCTAGTTTCATTTTATTTCCTCTCCTAATAGTCGCGTTTTGTTTAGTGTTTTTGGAACTCTGAGCTATCGGGGTTAGTCAACTGTTAGCGCGTATCGTCAACAGTTTTATGGTCCTTCGAGCCGGATCCGCGAACCAGGATTTGTGATTGTGTTGTGAACCCACGTAAAACCATTAAATATGGTTGTTACGAGGAGCCAGGCGGGCGATAACCTCGAGGACGAGGAAAATCGTCGTCTGATGGAGCAGCGCTTAGAAGAGGAAAGGCAGAGATTACTTGAACAAACTCCGCTACGAGGAGGTAACGTCGAGGGAGCACCCGCGGAACGAGCGGGCCCCCTCAGAACCGGGACGGAAAACCCAACCCTTCGGCGGATGAACCCGATGGGCGACTCACCAGTCTCACCCCCGAACCAGGACAGGGGGGAGTTTAGTCGCAATGTCGGATGGGGTGCGCAGCCGCGGGACACCTACGGAGTGTCACCGCTCGCGCCACCCGCGATCCGAGTACCCGAGCAGCGTATGGAGGAGAGGCTCGCGCAAGGAGCGCAACGACCGGCGGATCGTGACCGCGTTGCGTTTGCGTCGAGGCCTGCATCCGTGGCTTCTACCACGGATCTTAAGGTAAGAAGGCGGAGAGCAGAACTGGAGGCGGCAGAGCAGCTCGCCGAGTTGCACCGTCGTGAGCTGGCGATTCAAGAGGAATTGATCCAGAAACGACTCGCCGCAACCATCGAACAAATCGAGGTAGAAGGGTCCCGGGCTGGAGGGTCGGTCGCAGATCCCGCGAACCGGGTGGGCGACTGGCTCGACAACGTGCAGCCCGAGAGAGCAGCGCCGATACCACGCAGGTCACGTGAAGACTCGCCATCGCCGAGGAGAACACGTGACGACCTAAGAACCCCGCACAGTCAGCGGGAACGATCAGAAGGTAGGAGCCGCGCCATTGATCGACTGACGGATCATCTCGAGACGATGATGAGGCCGCCACCAAGGCAAGTATATGAGTTGCCTATATTTGCCGGAGATCCGAGCGAATGGCTCACATTTTTAAATAGTTACGAACAGTCGTCGCAGCGGTACAAGTTCTCGCCGTACGAGAACGTTGCGAGGCTACGACACGCTTTGAAAGGTGAGGCGCGACAGTGTGTACATCATATGCTCGCGTCATCGACATCACCAGAACTAATTGTCAGAGTGTTGAAAAAGAACTTCGGTAGAACCGATTTGCTGATTGATCGAGCTATCGAGGAACTGAAGAGGATGCCTATAATTGGTCCGAGCGCAACGGATCTAAATGCGTTCGCGACGAAAATCATGAACATAGCATCGACTTTAGTGAACTTAGACAAACGGAGTTACGGAGCTAACCCGTTACTAATAAGGGAGATAACAGAGAGGTTGAGTCCGCATTTGCGCTCGCGATGGTGTGCATATGCGAAAGAAAGATATACTCTAGAACAGAGTGAGTTAATGCTGATGGCTAACTTTTTACTCGATGAGAGCGACGCCGAGTTGGAGTTCTCGCACGCACGGGCGCCGTCAAAGAGGACGACACCCGCGCCACCGATCCAGCGAGACACTCGACGCGCACCGATCCCGGCCGGCGGAGGAGCTTTCCGTCGCCCACAACCACCTAGAGTCAACAGAACCTACACGACAGAAACAGTGAGTAGTTGTTTGTTTTGCGGAGGCGGTCACAATACGCCTGACTGTCGCCGACTTCTTAACATGCCAGTTGGAGCCCGCTGGGACTGGGCCCGACAGAACCGGGTATGCTTTAAATGTGTCAATCGAAAACATCGTCGGGAGCAATGCCCGGCGAGAGGGTGCGGTGTGAACGGATGCCCGCGACCCCACCATCCCGTGCTGCACGAACCCCTGAACCAGCAGCATACATACCAGATGCCACCTGTGCAGGCGCCACCTGTGCAAGCGCCGCTAGCGCCGGCGCCACGCTTTGCTAGGCCGCTAGCGCCGCCCCGCGCATCGTCGGCACGCGCTGTGACGTCACGAGAAAGGACGCAGCGCGCCGCGGCGTGCGCAACGAACAACGAACCGACGGAGCTCTATGATCCAGAGCGGAGCTTCGCGGCGACCTACACGAACCCCCACATGGTCGCAAACATAGTGTTGTTAAAGGTAGTACCTATAATTATTTCGGGACCGCGATGCGAGGTCAAGACACACGCGTTGCTCGACGAGGGAAGCACCGTTAGCCTTGTGGATGAAAGGTTGGCGGAGGCGATCGGAGCAACCGGACCCGAGACACCGTTACACATTCAAGGTGTGGGAAACATGACTTCGAGCCAACGGAGCCGAAGGGTGACAACGCAGGTACGAGGAATCCGAGATGGACCTGTACACGAAATGACGCTGCGGACCGTACCGAACCTAGGCCTACGAACGCAGCGCCTAAATAAAACAGAACTAGGTAAGTACAAGCACCTCGCCGGCCTGAACGAAGCGGCATTTGAGGAAGGAGTGCCGTATGTGCTTATCGGTGCCGATCACTGGCACATAATGATCCCTCACGAACTGAGGACAGGGCGCATGAACGAGCCCGCAGCCCTACGAACCGACCTAGGATGGGTCGTGTACGGTACGGTACCGCGGCTCATCCGAACCGAACATGCCGAGACGTCGCTACACTTAGCGGCGCGTGAACCAGAGCTGGACGAAGCTCTGAAAAGGTATTTTGATATAGACTCGTTGGGGATCAAGTTGATCAACAAGAAACGCCCCCTCGAGGAACGAGCTGAGAGGATTTTCGCACAAACCGTGACGAAAATAGACGGACCCCGCTACGAGGTAGGACAACTGTGGCGGGACGATGAACCCCGAATGCCACCGACGTATGCAATGGCGTTTCGGCGGCTACAGGGGATTGAAAGGAAGATGGACCATGATCCGACCTTTGCGACGGAGTATGCCGCACAGGTCGATAACCTGCTGGTCAAGGGTTACGCCGAACTAGTGGAAGACCACGAACTCACCCAGAACGGGAAAATAGAGTGGTATTTACCTCATTTTGGGGTCACTAACCCCAATAAACCAGGAAAACTAAGGTTGGTATTTGATGCTGCGTCAACAGTCCAAGGACGCAGCCTGAACAATTATGTGTTGGAGGGACCAGAACGCCGTGATGAACACTGGCTGAGAGCGCTCGACAGCGTGGCTGCGCTGCGGGTGCCGCGGTGTTACTTTGACACGGGGGGATCGCCGCGTGAGTTACATATGTTTGTAGACGCGAGCGCCCAGGCTTACGCTGCGGTAGCCTACTGGCGAACCGACGCCGAGGTGAGTCTCGTCGCGGCGAAGGCGAAGGTCGCGCCGACAAAGGCGCTGAGCATCCCGCGACTGGAGCTACAGGCGGCGCTTATCGGGGCACGGCTAGCCCGCGCTATAGCGTCGCATCACAGAACAAAGGTGAGCAGAGTAGTGCTGTGGTCAGACAGCCGCACAGTACTGCAGTGGGTGCGGGACGACGCGCGCCGCTACAGCGTGTACGTATCACATCGGCTGGGCGAGATCGCCGAGCTGACGAACGAGGAGCAGTGGCGCTGGGTGCCCACCCGGGACAACCCGGCTGACGACGCGACCCGCGCGGACAGCGCGCGGCAGGTGCGAGTCAACGACCGGTGGTACACCGGCCCACCTTTTCTGCGGCGGCCCGAGGCGGAGTGGCCGCAGGAAGTTTCGACGACCCACAAAGACGACCACGAAGAGGAGGTGACTTCGTGCCACACAGTCCGACGGGAGAGCGCGCCGCTACCAGACATAGCGCGCTTCTCTAACTATGACCGGCTGATCGGCGCGACGGCACGAGTGCTGCAGTTCATCGAGATGATGAAGAATAAGAACCGCATACCGTTGGAACTCCGGCATATTAAAGGCGCGGAGCACCTCTGGTATCAGAACGCGCAACGGCGAGATTTTGCGGAAGAGCTGCGCAGTCTATCGAAAGGGGAGCCTATCCCGAAGAAGAGCCGGCTGTATGGGCTCGACCCAAGACTGGACGAGGATGGGGTAATGCGCATGCGCGGCCGGATCGACGCCGCGCCAGTGCGTACGTATGATAAGCGCCCAGTTTTGTTGGATGGACGCAACCCATATGTGAGGTTGCTCATACTGCGAGCACATCAACGAGCCGCACACGCCAACAATGAAAGGTTGGTAAATGATCTAAGGCAGCAGTTCTGGATACTGCACTTAAGACCTACAGTACGAGCGGTAGCGAACGCGTGCCAGGTGTGCATCCTGCGCCGGGCGCGACCTCAGGTGCCCGCGCTGGGAGATCTGCCACTGGCACGGATCGAGCCATTCCACCGACCGTTCACAAACGCGGCGGTGGATTACTTCGGACCACTGATGGTGACCGTCGGGCGACGGCACGAAAAGCGCTGGGTGGCGCTATTCACGTGCCTCACAACCCGCGCAGTCCATTTGGAGCTGGCGCACTCGCTGTCCACCGGCTCGGCCATCATGGCGCTAAGGCGCATGGCCGCGCGACGGGGGTGGCCGCGGGTCATCTACAGTGACAACGGAACCAACTTCCGGGGTGCGGACGCGGAGCTGCGCGCCGCCTACCTCGAGTGGCTGCCAGCAATGCGGCAGTACGGGCAGCGGAACGCGATGGAGTGGCGCTTTATACCGCCGGGAGCTCCGAACCAGGGAGGCGCCTGGGAGCGCATGGTGCGCTCCGTGAAGACGGCGCTGACGGCGACACTGACGTCCAGGGCGCCCAAGGAAGAGGTGCTATGGACGCTGCTCGCCGAGGCCGAGCACACTGTGAATGCTCGGCCCCTCACTCACGTATCGGTTGAGGCAGCCGACGAAGAAGCCTTAACACCGAACCATTTTCTACTGGGAGGCTCCACGGGGGTCCCTCTCACTGGCCCTTGTGTGGAAGCCGATCGCCGAACCTGGCGAGCCAGCCAGGCGCTCGCCGACCATTTCTGGGCCCGCTGGGTCCGGGAATACCTGCCGACGCTTGCCCCGCGACGCTCATCCGCGGCGGGCGAGCGACAACTGCAAGTTGGGGACTACGTGATCGTGGTCGACCCCACCCTGCCACGGAACGTGTGGCCACGAGGAGTCGTCGAGACGACCTACCCTGGACCAGATGGCGGCGTGCGGAGCGCGGACGTCCGAACGAGAGGCGGTGTGTTCCGGAGACCGACGACGAAGCTGGCTGTCGTACCGTTGCACCCGGGTCAACATGGCATGTTGACGGGGGGATAGTGTTGACGACAGCCACCGCCGAACTCTAGCCGACAGCGACGTACTTAGACGTGACCCTAGTATATAAGGATACTGTAAATAGTTAAGTTAGTATATAAGTGTTTTATATAGTATTAGGTAGATTTTAGGTATTTAATAAAGATTTTTTAGTTAGTTTTAGGTTTAGAATGGGGATTTAGCTTAGGGAGCCACCTAGTATTACGAGCTGTGGATGAACGATGTATAGATTTAAGTTTTTTATATGTGAATTAGGTAAAGTCCAGCCCGAACTACAAGCTGGACTGAACCCCGAACCGATCCTTGCTCCCTCAGCTAAATCCCATTAGAATAACTACGAAAAATTTGTGAAAAATAGACCGCCGAACGCGGCTATTGTCCTCCTGACCCGGTAACCTAGTTCCGATATTAGAAGGGAAAAGGTTATCGGGTCAGAGATCCTGAGCCGGACCTAAGCCAGGAAGAAACGAATCAGATCCGAGCAGCGAGATAGGAGGTATGATTGATTATGTGTTAGTTTATAAGGAAATATTGAACCAAACTTGAGATAATTTGATAAAGCGTGCGGCCAATCAGACGCAGGCGGTATTTACGGGCGGCGACGGGGAAGAACCTCGGATGTTTCCACCCGAAGGTCGAGTGGAAAGCGCCCGGAAATGCAGGCGCTCTGATTGGTCGTCCCGATTAAGTTTATTGAGCTAAGGCTTTTGATTTGTGCAGAGGCTTGGGACTCCTCGGACGTGAAGGCACTATTTGAACCTATATGAAATACTATAAATACGGAGCCAATATTTTAATTGTTTGTACTCGGTTTCATAGTTAGTTAATACTCGGATTAGTACTCGGTTTCATAGTTAGTTACTACTCGGATTAGTACTCGGTTTCATAGTTAGTTACTACTCGGATTAGTACTCGGTTTCGCAGTGAATACTCGTTTAGTTTCGTTTAGTACTCGTTACAAGCTCTTAGTATTCGTAGTGTTTCGTACTGCACTCGTCGTATACGGTGCATGCGTGTTTGTTAGTCTCTCTGCCCTAAAGTAAAATCGTTTTTGTTTATATTGTTTAAAGTCTATAGTGTTTAAGTAAATGTAATATCAAAGTGTTTGTCTGTTTTAATAATTTAAATTCATTTAACGTTTTTATCTAGTTTCATTTTATTTCCTCTCCTAATAGTCGCGTTTTGTTTAGTGTTTTTGGAACTCTGAGCTATCGGGGTTAGTCAACTGTTAGCGCGTATCGTCAACAGCTAGTATTTCAAAATAATTTTTACCCATCCCTAAGAACTTGACAGCTACCATTTTGCACCTCCGATAGCGGGGTCTAGTAATAATTACTTGTGGGAGGACTTTGTGCAGGGTCCATCCGGGTTGGTACCACCATTTCATCCATTAATCTACCGCCAACCAGGTGTGCATTGTTGCGTTCCGGTTTGGGGATAAGACAGCCGGTGACATGACTAGCATAGAGGCAGTCCATCTTAGTCCTCAGGGTTGGCAACGCATTTGCAGTCTTGTGAATGGGTCATTATTTGGGCGTTTCAACCGCCTCACTTTTGTGGTCACATTTTTGTAGAAGTGACTCCAGATTTCGATTTTGTTTCTGGTTAGGTATCTAAGTTTACCGGACATCTATCAAATATCCAAAAACGCTATCAAAATATACCTACGCCCAATTCTTCAAAAACATGTCCACGAAAGTGAGGCGGTTGAAACGCCCAAATAATGACCCGAATGCGAATGTCTATGGGTCACAGTTTCCACTTACCATCAGGTGGCCTGTGTGCACGTTTGCCATCCTATACCATAAAAAAAAAACATAAGGTTGATATTGCTACAGCATTTTTATCTGACATACTGCATATTTGCTCAGGAGGGCAGAACAGCTGTCGTTAAACCATCGCTGTTTAGTGAAATGTTATTATAAGGCTACTACACTCGCGGACAACATTAGAGGAACGGGAAGAAGTAATAATTTTATAACAAAAAAGCATGATTTTTATTTATTTTTAATTTTTAATCAATTCGGAAGATTATTTTGTATCGTTACAGTAAACATAAAATGAAAAAAAACAAATGACTATCCGTTTAAGTATGCTGTATTTTTTTTGGATTATTGTTGTCGTTTTCTGCGACAATATTTTTTGTTTTATTTTCTTTAAAATGTGCATTTATAATAATTATAACAAAAAAATACTCGTTTATTTAAAAACATATAATTTATGTTGCACAAACTCAAAATTTCCAAAAAATCGAATAAAGTTAATGCAAAAGAAAAACAAATGAAGTAATAAAAAAAAATTAAAAACATTAATTTTAAGGTAGTCATAATAACCCTTTTATTTACATGACCCAACCTTTTTTCATAATCTGACTTACAACGTATAAAATACGTTTTATTAGTCTAGTTGTATTTTTGCGTTCCTCTAAATTTGTCCATGAGTGTATTAAGATTCAGGCTATTCTAGAAATTACAGTCTAGTGCGGTCGAATAAAGATAAATTCTGCGAAATCTAACATCTGGTCCTACTTATATTAGGTTACCCGGGGTTATTTACATAATTAGTAAGGTAGGCGGCACGTGGGCGAGAGGAATTAAGTTAGTTGATTAACATTTAGTAAAGATCACCAACACGTAGGGTTGTCGGTAAAATCGTGAGTAGACAAAAGTAGCTATTAAAGTTTGTAGGTAATTAGTTTTTACTTTATTTCATATACCAATAGAATTATGTATAAGAATCTAATAGTGCATTACAATTTAATTGAATGGGTTTTATTTGTGGGCAGGTACGAGTATAATTATGAATAACTTAATGACATTATTGTTTTCGTCTTGGGCCTGCGTGCACAACATTCACATTCGTAAAAAAACTTTTGTATCTTGTTTGTTTTAGTATTTTTATGAGTTTATATTTGCACTATATGTGTGTACTCTTTAACTTAATAACTGTCATTGGCCTTCTTTTATGTAACTAACACTATGTACCTAATAACTATATTTACGGCTGATATGCCTTGAATACCAATAAAAATAAATAAATAAAACATTCATGGTTTTATCTTAGTTCAAGTTTAAAAAATACAAAACAAACATTTCTGGCCCACCCTATTAAATTTAACTATTCGAAGTAATTTTTGGCCATAGGTATGTTTATGTTAGCCCAAATTCCGAAATCCTGGGAAATCCAGTAACTAAATTTACATTGCGTCCGCCTCCATACTATTTAAATACCTTCGCTGAAACCTAAGTTTAAGTAAATAAGTATCTATTTGAATTTCTGATCCCTAGTTTTGAAAGTAGATTTATATTTTTATAGTGTTGCTAAATAGTAGATTGTTAAATAAGGGACTAAAACAAGCCATAATGACACGAGATTTTTACTCGAATCATAAGCTATATATAATTCGAATGTCATTATGGTACTTTGAATGCGAGGAAAAACAGACGTTCAGTGCCGGATTAGCCTCGCGTACCCGTAAAATGCTAGTCTGGTAGACATTCTCCCGTTTCGGTACTTACATCAGTATGCATGTACTCATATCCATTACGGTTGACAATAGGATGAATAATCCAGTCGATATTTTCAGCATAATAAGCTAAAACAAACCCCCACGCAAAATAGGCGCCCAGTTGCGGGAAAGACCCCGCCACAACCTGTAACCTAAAACAAACCAGAGGTCTCTTTATAAAATTTGCTACGGACCCCGTGCTTGCTCAATCCGTCACTGACGACGTTCTATACAAAATTACAATATTGATTATAAGAAAGTTTCTAATGAATATGTACTGCGGTTTAATCTTTTCGTTTATATTTTTTTTGTGAAGTGCCGCTTTAAATGGTTGCATATTTAGCCAAGGGTTCAAACTTGAAAACTGTTTTAAAACTAATTGGACCATGCATTATACAATGTGTTCATCCTTAAAATAATTAAATAGTTTCATAGTATTCATATTCGTAATTTTGAGGTTATTTCCACGCCCTAAAAATTGTCTATGCAAAATCATTGAAGATGGCGATAACCATTCACAAACACCGCTATTGGATGTTTAGGGGTTTCCAAAGTATATAAGAAAATAAAAAAACCTTAGAGATTAATATAATAAGGAGTTTTAGCCCCGATACGCATACTAAAGTAACATTTTAAGAGCATGAGAGGTGAAAAGTATTTTTTTTGCAAGTGGAATAATTAAGTTTTTTGTATGAATGTTGAAGAAGCGAAAGAAATTTGTCAAGATCGTAGCAAGTGGAAAGAAGTGGTCTCTGCCTACCCCTCTGGGAAACAGGCGTGATTTAATGTATGTATAATTAACTAAACAGTATCCTTAACACCAATGCCTCTTGTCAGTGGTGTTTTTAGCCGGTTCGAGCCCGGCAGTACCTGTCCATTCCCAGGTCTCCGGAAGGGATTTTCATCTCTCCCCCTTTCAAATGTAATTTTCAATATCCTGCTAACAAAAGCAAGGACTAAAGTCATTGGCCCTTCAGGCGACCACCAAAAAAAAACCGTAGCCTTAGACAAGATGCGTAGTGATATCGTTATCGTTCTCGGAAATGTATAGTATTGACGTAAGCTTCCAGTGTCGTGTCAGGCGCTTATGTCGGTTCCATACACTTTGACAGTTATCGAAAATCATTTTCGATAACATTGAGCTTGTCCAGGGCCTCAATTTTATGTTTAATGAGGCAGAACCATCTGGCAAAAGAAAACACTTAAAAACAACCACAAAATACGGCTTTGGTAGTTCCTACCGCTAAACTTCTACAAAGTTCTTTAAGCGGCATTTAGCTACAGAAAAGTTTCAGCTTTGTTCCATGTGTTATTTAAGTAGGTACATTACTTCCGTAAGCAGCAATTAATTACCTACTGAACTCAAAGTGACAGGTACTTAGCAGTAAGTTGTTAAGCTATTCATAAATATGGGATTCCAGAAAGTTTAAATCAATTTCGGGGATCCCCTTGAAACACCGATATTCATTTGATGTAATATATTATTTTATCCAACTTCATATCATCGAAAGCTTAATTCGACTAAAATACATTTTTAGGTTATCTTAACATAGGTTAGATAAGGTTAGAAGTAGGGAATGCAATTTAACCGGTTATTAACCGTTTTTGTTTGTTTTTGTTAGGCGATGGGCTTGCCACCTGTCACTAATACACTGGGAAACATCTTAGCCTACTTGTGCAAAATTTGGTTACAGAATTATCAAGAAGTTTTAGGACTTGTTGGTAATTCTTTAGCTCTGTTTACCCCACTCTGGGAATGAAGGCGTGAGTTTATGTGTGTGTGTATGAAAATAACCGGTTAAAACCGGTTAAACCCGGTTATTTACATGCCCTAGTTAGAAGGTTAAGGTGACGATGAAATAAAAATTCGGTGAAGTAAAGCATTCTATGAATTGAGCGTCAGCGATTTAAGGGTAAACCGAATTTCGACATGTTTCTCCGCAGGAAAAATACGAATCACCAATATTTTCCTGTTATCTGTATATGGTGTGTTCTTTATTTTACGTTCAGCATTGACAGGCTAAAAATAAACAACACGCCAAAGTGCCTACCAAATTTGGAGCATAGTACATTTTATCTATAATACGGTAAGGCCATCAGCAATGGCCCATCTCAACCCCCAAAAATAATAAAGGCCCTGATAAAAAACCAAGTTTTCAACCTATAATGGCGCTAGCAGCCATCTTGAATTGAAGGTGCCATGTTAATTTCAAGGGTTCCGAAGGGTGTCAAACTAGTCCCTATTACTAAGCCTACGCTATTGGTCCAGTCGCCTGTCTGTCCGTTTGTATCATATAACAAACCATAATAGATAGAGAGTTGCGATTTCCATAGTGTGCACATCTATTGCTTCTTTAACAATAAATATCACAAATATTAAAAATAATAATTAAAGCAACCCACATATTAAGCATGGTACGGAATCCTTCGTGTGCAAGTTTGAATCGTACTTGGCCGATTTTTCTGCTTTGCTGATTCGGGCTGCCACTGCTGTACTCAGCAGAAAGCCATTATATATACGCATAAGGTCTTCTTATGCAGCCTTTTTCTTTTAGTCGTCAGTGTAAAAAAATATGGTGATCCCTAAATATAATCAATAGTACATTGTTGCAGAGGATAGAAAGTACGAGAGTTTTGGACGAGTCATATAGAGGGCCGAAACGTAGTTGAGGCCCTCTAGTGTACGAGTCCATAAATTGCACTTTCTACCGAGGCAGACATAGTGCTTTTCACAACTACTGAGAGGAAATAAAATAAAAATTCATATTCAAAACTCAAATTTTAATTCATGTTAATGTGAATAGTGTAAGTCAAATGGCCTCGGTTTTTCAAAAGTAGAACAGAAGCTGTATGTATTATCGCCAATTTTACCATAGATAACTTTTTTTTAAATCTGGACCCCTATTCTCGTGGCTTTCGAGATTAATAAACTAACATTCGAGATGAATATGTCAACTCCATATAAAATTATATTTGTTTCGCCTTATCTCCCATGTAATTTTATCTCTAGTGGTTCGAGATTAGGGGCCAAGTTTGAATACCATAAAAAAAAAGCAGTGACATGGTTTTTAGTCTGTGTATCTTTTAGCAAAAATACACCTAATATTTTACGAAACAAAATGGTGTGTTATGATTGGTCGATTCCAATTTTTCATTTTAAGGAGCTATGACTCAAAAATTGATTGATTGATTTTCATTGGTTATTAAAGTTGGACAACAATGTTCTCGACCAATCAGCAAATGCCGACAAAAACATTCTTGGTCTGTCCTTATAAGTGACGTTTTGTGATCCCAAACAAGAGCATTTATGGCCATATTTCCGAGCAGTGTTGTGAAAATATTATTATTACTAATATCAATATTGCTACTAATAAACAGGCATTCCGACTTGGTCCTTAGGGTTGGCAACGCAACGTTTTAGTATTGTAGAAATGCAAATATCTATGGGTCACAGATAACTCTTGCATAGTTAAGTACAGGCCCATACTATTAGTAAAAATCTAAACAAAGCCACTAGGTATAATAGTCTAAATTAAATTTAAATTTAATTAAGAAGAAAGAAGTGAAAGAAATTTGTCAAGATCGTGGCAAGTGGAAAGAAGTTGTCACTGCCTACCACTCTGGGAAACAGGCGTGATTTAATGTATGTATGTATGTAATTATCTTAGAAATGGTTCACTTTTGCATAGGGTATTATGGGATCAAAATGATTGCAAATGATCTCCCCCATAACCCCTAGAGGGGAATAGGTCGATTTACCAATAACCCTGTATATACCGATTGGTAGATGTTGATAAAAAAGTAAAATCATTTGTAATTAAAATATTATATTTTTAATAATAACAAGCAATAAATTATTCAAAAACTAACAATAACATAATAATTGTGAAAACATTTTGTGCAACACCTGAGAAGAGAGCTTACCTATGCACTAATATTTATTTACGTAAAGTATTACTTAATTTAATAAATTATTTAAGTAAATTTATACATTATTATTAATTTTCCTTTAGTTTCCTGTTTGCTATTGTTTGTTCGTCGTCCAAGCATTGTCCGTACCTCACCTCCATGCACTTGCTTCCCTGTAACAAAAAAAAGTTCATTGTTATTTATTACATACATACATACATAAACTCACGCCTTCATTCCCAGAGTGGGGTAGGCAGAGCTACAGAATTACCAAGCACTCTTAAATAAGTTGTTGATAATTCTGTAACCACGTTTTGCACAATCAGGCTAAGATGTTTACCAGCGTAATAGTGACAGGTTGCAAGCCCATCGCCTAACAGTACTACAAGCCTTTACTCCCTTAGTCGCCTCTTACGACTTCCACGGGATGACATGGAGTGGCACTATTCTAAGCCGGCAACCACACGGCTTATGTTATTTATTAATTAACGGAATTTTGTCCCGTGTGGTTGCCAGGTTAGAATAGTGCCACTCCATTTGTTCCCGTGGATGTCGTAAGAGGCGACTAAGGGAATATAGGCTTGTAGTACTGTTAGGCGATGGGCTTGCAACCGGTCACTAATACGCTGGTAAACATCTTAGCCTAATTTTATTGTGCAAAGTGTGGTTACAGAATTATCAACAAGTTTTAAAAGTTGTTGGTAATTCTTTAGCTCTGCCTACCCCACTTTGGGAATGAAGGCGTGAGTTTATGTATGTTTGTGTAATTAACGGAATTTGGATTGTTCATATGGTTACAATTACTCTAATTCCAAAAACCATTTTGAGGAGTAGGGTTTCATAGCAGTTCTGCATTATTAAGTTTTTGAAATATTTATCTATTTCAGATATTTCGGCAAAAGTATTTTTAACCTCTGTTTTACTTTCGTTTTCAGCTTGAACCTTACTGTAAAGGCGAAGACCGCTCGAAATAGTTTGTTTTAATGCACTATTAATATTATTATTTATCATAAGATATAATTTAAATTGTTGTAATTTACTAGAAAATGCCAACCCAAATTTAAAATAATCATGTCATCCTTCAAATATCTGCTAAATACCTAAATAAAGATCAATCAATCATCAGAAATCAAAACTATTGGGTCAGATATAAAATTTATGAAATTGGTTTCTTTCGAATTAGAATTAAAAAATTGTAAGTTGTTTTTTTTTTTTTTGGTCAATCCCAATTTATAGGGGCTATTGCCTAACGCACTCACAATCGCAATCGACTTCAAAGTGAAGCAATTGTTTTCATTTTGTATGCAGACAAGCCTTCGATTTTCAAAATGAAAACAATTGCCATTGCGAGTGCTTTAATAGGGCAATAAGCCCTCCGGTCGTCTATTTCACTTTGTAATAGCCCATCTAGCGTTCATATTATACTCAAACTGCCGACTCTACTCAAGGTCATTCTACCACTAATTAAGATGTAGCTTCTTAATAAACTGAATGGAGCGCTGCGGTGTTGCCGGTTTGTGCTTTTAATACTCTAAGTCAAAACATCATACTGCTGTCGACTCTTATGAATAAGGTTAGGACTTTTGGTGGCATATCTTGGTTTTAGAATTCATGGAGTCACTATTTCCTTATTATTATTATATTTGCCTTTGATTTTGGCCCTCAGTAGTCATGATGAACTAAAGGAGTTCGGGTTATCCATACCTATCAATATTTGTTTGTAAAGCTTTCATAGCAGAGATATCCTCCGTATCAAAATTCATTTACACTAGTTTAGCGGTTTAATGAATGAACGAATATAGAAATATGAAAATACTGCAGGTCAAAATCAAAATTATACATATCGTAACGCCTTCATTCCAGTGAGGGGTAGGCAGAGTTACAGAATTATCAAAGTTATATATATTATAATAAATTGGAAATAGGCGACTCCGTGGATTCTAGAACTATGATATGCCACCAAAAGTACACACTATTTAAGAGGCTTATTAAATGGGCGGCAAAGGAGACCACTGCAGTATTTTACGAACGAGTGGAGCTTATTGCAGTAAAAGGGGCTACTTATAGCGTTATTATTTCGTTATAGTAAATATATTTATATGATATATAATAAGTTATCCTTGACATTAAGAAACCACAAGCAATTGGAATGACAACTAAATTTTTAACTTGCTTTTACATAAATGTTTTTATTCGGTCTCAGAGTTCGAAAATTTCGAGGAGTCATGTCGTCGGTGAAACTGCATAACTGTAAAATGCACCTTTTTATTAATTACCTCTATCATAAATTTCTTAGTTACGTGGTTTTGCGGGATCACCGACGATATGTACGTTAATTTTAATTTTTCTTTTTTCATAATTTAATATTGTATCTAAGCGTAGGACAATTGTTATAGTATGTTTGAGTAATTCTTATCATGTTTTTTTACGCCACACGGCAAAACATTGTGTTCCACCAAATTTTTTAGAAAACTATTTTAGTTTTAGTTTTTTTTTTTTATAGCATGGGAAGGCAAACGAGCACACAGGCCACCTGATGGTAAGTGGAAACTGTAACCCATAGACATTCGCATTCACAAGACTGCAAATGCGTTGCCAACCCTGAGGACTAAGATGGAATGCCTCTATGCTAGTCATTTCACCGGCTGTCTTATCCCCAAACCGGAACACGACGATGCGAACACTGCTGCTTGGCGGTAGGTTAATATATGTATACAAATAAACACTTTGACTTTGACTTTGAAAGTTTACATCGTTATAAGTAATAATGAATACCGCTATGCATCCGGGCTTTAAACCGTTATAACGCGAGAATAACGTTATCGAAACAATGTTCTATTTGAAGCTCTGCTTGTGTTTGATTGAAAAAGAAGATTTCCGATTGCAATTAAGACACTAGTAGTACTTTTAAAGGGAATAAAAGCTTAGAAAGTGTCGTTTTTAAAAGACTAAAATATTATCTAAGTAGCTATAATGTCAAATTGACAAGGGTTTTAACCGGTCGTACACCCTTTTAGTAAAGGAAATTTAGATCATTTAAAAGGTCTTTTTTCCCCGGATAATATAGCTGGAAAACAAGTCTTGCAGCTAACATACAGAGTTTAATTTCGAGCACATACATTAGCGTAATGGCCTCTTAAATATATTTCAGCAACGTTGGCTAAATATAAAATGTTTTCTTCACAAAAACGCGTACATATTAAAAAATACTAAGGGATCTGAGGAAAAGTTGCTTTTTCTCTCGTATTTTTTGATGTTGGTTATAAATATACGTCCAAAGAAATCATATCAGTAATACTGCAAAACTGCGGCAATATCGTGATATTTAATATGAATTTGAACTTTATTGCTTTGCCAATAATAATCCATCCTAATCCAAATAATCTTAACAAACGAGCCAAAACAGGATAGCCGTCACCCTACGGTTATTTACGAAATCATAACGTTTTAATAAGAAGAAAGTTTCTAGTTACCAAAAAATATTACTTTGCTTTCTTTTAAACTAGTTAATGTTGCGTATTACTTCTCTCTAATAATTATTATTTGTGTTTTTTGGTAAGTTTCTTGTCATAACTTACTTTTGACAATAAACCGGTATTGACTTTGACTTTCAAGTTAAAAGAAACAGTAGTTATTAGGTCGAAAGCATTAGAACGGAAATAAACTTTCTCTGGCATAACTGCGTAAAATTGGACTCGGTCGTTGCGCAAGAGCAACTCTTGGACTTGCATAATATTCTCCGCGTTCTAAAGTGAATATTATAAGCATCAAAAATGGAGAAAGCTGTTCTTTATAGCCTCAAATTATATTTTAAACATCTCCTCAAATAACTTTAGTGCTAAAATGTGTGATGGTTTTAATTGGCGAAAGTTCTAAGGTTTCAGATATAATAATTATGTTATTATTTGTGTGTTTTGGTCGCCTTTGGCAAGAAGATTAACACTTATACCCTTTCTTACTGAATTAATCAGTTTTTGTGAAATTTTATTATTTTATAGTTTTTAATGGTAAAATTCTTAATATAAATTTTATGGCGTCAGAAAAAAAAACGGTCATTTGCAAGTCGGACTCGCGCACCGAGGGTTACGTATATAAGATAATTGTAACTTTATTTTTTATGCAATAAGGTCTATTATGACTAGCCTAAATTTTAATTCCGAATTTCAAAGTTTTTTGTTATTTCTCAAAAATTTTAAGTACTGAACTCTTCATTTTATTTTCCCATTAAATATATAATTATCTATGCGTCAAAAAATTTTCAGATTTTTTAGATTAATACACTTCGGAGATAAGGGGCGGCACGGTAATTTTTTGTACATTTTGTAAATAAATCACAAACAAAGCACATCACGAAAAAATATTTAAAAAAATGTTTTGAAATGTAGATTGAGCTCTTGTTTACATGTCATATAATAATATCAGAACATGTAAATAAATACTCATCGTGATATTTTCAATCTTAATAAGAAACAAAGTTTCCGTAAAAAACCCAACATGATTTCACAAAATCTGCAGATAATGTTTCCCCGTAATGTTTCTCCGGTAGATACCGATAATATTACTCTTGAAGTAGTATAATTAGTAACTCGAATTGGTAACAATCAGATGAAAACATTCACCGAACTGAGTCTTGAAGATAACAAAGAAACTATGTGTCATAGGACGTACCTTGGCAAGATAGGCCTTCATGTAGAAGTTGCCGAATAGCACGATGAAGGAGATCATGTAGATGATGAGGACGTAGTGCATCCACAGAGGGAACTCGCAACCCATGCGGATCCCGTTGATGCCCAGGACCAGGGCACAGGTGAACTGGATCTGAAACAGGACACAAATCAGGATGATAAACTGCCTTTTTTACACCTAAGGTGATGGAACCAGTAATTGACAGGGACCAATGATGCACACTTGATTTTTATTTAACAGAAAATTAGGGTTATTCATTGGTTTTGCAACAATCAATTTAAGACTATATGATTTTTGAATTAAGAATCTAATGTCCAGTATTGTCGCCTGTCATCTTTAAATGTTCAACAGCACCAGTGCTATCACTCTAAATAAGAGAGAGAGGCTAACGAGCATTCGAGTTACCTGATGGGAAGTAATCACCATGATGACCATGATGTCGTAAGAGGCGACCACAGATCACAGAAACAAGGGAGATATGTCATGAACGCCAATTCGTACAAGACCCGGTGTCGCCACTTTTAAACATGTGTGCGTCTTACGCTTACGCTCTATTAACTACTACAAAAACAACCTCCTCATAATTGGTTACAGCTTACGAACTAAAAACGCCGTAACATAGTTTTGATAGTAGCAGAAAATTAAGCTTTATACTAAGTTCTCAAGGTTGAAAAATGCTGAAAGATCGTTTTTTTTCCATCGTAGTTCAGTCACTGAACGTAAGGTAGCGCTTACTCGTTACTTAGCTGCCATCTATGCGACGAGTAATTAATTAGTTCCTCAGAGCTAGATGGCGCCAAGATAGTAGTCCCTATGTTCAGCAGGTTAAGGACTACCCACACACAGCGACATCTAGTTATACTTTTTTCAAGAGGTGTGCGTTTCTCTCCTGTCGTCCACTTAGGGATGCCACAAGGAATGTTTCAAAATATATCGATAAACAATTCAAACTTGTTTGCAACGTTAATATAGGTACTATTCAATTTACAGGCAATAAGTACTATTTTTATTATTTTATTACTAGGTTAATACAATTACATCATTTAAACTTAATATATTATTGTTAGAATAGAATAATATTTTATTAGCAAGAATACGGTTTGCGTAAAATTGATACATAAGATTTTAAATTTGGAACGATACCTATATGATTAGAACGTAACAAAAAAATGGCCGAATTTGTTTGGTTAAATTTTCTGGAGCTGTTAACGATTTTCGTTTTGATTAGTACATAAAAGTCTAAATTGTAAACTTGGACTTTATGATGTTAATACAAATATACTAATAAAATGGGTTCGGTGGAGTGTCACGTCACAAGATCTCAGTTTGGGACAAACCAGTAGATTACCGACTTGATTATGTAAACTTTATTTCATAAATGGTACAAATTACTTAAAACAGAAAGATAGACTTAATACTTGGGGCAATCTCTACCATCCAACCTTTAGGCTTGAATCCTTTTAAGAGTGAGTCGGCGCGAGCTGTCAATCAGCGCTGTGTGCAAGCACAGCTCAATACTGAGCCAGAGCCCTTTGCCTTTGTGGTTGGTTAATTTATTTTTATCTTAATTGTATGATTCGCCTACTTATATTTGAATTTCTAGAGTCCTTCGTCGTTCGTTAATATTGTAAAGAAAATTAAATTTTGTATAAAGTGAAAATTTGTTAAAATTATTTTTCTTCTGTTTTAAGCGTGTCGTGGTAGTGATAAATAACTAGAACTATTAACACATTGAATTCTATTGATAGCTGTAGAATAAGCTATTTATCGATAGTCGATAGAAACCACGTCAACACAACTTTCACAACCTTACGCTCTGAAATCCATTCAAATATAAAATATTCATTTAAAAATATAAATAATGCTTAAAAACAAAATTTACCGGTGGTAAGTTATGCCCTTTGATTTTATATTCACGTTTGTATTTCGATTTTTGCACACTTTCACGCTACATACAGTCATTTTATCATTTAAACGGAGCTTCTATACTGACAGCGTTCAGTGAGCGACTGTGTCAACGCTTGACACGCCTCGTGCCGATATGGTCAATTTGACCATATCGAGGCGACACGAACCACGCCCCCATAACATATCTCCCTTGTTTCTGTGATCTGTGGAGGCGACTTAGGGAATAAAGGCTGGTAGTACTGTTAGACGATGGGCTTGCACCCTGTCATTAATACACTGGTAAACATCATAGCCTAATTGTGCAAAATGTGGTTATAGAATAATCAACAAGTTCTTAGAGTCGTTGGTAATTCTGTAGCTCTGCCTACCCCACTCTGGGAATAGAGGCGTGAGTTTATGTATGTATGTGTGGGTGTTGACCCATAATAAAAAATAAACACCAGCAACTCCAGAAGAGTTTCCGGTCTGTTGCCGGCCAATTAGGGAAATGAAATATTTTATTCCAATGAATAATGTATTCCAAAGAAGGGGGCTAACTCCACGGTAAGAGTATAAGCATTTTGAACTTCATACGGTTAATAATAGAGTATAGAATGCTTCGACTACTACTACTTTCTTTGGTATTATGGCTGTAAACGTTCTTCGGAATCTTTTTACTAAAAAAATAGATACGTGATTAAACTTAAACTAAGTAATGTTACAACTTCGAGTTTTGAACCGAAACTTAACACTGGTCATCCATCATATACCTATGCTTTAAAATTGTCAAAGTCTAATTAAAACAAAAATGGATTCAAATGCTGTTGTTCTTAAGTATAAGCAATCCTAGTACTTAAAATTGGGAGAAAATTGCAAGGTAGGGTTAAGTCACCAGTGGCCAGCCAGAGACCTGTAGTCGACCTCTGTCTATACTGTGTATAACTGGGAGGAGTACGAAGTACCTACTCTTCGTACTCATATGAGGTCAACTACTGGTGTCTGGTTGACCACTGGTGACTTTACCCTATTTTAAAGAAAGGAGAAGGCACACGAGCACGCTGACTATCTGACGGTAAGTGGAATCCGAGGGGCACTAACGCACTCGCCATCGCAATCGGCTTCAAAGCGGAACAATTGTTTAATTTTTTAAGCGAACACGTCTTCGATTTTCAAAATGAAAACGATTGTGATTGCGAGTGCGTTAGACAACAGCCCATCTGATTTGACACCCATTGTGAGTTTTCTGTAAAAGCCGTACATAAACCACAATTTATTAGACATAAAAACCTTCCGTGGAAAAATATCTGAATCTAGATAACTGATGGTGAAAACCGTGCTAAATTCTGTAGCGTAGTTTGGAAGATCTAAGCGTACATATAGAACGGGTGTAGATTTTGCGGGTGGTAAGACCTTGTGCAGGGTTCGTCCAGATTGCTACCACCATCTTGTCCATTAAACTACCACCAAACACCAGTGTTTGCATTGTTGTATTCCAGTTTGGGGTAAATATCGCCGGTGAAATGACTAGGATAGACACATTCTATCCTAGTCATTAGTTAGTCCTCAGGGTTGCAGTCCATTTACAGTCTTGTGAATCCGAATATCTATGGGACACGGTTTCCACTTACAGGTGTCCTGCGTGCTCGTTTGCCTTCTCTATGCTTAAAAAAGAGCGGAGAAATATTAAAGATGTAAAGCTGATGAAGCTTACCAATTGAAGGATGGTGAGGTATTTCTTCCACCACAGGTATTGGCTGACAGTGGGCCCGAAGACCGACAAGCCGTAGTAGGTATACATCAGGACATGGATGGCGCTGTTAACCATAGCGGGAAGGAATGCTGAAACAACATAATAATACTATGTTCATCATCATTTTAGTCGAAAGACGTCCACTGCTGGACGTAGGCCACCGGACGTGCGCCGCTTGTATCCAATGGATTCCTGCGGGAATCCTTAACCACGTCGTCAGACCACCTTGTTGGAGGCCTATACCCATGCTGCGTCTACTATACCTATATGTACTTAACAAATAAAAACTGAATAAATATCAAGTAAAAAAAAAGTTTCACGTCACATTTAAGTAACCGGTCAAGTGCGACCCGCGCACGGTTCTGTTTCTAAGATAGAAATTTAGAATCAGCTTAATTTGTTTGTGTGCTTTATTTTGTACGCAATTATTAGGGTACCGTACAAAAATTAAAAACGGAACCCTTCTAGGATCACTCGTGCGTCTGTCTGTCACAGCCAATTTGCTCCGAATCTACTGGACCAAATCAGGTTTTTTTAAACAAGGGTTATTTTCGAGGGCCAAAATAGGAAATTAAAAAAACAAGTTTTTTAAACTTTACTGTATCCGCTCGTTCCCATAAAACCATAATTGCAAAATATCTAATTGCCGAATTACCCGTTTTCTGAAATATGAAATACCCAAAATACCAGACTTTCTTTTTACCGTGTTTCTTTTTATATCGGATTGGCAAATCAACATGTTTTCAAAACATCATGTTCTCTTTAAAACCGAATTCCCATAATACCAGATTTTGATAACACTAGGCCGGCAAAACACAATGTACTTGAAACACCCAGTTTCTTAAGTTACCAGATACTCAAAATATCAGATTGCCAGTTTACGTAATTCCCAACACACCAGATGCTGATCATACTTGATTTCCGAATGCCTAAATTCCCAAAACACCGGATTTTTACTTTGGTAGATTACATAAGTACGGTTAGACAACAAAACCAACCATAAATTTCAAATTTTTATTGTCAACTATTTATAACTAGGTACTGAACTTTATCATTAGCAAATGGCAAAAGCTAGTCTTATATATAATAAAGAGACCTGTCCTGACGGACTGATTCATCGTCGCCCAGCCAATACTTCGGAAGCTAGAAACATTAAATCTGGATTTGCTTTTGTAACGTAAAGATCCGAAAAGACGGGGTTTTTTGAAATTCAAACACTAAGTAGGTGAAAGAGTTTTTTTTTGGACCTATTTTTTGAATCTTGGATTGAATATCTCTGAATAAAATTCATGAGACATGTATTTCAGCATTCTTTACAACTCATCCCCAAAAGAAGAGAAAAGGAGTAACAAAGTTGGTAATTAACGCAAACGAAGTCCTGAAGCACCTGACCGTACTTGTTTGATATTTGATATTCTGGGGATCTGGTGTTCTTCAATCTGGTATATCGAAAATATGGTTTATCTGAAATCTGCTCTTTGAAAAATCTAGTATTAGATGATCATGCTAAGGCGAGATCAAGTTCTTTCGAGAAAATTGTGTTTTCCTAATCAGGTTTGTAAAGTATTTCAGTGTTTTGAGATTCTTGTGATTTCGAAATTTGATATTTTCGGTATAAGGTTTTATAGGGAACATGGTGTATTGAGAACATGGTATTTTATAAAACTGATATAAAAAGGAACATAATATATAAAAATACTGGTATTGTGGGAATCTAATATTTTGGTAAGCATGTATATCGGCAATTAGATATTTTGCAATTATGGTTTAAAGGGAACGAGCGACTGTATCATATATCAAATGAAAGGGCTTGTTATGAGGATCTCAAAAATATTTTATTCATGAATGGAGACAAAAATTGACCATTGACCCCCCTGATCTCCAGATCTACTGAGCCTATAATTTTGGAAAAATTACAGTTCATTGCTTGTAGATTACAGGAAAACCTATACGAATTAAATCAAAAAAAAACCCTGCACTTGGCCGGTTTTTTGCCTTACTTTGATTGCTTTATACCTCTTTTATTTTCGTCAAAAACAAAAAATAAACTCCTTTGGGTGATTTTCGTGAATGGCTACTCGACGATGATTAGGTGTGTAAAAGTTAACCCGGTAGAAATAGTTAAATTTACATAACATACTTTCACGCCTTCATTCCCAGAGTGGGGTAGGCAGAGCTAGAGAATTACCAACAACTCCAAAAACTTGTTGATAACTCTGTAACCACAATTTGTACAATAAGGCTAAGATGTTTAACAGTGTATATTTAGTGACAGGTAGCAAGCCCATCGCCTAACAGTACTACAAGCCTTTATCCCTTAGTCGCCTCTTACGACTTCCACGGGAAGACATGGAGTGGCACAATTCTAAGCCGGCAACCACACGGCAAGTTATAATGCATGTGTTATTTTATGTCGTTTTTCAATAAATAATTTACACTATGCATTCTCGTGCGAGCAACCTCTTTATTTCAATTTTTATCGATACTTGTACGAATGAAACGAGTCGTCACGTTCCCTTTTATTAATACCTAGACTTTTATTAGGGTTCTATCCAATTCCTCATCCGTCGAATCGGATTACCTTTCCAATTCCCTGGAATAAGGGAAATAAGAGAAACGTGTACATTACTCTCTTACATGCTGAATGTCTTCTTATAAAAAAGCAGCCTTTTAACTTTCAGAAAAAAAAATCAATTTTCTGCGCAGACTTTATGGTGGAAATTACTAATTTAAAAAAAGTAATTTAAAAGCGTATACCAATTTTCTACGTGTTTCAGGTTTTGAGGTAATGTTCTCAACGAAAGCTTTTGAACTAAATAAATAAAAAAAACCCGGCCAAGTGTGAGTTGAACTCGCGTGGACAGGGTTCCGTACATAAGTAACCTTTTCATTATTTTTTTGATAGAATTCTTTTAGGTTTTCCTGTAATCTATATCTGTATGTGTCCAACCCTATGCATTGTCCTAACTCATTAACTTCAGAGTTAGCTGTAAGAGATCCCATTTAGGGATAAGTTCGCCTTTGTACATGACTTTAATATTTATATTGTAATATTTATATTTTTGTGCAATAAAGAGTTTACATACATACATGCAATGAACAATATTTTGTATTTCATCGAAATTTTAGGCTCAGTTGTTTTGGAGATCAGGGGGGGAATGGTAAATTTTCGTCTTCTTACATGAAGAAAATCAAAACGATTTATTATACAATAATAACAAAAATATGCTTGTTATCCTCATACCAATCCCTTTCATTTGTTACGAGAATAACACAGTAAGGTTTGCAAAACTTTTTTTTCAATTTCCTAATTTTTCCTCCGAAAATTACACTAATTAATTAAAAAGAAAAAAAATGGTTGGACATCTGTGTTTAGGTCATAGGATAACACCATACTACTGAATTTTACCAAATAAGTCCAGTAAATTCGGAGCAAATTGGCTGTGACACACGGACGGACAGACAGACGGACCCTAAAAGGACGAAATAATAAAAGAAAAAGACTTACTTGATCCACTAGGAACCCATTTGATCCCAATCCACCAGAAACTGAACATGGTTGAATGGTGGTAAACATGCAGGAAGGTCAGCTGTTCATCTTTCTTCCGAAGAATGAAGAAGAAGGTGTCGCAGAATTCTAGAAGTTTCGAGAAGTAGTACCACCATACCGCGTCCGCTATCTGAAAAGATTAAGTAACCTAAAATTAAAAATATGTTTCTTGAATAAATCTTTGCATTTATTTATTTAATCTTTATTGCAGAAAAATACACATAGAGTACAAAAGGTGACCTTAAGGCCTAATGGTATTCTCTATTAGTTGACCTTTCAATAAGTCAGAAAAAAAAATAAGGCGGTGCAATACGGTATGAACGATAGCATCTATGTCTTATGGAAAAATACATTATATTATAACTATCCACATATTATTCATCTTTGATTTCAAAATAACCCATGGTTTATTTTTTTTATTTTTTTTTAAAATATGACTATGAAAACACAAAATTGGATTTAACTTTTTCATCTTGGCGTCATTTGATATTAAAGCGACATTTCAATATTCTTCATTAATATATCTATATATATAAAAATCAATGCCATTTTTCGTTGTAATTTTATAACTCAAGAACGGGCTCACCTGTCCAAACCAAATGTTTAGTCTTTGTTCGGACTGTTTAGTAGATGGTTTATGTGAAGTTTGCGCAAAATCGGTCGAGCGGTTCTTTATTTATCACGTTTTTTGTAACAAATGAATTGAAAGTCAGAAATTTGCAGCGGGGCGAAGCTGCTGGCGGGCCGCTAGTCTAATATAAATCGTTCAAGCTTTTAAAAAGTCCAAAGGCCAAAAAGTCGTGGATAAAAACTAGCATTGTACCGGAAAGTAACTTTTGAAATTGTGAAAGTTTCTTATGAGAAATTCTCGGAAATTTATTAGGATATTCTTAACTTTTGTAAAGAAAGAGAGCCAAGCCGAGCTTCTTGCGGCGTTTCTTCTCAGCAGTGGTCTCCTCTTGTGAAGCGTTGGTAGATTCTTGACGTGTAAAAGTGCCCGTGTGGCCTACTTACTGAATAAATGTCTTATCTTTTTTTATCTTTATTCTTAAATTTTGTATGGGAAGAGAATATTCTCAATGCTTTCAAATGTTTCTGATAGTATTCTCAGTAATTTCTGTAGAAGATTTCTTAACTTCTGAGAACATTCTGCAACTTGTAGCTACATAAAAATATTACGAAGGTGCGGTACCCTCAGTGCCCAAGTCCACCTCGCATTTCACCAGATTTTTCTATCACTCGATTAACATCCTAGCTGTATCAATAATAAGTACCGTAAAACCTGGTAACTATGGTCCAGTACTTCAACTGTGGTCCAATTCTAATTTCTTTAATTCCTCATAGATGACTTAAGTATAAGCATTTTAAAACTTTAGTCAACAAGAAATGTCTCTAAAACAACACGTTTCCTTAACTAAAGATAGTGGGAACTTGTACTTTTGGTCATTGATTTTGGACCATAGTTGGAAGATTTTGGACCATAGTTACCAGGTTCTACGGTATCACACTTACTTGTAACTCATCCGAGTCGTATTTCTGTCGGCACGGTTCACAAATATAGCTGTATCTAAGTCTAAACGAGGCAGTTAATAACCGTATCGCTATATAGGCGTTCAGGGCAGCCATGGCCAGATTATAAGGCACCAGGAGCCATGTTAAATTAAAGGGCTGGCGGTTCTTCATTAATTTGGGTCCCGCCCATACAATGAATAGATACATCATAGTGTAGATGACTGTTGGTACTGGGGAGTCTACCAGCGGCCATCCTTTTGTCCGGGTATCTGTAACAAGAGATTAAAAACCTAATTAAGTTGGTCTTTGAAGGACTAAGGGATTTTGTATTAAAAATGTGCAACTAGATTGATGGTATTATAAAACCAATATTGTTCTGCATGCTCGTTTTTGAAAAAATATACAACGTAATATTTTTCGAGTTAAAAATGAATGAATGAATGAATGAATGAATTTATGAATGAATGAACGAATTTATGAATGAATGAATGAATTTATGAATGAATGAATGAATTATATTTATTTTCCAAAGTAAGTCACAGTATACATTGCATGTTATGTCAAAAGTACAAGAAATTACGGGTGCAGACTCGTGGTCACACCAGGTTGTCACACCACTACTATTCGACGGAGCCCTGCCTGAGCCAGGGCTCCTATTTTTGGGCGATTTGCCCTTCGGGCATCTAAAGATACCTAACGAACCTAACCTACCTACTTTTGCGGAATAAAAATGATTTCTGTCGAATTTCCGACCAAAGCGAGTAGCAGTGGTGTGACAACCTGGTGTGACCAAATTTACTTTGGAATAGTCAAAAATATACACAAAATTTAAAATAATCAAAAATATAAATAAGAAGTCAAGATAACAAACTACAATGACAATGTAACTAGTAAGTTACAAAAAATGTAACTAGTAAGTTACAAAAAAGTGTTGTCTGTTGAAATGGGCATTCAAATAAAACTTTTACTCATAAAATCATATGTATTGTAATATCATTACCTAAATTATAAGTAAAATAAAGTTTTTTTTTTAATTATAAGCATATTTTATATGTCTTATTGAGGTATAGTTAGCAAAAATATAATATGAAGGCAAATAAGACATAGTTTGACCAGAGTCAATTAAAATAAGTACGGAACTCTCAGTGCGTGAGTTAGACTTGCATTTAATGAATTATTAAAATAAACTACTAAATATGTTTTAAAATGTTTAAATACTGTCACAGTACTAAGTACCTAGCCAATTTGCATTACGCTAACAAGCGTTTCTATTCGTTTCGTTTTTACACCAACCGCGTCTCTGGTACATCACGTCATAAGGCCCCTCTACACGTCAGCGGATCATGGGCGTGCGTAAGGGACGCATTTACACCTTAGAGTGAGCAACATATTCTCGCATATCACTCTTACGTATTGCTCCATCCCTTACGAACGCCCATGATCCGCTGACATGTAGAGGGGCCAATACGAAGAGTCACGTGATCTACCTGTGACGCGATTGGTGTTAAAGCTGTGGTCAAATAACCAGAAGTTAACTTCTAAGTATTAACAATTTATTAGTAACATTGAAATACCTACTCCATTGCTGTACCTGGGAAAACCTTTCTTATTTACCCGTTTCGTGTTATTATTAGGTCAATTTTGTTAGTTCTAAAATAACAATTTGTTTATACAAAGTTTAACAAACCTTTTGCTCGTGTTAATTAGAAAATACTTCTGGAATATTCATTGAGTATTATTATAAAGGGTGTTGGTGCCCTAGGGTACGATCTAAGTCCAGTGATCCGGATAAGGCAGGAGCAAAATACAGATAAATTTTACAATCAGATTGATTCAATCTACTAATAGTTCCAGCTCGCTGACTCAGCGTCGCTGACGGGTTCAGCTTCCAGCGTTATTCTAAAACGGATCTACACAGATTTATCGGCTGGTTAGCGCCGATGGTCAGCCTTTATGGGTTTATAGTAGGAATGGATTCAGAACATTTTTTCAAAAAGTAAAGGTAGAGAATCGAAATCATTAATTACGAATTTGTGGCATTTGCAGTGGAGACCATGGGTCCTTGGTCAGCTGATATGAAAACCTTTATGAAGGCTCTGTCATCCCGGCTCATAGACACCTCCGGAGATCCTAGAGCTGGTGCTTACCTCTGCCAAAGGATTGGGCTAGCTATCCAGAGAGGTAATGCAGCCAGTGTCATAGGGACCATGCCGCGAGCGGACTTGCTAGAGGGGGTGTTCTTTTTATAGTGGTGATTATTATTTATTATTGAACAGCTTAGTTTTATTTTAATTTGAGTAGCTTAGTTTAATTTTAATTTTAAAAAGTTTAGTTTTAACTTTTAATTTAGTAAGGGAGAGTGGGTAACAGTGGATCACTTTTTTTTTTAAGCTCCACAAATCCCACGTTTATGCCTAAATAATTAATCTATAATTAACCACAAGATACGTCCTTAATCTACAAAAACAAGTGCAATTATTGGCAAAAACGGCACAAACTTACAAGTTAAAACAAGTTTAAAAAAAATGGGAAATGATTCACTGTGACCCGTGGATGGGTCACACTGGATCTATTAAAAAAAAGTTCAATAAAATACTACTTTTCTACATAATTATTTATTTATTTATATTCTAAGACAGCCTTCTATCACAGTCTTATAAAAAATTAACAAAAGTCTTACAAATTATGCTGGTATAAAGAGACCTAAACTAATCAACATTTTGTATAAATAAACAACAGTTTTTCTCTTTTAATTTCCATAAAGCTCTCTTCTCTATTCAAATAAACATATTTACTTCTTCAGTAATCATTAACAAACATTTTAATAAGAACATTGTTGATGCTAACTCAACTACTTATTAAACACAAATATATTTACTCCTCAGTCCACTGTGACCCAAATGAAAATTATTCACTGTGACCCATAGGCCGTCACGACAGAAAAAAAATATTCAAAAAATAACTACTTATACCCAAGCCAAAATTACATTACCCACAACGGATTTAACAAATAACAAGTTCAAAACTTACAACTACCATTTATATTTATTAAAGGGCTGGAAATACGACAAATTTCTAAATAACGTAAAAAAATACTTTCGTACTTACCTACTGGCCTGCGTGTGACAGCACGTGATTCCGCTCGGCGAGCGCGGGGGCGACTGGCGCGTGAGAGGGAGGTATCGACGAGCAGTAGCCACGCTTTTGCTTGTGTGCGTGAAGCATCACACGTAAGAATTATAGCGAATAATCCACTGTGACCCGTGATCCACTGTTACCCACTCTCCCCTACCTATATTAAATACTATATATTGGAGAATCAAGTGCTCAAACTACGGGTTTGGACACAGCTATGGACGAGGCGATACGGCTGAAAATGAGCGCTCAAGGTGTCCAACACCTCAGCATAATGTTGAGCCAGTGTGCTGCAACACATGAATATAATTTTTAGGTTTGCTATATTCAGAAGTAGGCGGACATTTTCAGAACAATAACAAAGTGTATCAGTCTGTTGATATCACCCCTTGAGTTATTGGGGCGTAGAAAGCCTATTCATACTCAGGAAATAAATTCAAAGAAATAAATATTCTTACGGTCACGTTCCAGTATATTTGACGACGCGCTGGCCTAGTTGGTAGTGACCCTGCCTACAAAGCTAGCGGTCCTGGGTTCAAACGTTATGGGCAGATATTTGTATGATAAGCGCAAATATTTCTTCTTGAGTCATGGATGTTTTCTATGTATTTACGTATATATTTATCTATTTAAGTATTTATACCGTTGTCTAGTAGCCATAGCATAAGCCTAGAGTTTAGTTTGGAACTAGGTTAATTGGTGTGACATTGTCTCCTGATATTTATTTACTTATGTCAAAACTTTTAATATAAAAATCTTCTTCTTCTTCCAGTGCCTCTTCAATCGTGAAGGTTGGCCGTCAGCTTCTTGCTCTCGTCCCTATCCACAGCCAATCGGAACAGCTCGCCGACGGAAGCGATACCGCGGATAATATAAAAATAACATACTGTATATTTCTACAGTATTAGTTTATTTATAATGGTGATGAGCAGAGGTCGGAATTTTCGTAGCACTTTTGAGCTGTCATAGGGACTTCTCGTTTATCGACTTCGGATAAACATATTTTATCGATACATTATAGAACACAACATATTATTATTAAAGAACATTAAAAGAAGAGGTAAACAACAGGTGGTATTATCGCTAAAGAGCGATTTCTTTCAGATGACTTTCGAGTAATTGAAAATGTGAAATAGAGATTTGCAATGAAAATAATGAAAAGTTAATAGTTAACATTTTAATCAGTTCAGTTCAGTGTTATCATTTATGAATTTCATGTTCAAAGTCTGTTTTAGTGCTAAGAAGACTAAGTGTTTCATCATTAGTTTTTTCTATAAAATAAATAGATAGATAGTCATTATCTGAAAGAGATCGCTCTTTAGCGATAAGACCGCCTGTTGTTTACATCTACTTTTAATCTTCTTTAATATGTTGTGTTCTATAATGTATCGATAAAATATGTATATCCGAAGTCGATAAACGAGAAGTTCCTATGACATCTCAAAAGTGCTACGAAAATTCCGACCTCTGGTGATGAGGTATTAAATCAAGAAACATTATTTAAAACCATAACTATAATAATATCAGTGTACCACCGTCTTTTCCGAACTTTTTGATTTCTCCTTCGATATAAATTTTAGTTTTGCTATATTCAGACGTAGGCGGAAATTCTTAGAACAATTATGAAATGTATCAGTCCTGAAATCACCCCTTGAGTTATTGAGGCGTAGAAACCGTTTTAGAAAGGGGATGAATTTGTAAATAACGATATTTTTAATATATAAATACCAATAAACCTTGTTAAGTTAATAAGAGAATTGATTTATTTCACAACTCGACCGTAAACTGTTTTTTCTGCTCCGTGAATTTAATAATTAAGTTTCATGTTTCCGGCATTTTTAACGCTTTACTTTATATTAAATTACTTTACTTTATTTTATATTGCCCCGTGTGGTTGCCGGGTTAGAATAGCGCTACTCCATGTCTTCCCGTAAATGTCGTAAGAGGCGACTAAGGGAATAAAGGCTTGTAGTACTGTTAGGCGATGGGCTTGCAACCTATCACTAATACGCTGGTAAACATCTTAGCCTGATTATGCAAAATGTGGTTACAAAATTATCAACAAGTTTTTAGAGTTGTTGGTAATTCTGTAGCTCTGTCTACCCCACTCTGGGATTGAAGGCGTGAGTTTATGTATGTATGTACTTTATATTTTACGTCTATGTGAAATATGTGTAAGCAAAGAGCTTAGTAATTTTAACCACCGTCGCTATGGTCTAAAGTACACGCAATCGCAATCGTCTTCAAAGTGGAACAATCGTTTTCGGACTGTCAACTGACAACGATTGCGATGGCAAGTGCGTTAGGCAATAAGCCCTTATGTACTGATGTAAGTGGGCTCTGCTCTACGACTTAACATCGTAAGGCCAGTGCACACTGCACAATAGAAGGTAGGGGAGATACGCCATGAAACGGACGTTTAACTTTGAAGTAAGATTACATACTGTAGTTAAAAACTTACGAACTCGTTCACTATCCTTAAGGAATTCGGATATACTATTGTATAATTATTAATACACCATATTTAATAAAAATTAAATTTATTGTAAGAAATATTATAAATTATTTTATCTCAATTACGTCCGTTTCATAACACAGGTAGCATTGAATAGGACAATGGGTGTCTTGAAACGGACTAGGAACTAATGCCATACTTTGAGCCTCATGAATAATCAATGTTTCACAAATTCTTTGCTTTTACACAATAACATTAATTTAAATAAGTCAAACATTTGGGTACAACATAAACTGAGATCATAAAATAAACAATAAAAAAAACAAAATAAAATAATTAAACTTTCAACTTCTTAGTTTTATTTTCAATTTGGCAACAATAAAAGTAGATATTGATTTTTTTTACACAATAATACTTATCAAACACTTTGGTTGAACTCAAACTGAGATCATAGAATTAAAAATTACAAAAATCAACATTAAATAATTAGACTCTCAACTTCTTAGTCCGTTTCAACGCGACGGTACCTGTCCGATTCATTGCGAATCTAACCTAAAAACATTTTAGCCAAATTCCAAATAGTGAAGTATTGATAAGATTACAACACACCGTTCCGTATTTTCTTGAGAATATGTCACAACAAGTACAACCAATATAATTGTAGCTTGAGTTTTTATCGAATTTTAAATCAGTTTGCAAATATACGATATTTTATACAAAACTCATGCAGTTCAACAACTTGCGAAAATGTGAACAAAATAATGGCTGCCGGGATCTGTCATAATTGTGGGTTTGTCTATGGTCATCAGTGTTGCCAACCACCAAAAGACATGAATATTTTCGTTCAGATTTTTTCATGATCCGTTTCATAACGCGTCCGTTTCATTGCGTATTCCCCCTACATAACAAATTATTTTGAACTCTGGTACAATAAGAATAAGGTTTATTTTCGTATGTTTATAAACTGAAAATGGCATTTTCGAACTAGTGAAATTGAACTTTATTCCCTTGATTGTAGATTCCAAAGTCCCGGTTACAAAAAACTCCCATGTTTCAGTATGGTGGGCCCTTACGCGGTTAAGAGTATTGTGAACGGACGCCTAAATCGCGCAGCTGTCAAAGTTTTCCCATACCTACATATTTAGCTCCGGGCGATAACGTTTTTCAACCACTAAATCAATTCCGATTTTTAAGATTTTTGAATATGTTATAGATATTATGAAAAGCTAGGTTCGTATTTTCTGATATTTTTTTTCATTATTTGTTTCTTTCCAAGACAAATCAAAACGTAGGGACTTGTTTTTTTATAATATCTACAACATAATACAAAAATCAAAAAAATCTGACTATGTTTACGTAAGGGAAGAAAAACATTTCCGCATTTTGTATGGAAAGTTTAGCTTCACAATCCTTCTAAGACCACACGCAATTTCAAGATGTCTTATGCATTCTAATAAAACGTTAAATGCTGAAAGATAGATAAAACGTTGTTCTTTTACATATAGATAGACTAGCTTTCGCTCGCGAGTCCGTCCACGTAGAAGTCGTTTATTACTATTCCCTCGGAAACTATCCAATTTTTCAGGATAAAAACTATCCTATGTCTTAGTCCAGGACCTAACCAATATGTGTGCCAAGTTTCATCTCGATCCGTTTAGTGGTTGAAGCGTGATAGACGGACAAACATACACACTTTCACATTTACTGTCACTCGGTTCCACAGACTTCGAACTGCAGGTAGACTAGTTAATGGGTCTTCAGCTTCACTGATAACTTCACTAGTTGCTCCCCCTCCTTTTTCTCTCTATTCTTCAACCTATAGGTACTCAATGCCGTGTAGGTCTCATCCAATGGACGTCATCTCTCTTGATCTGAAGATCGTCAGTTTTCACATCCGTACATATTTAAATAGATGTCAATTTATTTTTTAGCTTTAACTGATTACTTAAATCAAATATCAATAATGAAAACAGATTTAATGTTACATCAAAAGATAAGGTATCAAACGCACGCATTTAAAAAAGAAATGCCTTTATGCTTTTTATAAAAATCATCTTGAACCTCAAAATTACGCTCAATCATTCACAAAATGATCTAAGACGTAAGCATTCCGACACAATCCGATCGATTTCCTTTCCGTGCGTCAAGTAGATCGTTACATAAATACGATCTGATCAACCACAGATTGATACCAAGTAAATGTGTTACGTTAGTATCACATTATAATATGTAACGGCAGTGAGCTCGTATTGCTCATACGTCATCTTGGTTTTGTGGCCGGACGGTGAAAGTGGTGATTAGTTACTTCCGTTTGCGTAATGCTCTGGAGACCAGACATGCTGTAGTGTTTAATTGTATATGGAAGCGCCTAATGAGAACATTATACAGGGTGTCCCAGAAACCGACGTCAACCGGGCTAGGGATGATAGAGCTGCTCATAAGCTATCGATTTAACCCCTATGTATGTTCAGCTATTGTTATTAGTTTCCGAGATATTGATCATTTAAATCGGAATTTTTGCTATTTTTCCTTATGTCTGTGATACGAAAAACCCCTAAATTCATGTATTAATTCATATTTTTGTCAGTGTTTTCTTGCATGATTAGAATCACTGTGAAATGATTTTTTTTTTTCATTACTTCTGTTTGAGTAAACGTACAGAGTTACTTTCTCCATACAGAGAACCCCGCGTTTGTTTTTCACCAAGTATGGAAAAACAAACTTTGTAATAATCATGCAAGAAAACACTGAAAAAAAAATGAATTAATACATGAATTTAGGAGTTTTTCGTATAACAGACATAAGGAAAAATAGGTAGCAAAAATTCCGATTTAAATGATCAATATCTCGGAAACTAATAACAATTGCTGAACATACATAGCGGCTAAATCGATAGCTTATAAGCTGTTCTATCAGCCCTAGGCGGGTTGACGTCGGTTTCTGGGACACCCTGTATGTACATTGATGACGCGTTGGCCTAGTTGGTTCAAATACCTGGAGATATTTGTGTGATGGACTTGAAATGTTAGGATTCATTGCTTTGTATTTACTTACATAAATTTCTGGTGATTGAAAACAAACAATGGATACGCTTATTCAAATCTTATCTTTATATTTGATGTTCAGGATGCTGGTAATATTACTACTTTCACTTCACTCCCACCCATTAGTACTTTTAGCATGTCATTTAAAACCGCATTCCCTACAACTATGCCAAAATTCTCTTGTACACGACTTTTTTTTGTTTTTTTATTGCATAGGAAGGCAAACGAACACACAGGCCACCTGATGGTAAGTTGAATCTGTGATCCATAGATATTCGCATTCACAAGACTGCAAATGCACTGCCAACCCTGAGGACTAAGATGGAATGCCTCTGTGCTAGTCATTTCACCGGCTATTTTGGCGGTAGGTTAATGGATAAAATGGTGGTACCAACCAGGACGGACCCTGCACAAGGTCCTCCCACACGTAAAACGTTTTCCCCTGATTGTCCTTCGTTGCTTAGGCTATTATAGGCTGTATTACGTGCGGTACGTTCCAGTGCGGTGATAACTGATAAACATAGAGGCATTCCATTTTAGTCCTCAGGATTTGCAACGCATTTGGAGTCTTAACATTGCAGCCTTGGGATAATAGTCTTGAGATTCCGCTGAGTCCTCGTGTGCCTTGTCCTTGCCATTAAACAAAATGGCTGAGAGAGCAACAGCTGCGATGATAAGCGAGTGCTCCTCTAATTTTAAGCTACGCAAGAAAGGAACGGAAAACCAGCGTTGACTTCACAGCCACATGCCAAGTTCGAACCTTTTCGCGGTCACTGTACCTGTGGTCTTATCTCCTTTTTGTCATGTGATTTTTTATTTCAGTGTGGTATTGCCGCTGCCGGAGCATTGACATAAGTATTTTTTAATTCTCAATCATCATCATCATGTCAGCCGAAAGACGTCCACTGCTGGACATAGGCCTCCCCCAAGGCTCTCCACTCAGACCGGTCTTGTGCTTTTCGCATCCACCGCGTTCCCGCGATCCTTACAAGGTCGTCCACTCCATCTTGTTGGAGGCCTACTTACAGCTCGGCTCCCGGCCCGCAATTCTCAATAAGAAGTTTTAATCTTACAGAAAAAACACTATTTTTTCCTATTTTTATTATTACCGTTTTATAATGAATATGTTATACAAACGTTCTATACATAAATACGCAGTTTCAGAAGTACATTGCACTCGTAAACGTACAGGGTATAAATAATTATTTATATCATAACATTATTGGTATGACCAGATAAAGGGTTAGTTGATTACTAAACTAATGTCGAATTAGTTTAGTAATCAACAAAAAAGAGTGTTAACAGCTGTCAAAATGTATGAAATAATAGTCTATTTACATTGATTATCATTTAACGTCGTTTGGTGAAATTGGTATTTAATGTCCTAGATATTAAACTGATCATTTAAGCTGAATAACATGCACCGCTGGATATCGGTTTTGCTACATTGTTAAAATTGATGACAAAATTTTGGTATGGAGAACGTATTTCCTAATATTACCTAATATCGGTAGATATAAAGAGCAACAGGCTATTTAGTAGTGTACTATGCTGTAATTTTCTGACAAAGTTGTGAAAATAAAATTTTATAAGACCATGACTTTTCGTGTTATTCCGATATTCGAACATGTACCTAAAACAGGAGTATCTTTTTCACATTATACAATCCATAAATAGCTTAGATTTGGGGGGCATTTTAGGAAATTTTAACCTCAAAACGTGTCATTTTTGCTAGATAAGCGATATCTTTTTAATAGCTATCAAGTTTCGTTAACTATCATAAAAAACCAGCCAAGTGCGGGTCAGACTCACGCTCGAAGGGTTCCATATATATAAAAAAACATGTTTTTTGTATGGGAGCCGCCTTAAATATTTATTTTATTCTGTTTAAAGTATTTGTTGTTATAGTTAGGGAGGCGAGGTAGCTAAATGGCGTAATTCAACGGCGCCGTCGAGACCTATCAAAATCGAAAGATAAAATAATTTCGAAAAGAAAAGCTCGTATGGTAAAAACCATTTTTGCGGTGGGTTTGGCGTGTACGGTTTTTCAAAAATGTTAAAATAAACAGTTAGGTACTTGGGCATTCTCGAGCGCGTCAGATATTCATAATACGTATGCCCCAAGTGGGTTCACTAATGTTTCACCGAAATACGTTTGGCCGAATGAGTCGTTTGGCAACTGTTTCATTTCCTAACCCGCTTATATTTCTGTAACTGTAAATATTTCAGATTTTTTTAAAAATAGCTAACCTAACCTAACCTAGTCTACACAATGGTACAAAAATAAATCCTAAAATATTCACAGTTACAGAAATATATGCGGGTTGGGAAATGAAACAGTTGCCAAACGACTCATTCGGCCAAACGTATTTCGGTCAAATGAACGGACCCCGCCCCAAGTGCCTCTGATAACAACGGTATACTAATCTGCCGGTTTGCGTGGTGGGGGTAGGCATATAAAGCAGTCAAAAATTTACTCGAGCGCGTCAGATTTTCGGAAGGGGTGTTAAGTAGGCCCCAAGGAAGCTCCCTTTAAAAAAACTGACGATTTCGGCGTGACGATAAGTTACGATGAATTTTTGAAAATGCAAAAAAAAAAAGTTTTTTTGAAATACTCGAGCGCGTCAGATTTTCATAGGGGAGGTTTATCTCGGTATCCTGAAAGCTTTTTTGGTTTCTTTTTTTTCCTTTCTTTCTCCTTGATAAAACGGGGAATTTAAGAATGACAATAAAGCGATAGATATTCCCTTTTTTGTTTATTTAAACTTTTTTTTTGTAAAATGTATCGTTCGCGACTTATATGCCGCAACGCGTTTTTCGGAAGACGAAATGGCTCCTCCACACTTCCGGTCATGCGGAAACCGGCAGATTTTGTATTTTTAGTAAGTTTTAGATTATATTCTTCAAAATAAAAAAATAAAAAATCGCGCTCGAGAATGCCGGATTAACGTTTTTTTTTACAAGTTCGCGACCCTATAACTCGGCGGCGTCAAGGACTTATCGTCAGATTAGTTAAATTTAGTCTTAAAACACTAAAATCAACCCCCAATATCTTAATCTGACGCGCTCGAGTATTTCAGACTATCGATTTTTTTTTACTAATCTGATCGTCTATCCTAGGCGCGCGTCACTACATATAGAGCTAAATACTTTACAAGGTTGTTCTATTAGGTCTAAGTTATCTCTCATATCTTAAACTGCCACGCTCGAGTATTACCGAAAATTCCCCTATTCGCCTCCCTAACTATTATAGCGGCACCAGAAATACATCATCTGTGAAAACTTTAACTGTCCCGATTTTACCTTTTGGGTACCCTAAAAACCACTTTACAAAGAACACTGTTCACAATTTGGTTCACAAGAGATATATAAGTGAGAGTTGACAATATCAGTGTATTAAAGCTATAAACATTTCAATGTTACGGCGTACGACAGTTCGCGACAGTTTGCGAATTTATAGGCTGTAAGGGCTTACTGGGGGGTTATTATGACGTAGTTATACAGTTCTGTTTACGTTGAGAGAAAAGGACAAAGCTATATAACTGCTATAGCTCTGTCTTTTACACTCGCCGTAAATTGAACTGCAAAGCCATGTCATAATAACCCCCCTGAACCAATTTACGTAAAATAAAATAAGATTACGATTTCTATCTGAGAAAAGCGCGAACGAGTAAGCGGGTTTATTAGATTTAAAAGGATTTTACAAAACAAGATACTTACCCAATTTATAAAACAAAACCGAAACCCCAAACTAAGCTCTGGGCTTGTACTATGAGTACTAGACAACGATATGAATACTTATATAGAGAACTATATATTTAAATACATAGAAAACATCCATGACTCAGAAACAAATATTCGCGCTCATCACACAAATATCTGCCCTTACCGGGATTTGAACCCAGGACCGCTAGCTTCGTAGGCAGGGTCACTACCAACTAGGCCAGCGCGTCGTCTATTATGAAGATATCAAGGTTTAAAGGGCATCTCATGTTCGTGAATATAAAGTTATATCAATCCACGAAGATTTTTAGCCATTAGTAATATCAATATGTAAATCTATTTCAACTTTATAATTGCTTTTAGTTTAAATTTAAATTCAATGGTCAGCGTACCTAGTGTGATAAAAACCTTTTTATGGAACTAAAATATACCAGCAGCACTTAATTTTAATAACAGATGTACATAAAGCTCGCTATTTAAAATGGTACTTCTTAGGTAAAGTTTTACGTATATTTAGTACCTCGAGCACAAACATGTCAAGGTTACCTCTGAAGTTCCAAAAGCGTTTGAGTGAATTTCGTTTGGTAGCAAACATTTCGATAAATTTTGATTGCCTATGAATAAATAAAATAAATAAATAAATATCAGGGGACAATGTCACACCAATTGACCTAGTCCCAATTTAAGCTCTAGGCTTGTATTATGGGAACTAGACAACGATATAAATACTTATATAGAGAAATACATACTTAAATACATAGTTAACATCCATGACTCAGGAACAAATATTTGCGCTCATCAATATATGAAAGATCTGTTTAGTTTGAAACTACAAATTTATTACACATACATTAAATAACGCCTGTTTTCCAGAAGGATAGGCAGAGACCACTTCTTTCCACCTGCTATGATCCTGACAAATCTCCTTCGCTTCTTCCACGATCATACATCGAGTCATGCACGTTAATACATTTCGGGTACTTAAGATTCGGCCCTTTTCCATTATTTCTCCGATTTGATTTTTTTGATATAAAAAAACATTGTTACATACCTGATAACGAAAGTGTCCAAAGGTAATAGTCGTAGGTATCTTTCAAAACACTTTGTGTTGAATTTAATATGTCCGTCGACATTGTAGCAACTTATTCTGAAACAAAGAGAAAGTATTCATTATATAACAATGCAATGTATATATTTCATACATAACCTAGTAACAGTCACTATACAATACTCTTTAATAGTAACCTAAGTTTCTGTCATTTGTAAATAAGAGTTTCAATAACATTATTTTTTTTCTAGCGTTTTTTTATGTGTGCTGTTTGTCAGTGTATTTGTATTTAGGCCAGGCGGAGCTGACATGTTCAAGATTGAACAAAGCTTCAAAATAAATAAACATTAAAAAAAAAAAAAGTTTCTGTCATATTTTTTTTAGTTAACATTTTACGCAATTCAGTGTTAATTAAGTACAGCAGAGATAACAACAGGCCACCTTCCGACTCCATCATCAGTCAGCTCCTATAGTCTATTCGCGTTAAGAAAATAGTGACTCATCAGTGCACCTGCAAAGTAAAGGTGTATTCATTGATGGCTTTCTAATTTACTGTGATCTAATTGGTCAAAGGGCGTGGCTAAGCCGATGAGTCACTATTTTCTTAACGCGAATAGCCTATAAATACCATAGCATTGCAGCATGTCGTGCGGTTTTTTTTTTATTGAATTAACGTTTCGAGTCGATAACTGTTTTTATATCTATGAATACTAGAATAGAGTTCCTGCCGAGTTTTGACAGCTGTTCCAAATTCAAACTAATTACGTTACACTGTTATACTGTAATAAAATTACAGTACACATTTTACCTACTACCATAAACAAGAAAGTTCTTATAGTAAAATTGCTGAGAGATATAATCAATTGATTTGCCCCCTAGTGCCACCATTTGTGGGAACTAGGAACCGGCTTCGACATTATCTCGTTTTAATCTCGTCTTAAATACATACATACATACCTTCACGCCTTCATTCCCAGAGTGGGGTAGGCAGAGCTAGAGAATTACCAACAACTCTAAAAACTTGTTGATAACTCTGTAACCACAATTTGCACAGTAATTAGGCTAAGATTTTTAACAGTGTATATTAGTGACAGGTTGCAAGCCCATCGCCTAACAGTACTACAAGCCATTATTCCCTTAGTCGCCTCTTACGACTTCCACGGGAAGACATGGAGTGGCACTATTCTAAGCCGGCAACCACACGGCAAATCTTAAATCTTAGCCTAATTGTGCAAAGTGTGGTTACAGAATTATCAACAAGTTTTAAAAGTTGTTGGTAATTCTTTAGCTCTGCCTACCCCACTTTGGGAATGAAGGCGTGAGTTTATGTATGTATGTAATCGCGTCTTTTCAGAACGTTGATAATTGCGAGACGGAAATGTGGGTTTTGTTATTAACCTCAAGTAGCTTGTTTTTATTTAGTCAGATTAGATATTTTACGGTCAATTTATCCATGCAATGCACACAGCAGCGTACACACACATAGTACCAACAAAAAGCAACCTTCAAAAAACCCGACTGATCTTGCTAACGAACTTTAAATCATTATAAATCCTAAATGATCGTTCATAATGAAAAATGATGAAAGAAACCTATAAATGATTTTTAAATACCTATCCAATGATGCCCCACTTGTCATTGTTCGTAGACTTTTTTTACTTCTTATTTACAAAATGGCGTTTAGTTGCCTCCATATTGGATTTTAATTACTGTCATATCTTTAGTGACACTCAAAAGATTAAGACAAATCGATTGACATAAGGATCATCAAAATCGGTCCACACCTTTAGTTTAAATAAATAAAATAAATAAATATCAGGGGACAATGTCACACCAATTGACCTAGTCCCAAACTAAGCTCTAGGCTTGTACTATGGGTACTAGACAACGATATAAATACTTATATAGAGAAATATATACTTAAATACATAGAAAACATCCATGACTCAGGAACAAATATTCGCACTCATCACACAAATATCTGCCCGTACCGGGATTTGAACCCAGGACCGCTCACTTCGTAGGCAGGGTCACTACCAACTAGGCCAGCGCGTCGTCGTCGTTCCTAGAACGTTACAAAGGAACAAACATATTTTAATAGGCTGATAAACACAATACCCTTCTTCTTTGGCAGTCGGGTAAATAGCATATCGTTTTAAAAATGTGAAACTGCTAGTTTACATCTTCTCATTATTCTTACCTTAGCAATAAATAACTTGTGTTTACATTATGTCGGTACTCGGTGACCTAATACTGTCAAACCGAAAATGTAAACGCCATATTTGACTCATATTTACAGTTTAATACGATTTAGGGCCTGCTTCACAGTCAATTAATTATATCTGTCCCCAGCTCTTTTGATTCAAATAATAGTACATTATTGCCTAGGCAGTGAAGCAGGCAAATGCGGGCCGAGTTTTGGTTTAAACGGACGAGCTTGCGAGTCCGTTAAAAAATACGAGGCCCGCAATTGCCGTTCCTGCCGAGGCATATATAGTGCTTTTCTCAAAAATCGCAAGATACAAATCGCATATAAACAGAAACTTCACGTGAAATAACATCACTCTTTACCGCCATTATGTTTATGACAAGGAGTCAAGGAGAAACGCAAGCTTTTTTTTAAAAAAAAACTCAAGCTATTCCAGACACAGATAAAGAAGTTACGTTTCGATTAAAATATGGATGTATAAGACTTGTGCGCTCATTTTATTATGGCCGTTTTCACTTTTTAAAAAGTTACAAACTAGATAACAATGAAATTTGTATGCAACATTGCGGGCTTGTGTAGCGAGCACGCAATGTAATTTTTTTTTAATTTGGGAACTCTCTGTAAACTATTACTTCGCGTCTCAGTTTGGAGTTAGTAATGTCAACTTTTCGGACATTTTTGAGAAAAATAATTTTTCTTCCTTTCTTTATTCTTTTTAAAATAGTCGCATATTAAGTAACAATACTTTCTATTTTCATCAATGTCGTTGAATTTCCTCTTTGGGGGAATCTGCACGAGCGTAATATTTTGTTGAGTCGAGTATTTTCGGTCTCGTAATTTCTGCTGTATACAAAAGTTCAGCTGACAGAATCAACGGATAACGGAACCTTTGTGTAGACGCCGTGTGAACCAAACAGATTTTTTTATTAGGGGATCCGAATAGGAGACGTCTTTCACCCAGCTGTTTATTTGATAAAAAGTATTTTATATCAAATTTAATTTGTAAGTAATTATGGGGGATAGGTTGGCTGAAAAAAATTCAGTCCAGTACTTATACAGGGTGCCTCTGACCTTGGGACGTTAAATGCATGGATCGTTTCTACTCCTGAAACTGAAATTATTTTGTCCTCTAAGTTGTTTAAAATATTTAGGTCCAAATAAATTATTTTTTTATTCATACAAGTTAAATGTAAACGCAATCCAATTCTCCATTTTCCTTAAGCCCTCGTACCAAGAAAATGTCGCCCCCGTACCATGAGATAGTGTTTATATGGCCAGTATTTAATACACTCTGATTTTACAATAAGATTTTAACATCAATTAGTTATCTAAACTTATCTTTTTTTTAAATGTTGAAGAACAAAATTAGTTTAGTTTAGCGAGTAGAATGTATCGTTGCATTTAAAGCCCCAAGGTCAGAGGCACCCTGTATACTTACAGATCACGACATAATAGACATAATATCAAACAAGCGTTAAATTTATTACGATTGAAACAAATAAACATCAGCGGACAATGTCACTCAAATTGACCTCACAAATTGACCTAGTCCCAAATTAAGCCAAAGTCCCATTATTTCACAAACCATGAAGAAAAAACAACAAATATTAAAAAATGGTCAAGTGTGAGTTCATTTTGGACTGATCGAAATCAAATTCAAATTGGAAATCGTCAGTGAAACTGCAAAACCTTTTTAATAAGACCGTAAGGTTTAATTTGCTCTATCATATATTTGTTAGTTGGGTGAATCAACTTCTAAGGTACTCCCCATTTTTCGACATGTTTACAAATTATATGTTTTTAGAAAAACTATATATTTGCCAACGACGTAGCTTACACGCTTATTAAATCAGACAATTAGGCTAGCATTTGAAATGATTTGATTTAAAAATAGTACAGTTTGAAATAATAATATAGTTGGTAACGCAGCGGACGATGTTGTCCCTAGGTTTTGTATGGAAAATGTGCATTTTCCCCTGAGTTACCAGGTTTTTTCGAAGATAAAATAATATTTGAGGTGTTTAACGTGTAAGGTCTGTAAATTTGGTGGTCGGATATAATTATTCATACATTATTATTAATGATAAGTCACCAGGAAAGTTTTGATACCGCAAAAGAAAAGGAGTACCTTAAAAGTTGATTCACCCTTACGCGGTTTTGCAGTTTCACCGACGAAATATAACAATACCAACAGTGGTACAGAACCCTCAGCACGACTCCGACTCGCACTTTACCTTTTTTTTTGTATCGTCAACCCAAATTATAACGTTAAAGTTCATAATATTCATATAATACAGTCCTGCATTTACAATTTAAGTGATTAGAATGGGATCCTCTTAAAATATCGACAAACATTTCATAATACATACATACATACCTTCACGCCTTCATTCCCAGAGTGGGATAGGCAGAGCTACAGAATTAACAACAGCTCTAAAAACTTGTTGATAACTCTGTAACCAATTGGCACAATTAGGCTAAGATGTTTAACAGTGTAAATTAGTGACAGGTAGCAAGCCCATCGCCTAACAGTACTACAAGCCTTTATTCCCTTAGTCGCCTCTTACGACTTCCACGGGAAGACATGGAGTGGCACTATTCTAAGCCGGCAACCATACGGCAAACATTTCATCGAATGTGTCATTTCACCGAATTAAATTTCATCGAAAGCTTTCTGCAGAAACCTTTAAGTGCTCAGGTTATCTTAAGCATTCGTTACCTAGGTTACGTTAGACTTGTGTCAACAATAAAAATAAAGCTCCTGCACGTGGAAATGCTTGTCGACGAAATGGAAATTCGGCGAAGTGAAACGTTCTGTGAAAAGAGTTTCATTATTTCAAGGGTAAACCACATACACATACATACATAAACTCACGCCTTCATTCCCAGAGTGGGGTAGGCAGAGCTAAAGAATTACCAACAAGTCTTAAAACTTCTTGATAATTCTGTAACCACATTTTGCACAAGTAGGCTAAGATGTTTCCCAGTGTATTAGTGACAGGTGGCAAGCCCATCGCCTAACAGTAAGTACTACTAGCCTTTATTCCCTTAGTCGCCTCTTACGACATCCACGGGAAGACATGGAGTGGCACTATTCTCACCCGGCAACCACACGGTAACCAGTTGGAATTAATTAAAAAGTAATTTGCTCGAGTCTGAAATTCCCTTTCTTTTACTATAGAATAATACTCGTACAATACAATACAAACACAAAACAAAAAAAAACAGAGAAACATCACATTTAAAATTAACAGGGAGTCTTATCGCTGATTCTATCAGATTTTTAATAGTTGCCAAGGGATATAATATTAACTTCAATTCCGTCGTATTTTAATTTTCATAGCCAATCTGGTTTTCAACGAAATAAAATAAAATTTCCGTTTATTGGAAGTTATTCAGGTTTGTTAATGACATGTACCTCAATCATAGTCAGGTTGACTGGAAGAGATTTGAAAGGGGCAAGTTTGCCATTTTACATGTTAATCCTAAGTTTTTTAACGTACTTATACTTACTTAGTAAAATCAATCAATAAATGCTCCGGTCATGAACAATTCCAAAAAAATAAGCATTAAAGATTGCTAAGCTATTATCGTTACAATTTGATTACAGTTCAAGGACTACCTCTATTAGAATGAAATAGTTTAAAATGTTCCCTTTGATTCGTTAAAATTATTATTGTTCATCATCGGAGCACTGTCCAGCATAGGTGCATTTACCTTAATTGGTTTTATGTCCATGTTGAATGTCTTGCTCGGATTGAATCGGAAACCGTTACGTAATGGAGGGAAGATGGCCGACTAAGAAATATTTGAGAGTAATTTTGATTAAATTTACATTTACTCACTATACTCTCACTTACTTGACATAATGACTCCTTGACACCGCACGCATTGTGAGGAGGTTCCTCTCTCTGCGGCCTTAACCACCGATACCACTTGAGCCCTACCCCGCTGCCGGTGGCACCCCTAGGTTATTTTTTTATAATGTTTTTGTACTAGTTTAGTTAAATATCGAAATAATAATAATATTTAATATTTTTACATTTTTTTTACATTTTTAGAATCAAACGACGTTTTAAAATATTTGGCAATCGCTAAAAGCTGAACTGGAATATTTGTAGTATGCGTACATATTACTTATTATCCCTGTTTATGCAATAAAATATTTTATCCACACAAACATAAAAACTGAGAATACTCCAGTGAAAATCATGTAAGGAATCTCAAGCACTTACTTAAACCTACACTCAAGTACGAAGTAAATCGAATACAAACATTGTGAAACTAGTGTCATTTTACGAAAGTGTGTTATACACACAATGTGCTCCTTCAGCCTACAATTTAAAGATGGCCACTCTTTTAACTCGTGACTAAAACATGTTGCCGTGCCGAATTTCTCTAAACCGGTTTCCGTGACCTTTCCCATTGATCATCAATATTTTTTGTGCCTTACGGTTAATATTTAATCACACTTTCTTTATTCATCGATATCATCGTATTTGATAGGGTTAAGCGTACATTCTATTGTTTAGTTTTCGTTATAGGTGTGGAAGTCTCTGGCCCAATAGAGCGCAGGATAGAAAAAGTTGGACGAAACTGGGGGAGGCCTTTACCCAAAAAGGGGTCTTTATTCAAAACAATGAACATAACTAAACTAACATAGCATGTAAGCAAAGATACTAACACATTTGAAATGTACACAATTAAGGGATAAGGAAATAAAAGGCTTAAATAATAATAGGGTGTGGTTTGATGTTATAAAGACATATGACCTAGATTTAGGACCATTTAAAGTGTGAACTATGATCTGATTCTTCTTCTTTAAATTAATGGCGGTCCACCAAGTGATTTCGCCAGTGTCAGTGAGAGAGTATAATCAGTAAATAGAACCGTTAATCATACATACATACATAAACTCACGCCTTCATTCCCAGAGTAGGGTAGGCAGAGCTACAGAATTACCAAACACTCTTTAATAAGTTGTTGATAATTCTGTAACCACGTTTTGCACAATTAGGCTAAGATGTTTACCAGTGTATTAGTGACAGGTTGCAAGCCCATCGCCTAACAGTACTACAAGCCTTTATTATTCCCTTGTTGAACAATCTATTGTAATTTAACTACCAAACTAAGTAGCGCTAATGTACAATACAATGTACCTTTTTTAAACGCCAAAAAAATGCCAGTGACTAACAACCGAGCGTGACAAAACTATTTGTAGTACTGTTAGGCGATGGGCTTGCAACCTGTCACTAATACACTGGTAAACATCTTAACCAAATTGTGCGAAATGAGGTTATAGAATTATCAACAATTTTTAAAAGTGGTTGGTAATTCTGTAGCTCTGCCTACCCCACTCTGGGAATGAAGGCGTGAGTTTATGTATAAGGGTTCCGTTTTTGCCAATTTGGCCAGGGAACCCTAAAAATCGGATACCGATCATTTATGTACCTTGTCACTTTAACGTTGTATTTGAAATGTAATACAAAATAGTGAAACGATTGAAAGCGATAAGGTACATAAATGATCACTTATTTATGCTGTTGACTGTACACACCTAGTTTTTCATAATAACTGCAACATATTTTGAATTGATTTAGAAGGTGACCAAACGTTGCAGCCCGTAGCCAAATTAGAATACAGTCAGTGAGCACTTAAGAGGCTTAGGTTTAGTATTTCTCTCTCACTCGCTCTTAATAAGATCGTATGAGAGAGAAGTACTAAACCAACAAAACAAGCCATAATGACACGGATTGTTTAGCCACCCAAGCGAAGCGCGGGCAGCTATAATAGGGAATATGCATGGATTTTAAAAATCGCATTTCTCATCAAAATATGAAAATACCGTAAAAGAGATAACCAAAACGGAAATTAAAATTAAAATCGGTCAAGAAATACGAAAGTTATAAGCATTTCAAACTTCTAATTAGACAGAGAGATCCGATGTGCACCGTGACGTCATTGTGCACTGCGGCCATATAAACTCCATGTAAAATTCCGTTTTTCTAGAAAGAGATAGGAACAAATCTTTGTTGGCTTATATCTTGGTTATTTTTATAGTTATTCAAAAAATGATTTCATGATCTGTTTGTTACATGAATCAGCTTCAATTGAAGCTGTAAAAAAAAAACATGCATATTCCCTATTCAAGTGTCATTATGGCTGTTTGGTCTCGCGTTAAACACTCTACTTTTCACTATGAATGTGAGGAAAAAAAGACGTTCAGCGCCGGATAGCCACGGAGCAAGAGTAGCAAATGCTACAGGCCTACTGATGTGCCAAAGGAAACTTTCCAAAATTGCGGAAAATTCCATGTAGGAAAATTTCGGAAACTTCTCACAATTTTGTATGGGGATTGAAAATTTCCTATATTTCTTGTGAAAGTTTCCGGAAATTTCTAGCAACTTTTCCAACTTTTTGAAAACTTTCCGCAACTTGCACATCAGTATACAGGCCCCGCGTATTGGGTGCCCCGCGCACCCACGTCTAACCTCTAAAATGCTAATCTGGTAGACATTCTCCTGTTTTGGTACTTACATCAGTATGCGTGTACTATCCATCAGGGTTGACGATAGGACGAATAATGCAGTCGATAATACAAACCTCATGCACAAACACACACACACGTCGATAGGATGAAATAACCTAAAACAACACCACGCAATATAGTCGCATAGCGAGTGAAAGAGAAGTACTAAACCGAAGCCTCTTCTAAGTGCTCACAGACTGTATACTCACTCGCTCTTAATAAGATCGTATGAGAGCGAGTGAGAGAGAAGTACTAAACCGAAGCCTCTTCTAAGTGCTCACAGACTGTATACTCACTCGCTCTTATTAAGATCGTATGAGAGCGAGTGAGAGAGAAGTACTAAACCGAAGCCTCTTCTAAGTGCTCACAGACTGTATACTCACTCGCGCTTATTAAGATCGTATGAGAGCGAGTGAAAGAGAAGTACTAAACCGAAGCCTCTTCTAAGTGCTCACAGACTGTATACTCACTCGCGCTTATTAAGATCGTATGAGAGCGAGTGAGAGAGAAGTACTAAACTGAAGCCCCTTCTAAGTGCTCACAGACTGTATACTCACTCGCGCTTATTAAGATCGTATGAGAGCGAGTGAGAGAGAAGTACTAAACTGAAGCCTCTTCTAAGTGCTCACAGACTGTATACTCACTCGCGCTTATTAAGATCGTATGAGAGCGAGTGAGAGAGAAGTACTAAACCGAAGCCTCTTCTAAGTGCTCACAGACTGTATACTCACTCGCTCTTATTAAGATCGTATGAGAGCGAGTGAGAGAGAAGTACTAAACCGGAGCCTCTTCTAAGTGCTCACAGACTGTATACTCACTCGCTCTTATTAAGATCGTATGAGAGCGAGTGAGAGAGAAGTACTAAACCGAAGCCTCTTCTAAGTGCTCACAGACTGTATACTCACTCGCTCTTATTAAGATCGTATGAGAGCGAGTGAGAGAGAAGTACTAAACCGAAGCCTCTTCTAAGTGCTCACAGACTGTATACTCACTCGCTCTTATTAAGATCGTACGAGAGCGAGTGAGAGAGAAGTACTAAACCGAAGCCTCTTCTAAGTGCTCACAGACTGTATACTCACTCGCGCTTATTAAGATCGTATGAGAGCGAGTGAGAGAGAAGTACTAAACTGAAGCCTCTTCTAAGTGCTCACAGACTGTATACTCACTCGCTCTTATTAAGATCGTACGAGAGCGAGTGAGAGAGAAGTACTAAACCGAAGCCTCTTCTAAGTGCTCACAGACTGTATACTCACTCGCTCTTAATAAGATCGTATGAGAGCGAGTGAGAGAGAAGTACTAAACCGAAGCCTCTTCTAAGTGCTCACAGACTGTATACTCACTCGCTCTTATTAAGATCGTATGAGAGCGAGTGAGAGAGAAGTACTAAACCGAAGCCTCTTCTAAGTGCTCACAGACTGTATACTCACTCGCTCTTATTAAGATCGTACGAGAGCGAGTGAGAGAGAAGTACTAAGCCGAAGCCTCTTCTAAGTGCTCACAGACTGTATACTCACTCGCTCTTATTAAGATCGTACGAGAGCGAGTGAGAGAGAAGTACTAAGCCGAAGCCTCTTCTAAGTGCTCACAGACTGTATACTCACTCGCTCTTAATAAGATCGTATGAGAGCGAGTGAGAGAGAAGTACTAAACCGAAGCCTCTTCTAAGTGCTCACAGACTGTATACTCACTCGCTCTTATTAAGATCGTATGAGAGCGAGTGAGAGAGAAGTACTAAACCGAAGCCTCTTCTAAGTGCTCACAGACTGTATACTCACTCGCTCTTATTAAGATCGTACGAGAGCGAGTGAGAGAGAAGTACTAAACCGAAGCCTCTTCTAAGTGCTCACAGACTGTATACTCACTCGCTCTTATTAAGATCGTATGAGAGCGAGTGAGAGAGAAGTACTAAACCGAACCCTCTTCTAAGTGCACACAGACTGTAGTTTTTTTTTGACAGCCACACTGTTTAAAAGTTATCTCACAACTCTAATTAGACATTTTGAATAGGACGACAAAATTGATCAAATAAACAAATGGAAACCTTATAACCATTAAAAAGCACATAACGGTCATCTATTGTGCATCGCTTCCTTACTCAATGGTCGTTCGCAGAAGTGAAAGTGACAGCGAGACGAAAAATACGTAGATCCGTTTGTATGAAAGAGAAAGCTGGTTCTCTAGCACGTACCGTTTCTTTGAGAAGTGTTTCCGTATAGTGAGGCTGTTTTGTAACGTCAGCCACATTAATTTGATACAGATGAGATATGAAGTTGTCAATTGGCAATTGACAGTTTCATTTTACATTGAAATGTTGAAGGGCCGGTCGTTGAAGGATTTTTTAGACAGGGTGTGTTTAGCAGTAGATGACTTATATACATACATACATACATTAAATCACGCCTGTTTCCCAGAGGGGTAGGCAGAGACCACTTCTTTCCATGTGCTACGATCTTGACAAATTTCTTTCGCTTCTTCAACATTCATACATCGAGTCATGCACGCACGTCGGTTTCGGGTACTTAAGATTCGGCCCTTTTCCAGTATTTTTTTTAATATTTCGACTTATATATCTGGCGTTATAAAGATAATTTGTAAAAGAAAACATATGTTTAGAAGAAGAAATCTTATCTTACGCTCACTAATATTGTAAATGAGAAAATTTGGATATTTGGATGTTTGTTACTCAGTCTCACTTCAACCATTGAACGGATCGGGATGAAACTAGGCACACAGATAGGTTAGGTCCTGGAAAAGGGCATAGAATAGTTCTTATCTTATATTGGATGGATCGCAATAGAGCAGCGACAAACTACTTCTACGCGGACGGACGAGCAAAAGATAGTTATTTATAGGCAAAACTCTTTATACAAACAGCCACACACTTAACTGTCCATTAAAGACAGAAGTGAGAAAATGTAGAAAGAGATAAATATCGATTTTACATAAGAGTCTCATGTGCACGACAGAGACAGATTCTCTCTGTTTATCTTCATTGGTCACTCAGGTGTGTGGGCGATGTACAGCTTCATTCAGTGTGTGTCTTCTATACGAACATAAATTTTATCTTACGTTAGTTTTATGTAACTGTTAATGAATAATGATATTTATAATAAAAATGTAACAATTACCATAGATGAAGCTTAACTAATTTGAAACATTTACACAACGCACTGGCCAGGTCAAAAGAGTAGTAACTCAAAATACAACTGTTTTTAAAATCCTAACCTAACCTAACCTTTTGAACGCCACAGACGGCTCTGGCCGACCACTGAAAGTCGTGCCACTGACGCCACCGACGGCTACAGCCGACACAAGTTAGAAATTAAAAGAGACTTTGTTTCATATGGATTAAGTTGTAATTTGCTTAGCATAGCAAACATGTTTGGCGTGTGAGTGACGCATTTTGTATTTGACGTACGGCGTTCAAAAGGTTAATACAACGTCTATGAGCTTCAAACAAAATTAACAATGATTTTGAGTTGATTCGGTCTCGATCTAGCAGTGTGACAAGTAAAATGCATTTGAAATACTCTGAAAATAATATGGATCCGCAGTAGCTAAATAGTGTTCGGTAAGTTAATGGGTTACTGTCTGTATTGGAGGACGCCCTGTATAGCAGCTACAAATGTAGTAAAAACACAATCGACACCGTTTTGTGTTGGAGAAGCTTGTATTTATCTGATTGTGTTGGTAAACTTACCAATAGGTACGAAAGCTAACTAAACAAGCAAAATAAATTGGAACTAATCCAACGAATAAATAAAAAAAATAAAAAAACAGGGGACAATCTCACACCAATTGACCTAGTCCCAAACAAAGCTCTAGGCTTGTACTATGGGTACTAGACAACGATATAAATACTTATATAGAGAAAAAAATACTTAAATACATAGAAAACATCCATGACTTAGGAACAAATATTCGCGCTCATCACACAAATACTTATCTACCCTTACCGGGATTTGAACCCAGGACCGCTCGCTTCGTAGGCAGGGTCATTACCAACTAGGCCAGCGCGTCGTCAAATGTCGTTTGTTTATTTACTTCTTGACATTTATCCCACGACAACATTGCTTTAACACGTTCACTGCGATCTGGAGGGATATTATGTATGACATAGCCATGAAAAAGACAGAGCTTTATAGCTGATATAGCTCTTTCCTTTACGCTCGCCATAACATGAACTGCATATAGCTATGTCATAACAACCTATCTGAAATTAAATATCGATGCTCATACGTGCAAACAGTTTTTTTTTGTAAATATCATATTAAAATGCTTTACACGTGCATATTTTTATTAGAAGTCAGGTTTACAAGGTGTTGTGCCTCACGTAATGCATCATAATATGGGGCATGCACAGGGAACGTGTAATAGTGTTTATTTCCTTGACAGTAGGTAATATCGGCCGAGTAAAAAACATTACCAAAACACGTCAAAGGGAATATTGTTTAACGTCGTAGAATAAAGGCCCTTTATAACATCGATACTTTCACACAACGATTTCGACACGTAAATCTAATTGATAATGACACTAATGACCGTGCCTGTCTGACTTGTTTTAGGGATGCGATATCGATAAAAAAAGATGTCGATATACATGTGCTCATTGGAAATTCTCGATTACTATGAAAAAGTTCGATATAATTATCTGATATCGAACATCTTAATATCTTATTATCTTATCTATCTTATCTATAAAATAAGCATGGTTTGTAGAAAAAAAATACTGGTTACGAAACGGTAAAAAAGTAAGCAGTCTTGTGAGGAATTTTAAAAATTCAACATGAATAAGAAATCGGCTTTGAGTAATTATAAATATTTTAACAATGCCCCATTGATCACTGTGGACGTTGAGAGAACGTATAGTAATTTAAAATAGATGTTTTCACCTAGACGGCAAATCCTTCGTTTCGTCAGTATTAACCGACGAATATGGAAAAAATATTAATTGTATAATAAGAAAACTATTTTGAAATAAACAAAAAATTGATGTTGATACTGTAACATCGATATATTTTTATGTCGATGAAATATTTTGCTACATCACTTTAGTATAGGTGCCCGGTGTAAGCACATGCATGGTAATGATCCTGCCTATAAAGATAGCGGTCCCTGAGTAAAATCGCGGTAAGGGCAGATATTTGTGAGATGACAGCGAGTATTTCGCTCATTGAATACCACATTTTATAATTTATAAGTTGTTATATAATAGTTCAACTCATTAGCATGGCCTGTCAATTTGTCAATTTGTTATTTATTTTTTTGCCTATTTTTATATTAAAGCACGAGGTGGTTGTATGCTTCGCTCCTACGGCATCGCCACTATTTTAATTATTGTATAAGTCTCAGTGGGAATTGCCCCAGGATATAGGCTACTATATAATTCCATGTTCTATTTTGTATATTCTTTTTCTAATGTCTGTGTCTGTTTTTTACCCCAATAAAAAAAAAAAAAAAAACGGACACATTCCAAAATAATTTTCTCTTGCATTGAAAATCTTATAAGAACAGCTTCTAATTTAAAAATACAACACTGGCTGATTTTGGAATATGTCCATTTTGTATTCAATGAACGATTTGTTCTTGAGCCTTATTTTCTACGTATTAAAGTACGTATTTCATGTTGACTCGTACTCAAAGTACAAGTCACGAGGTTAGTTCTGGAGTCCTAGTAAAAAAGGGTACAAGATTGTCCTCTCACCTTTTTAATAAGAAAGTAAGGTTTATTTTGCTCTATTATATATTTGTTAGTTACGCGGTTTTGCACTATCACCGACGTAATGTTTTCATAGTGTTATTTTTTCAGCAACTTACATCGCACTATTCCCAGAGTTATTCTAAAGTCTTTATCCTTGTCTACAGACAACTTGATTTCGATTAGCGACTCGTATGATGTGAAAATGATGAACGAACTAAATTGTAAAGTAGCTTGTTGTTCGCTCGTTACACACGTACAGTGAGCCTTATAAGTAGCTGCACACTTTTACACCTTGTCGCTTTAACACCTTTGACAGGTAAGTGCAGCAGTTCAAACATGACGTTAATACGACACAGTACTAAAATGTTCGGCTACTTATAAGGCCGACCGTACCTACCTAAATTACCCCTATGCTAATATTGCCAGGCTATTATTGGTAAATCGATACTTTGCTCCCCCATGGGTAACTATGCTCCATAGTGACTTTTTTGTATGTTACTTATAAGACAAGGCCGATGACAAATTTTCAAAAAATAATTGATGTATACATCCAGCTGCGCAGTGAATGAAAGCACTAGAATGATTTACAATACAGAATACCTCAATATAACGATGGAGCAAGATTACCCGTGGGGGAGCAAAGTAGGCACATTTTACAATACAAAAATACCGTAAAGAGATCATCAAAAGTGAAATTAAAATTATTAAAATCGACAAAATATACGGATGATAAAGCATTTTAAACTGCTAATTAGACAATGATTAGACAGAGAGATCCGATATGCACTCTGACGCCATTAACAGGTCGGCCATATAAGCTCCATGTTAAATTCCGTTTTGCTAGAAATAGATAGGGACAAATCTTTATTGGCTTACATCTTGGTTATTTTATAGGTATTAAATATGTCAACTGTTTGTTACTTCGTAAATTGGCTTTGTTACTGTCTGTCAAATTCAAATGTCACAATGTAAGACAAAGCCGGGCCATTTGCAACGATAAAAGATGGCGGACGTGTAATTTGTTTTAGACTTTAATTTTTGGGTAATTAGAGCATTTCTAAAAAAGTTTGTACATTTCATTTACGACTCCGATTTGCAAAAAAAATTGCAGGTTGGTAGGGTGAATGACGCCGAGCCTAAATAACATAGTCTCCCAAAATGTCCTCATACATTTGTATGAAAATTTCCTTTTTTGTTACTAACTTTCTTTGGTTCATGGTAACAAAAAAGGAAAGTTTCATACAAATGTATGAGGACATTTTGGGAGACTATGTTATTTAGGCTCAGCTTCATTCACCCTACCAACCTGCAATTTTTTTTGCAAATCGAAGTCGTGAATGAAATGTACAAACTTTTTTAGAAATGCTCATTAGGTGTTCAAAGTTCTTTTCTGATAGTGATTTGTACTTTTTATGCCTTTGTGTCGCACAGTGATTGAAGACTTGGACTTATTTCGTTTATTTGGCATCTTTCTTCTCGTTTCAAGTGGACTCGCAGTGGTGCAGAGGTTAAAACTATCTTGACCTCTGACCTACAAATCACCGTACAACGTTGCCCCCAATCTTCCTAGAGAAGATTGGATTGTGTTTTATTGCTATATTGATTTATACTTATATATACTTGACACTGGCGAAATCACTTCACGTGGAAACGCTATATTCCCGCGGTAGTAGCTGTTCAAGTCGCCGCGGGGGCAAAGAAAGAAGAAGAAGACAAGGCCGAAGCATGTGACTGTGACTTTATGAATTAAAGGGTATATGTTGAAGATGAACGTTCAATAGCCGTAGGTACCTTACCCGTATAAAAGTAAAAAGTCAATTTTGAAATGTTTTTAATAAAAAACATTTAAGTTTAAAAAAAATAAAAATTGTTAGTAAGAATAATTAGAATCACACTGCTAAAATTACTTTCCTTCTTATTTATAAACGTACTAAAGCTAGTGTGCTAGAAATATGCTCTGTCCTTGAATTGGACAGAAAGGGGCAAGGAATACTGTTACTAAATCAGGTTTATCGTGCGTTTATGATTAAGGGAGATCTTCAAGTCAGTGTAGTTTTTAATACCGCAACAGAATCATTCTAAAGAATTTATTCTGAATAAGCAACACTTTAAACCCAATATGTGAGCTTCCCATGACATAAAATTTAACCGAATTCATATTTGTTCCATATATTTTTAGTCATGCTGTGAGTTAAACAACAAACGCGCTTATATCCTGCTGTTTTGTGGTTTTATTGATTAAATTAATAATGTTCTCTTTATCCTTATTACATTACTAACCACAAACATGTAAAGCAGTATTTAAAGCCCATAAATTGAAATGTACTATTTCACATTAATTCCGGTTGTAGTATAATGGGGAAGCTCAGCTAAGTAGTTTAGGGCTGTAACTTAATATTAATAGAGTCGAAACGTAATAAAATTAAATTAACATCACTCTGATAGTAGTAAGTGTTGATAATTGTTTAATCAAATATGAGCTCTAAGGTGCTAAGTGTAACGTGTGAAGTGAGTATGTCAACTGTCTGTGTTTATTTAGTAAAGATTTTGACGATTACTGTCGTTAGCACTTTGCTTAAATATTTGAACGCATGCGTCAAGTGCTTTCTAAGGTGTCAATTGTGTATACGTCTACTAAATTCTTGATGGAATTACGTAACTTACGCCTTCATTCATAGAGTGGGGTAGGAAGAGCTATAGAATTACCAACAACTCTTAAACTTGTTGATAATTTTATAACATGTTTTATTAGTGACAGGTTGTACTCGTAAGCCCATCGCCTAAGATTACTACAACCCTGTATTCCCTTTGTCGCCTCTTACATCCACCGGAAGACACAGAATGGCACTATTCTAAACCGGGAACCACAAGGGGAATGGAATGTTTGAAGGAATTAATATTTAAAAAAAAGATTTTTAACTAGAAAACCTTTTCAAGTGTTTCCTAGTAACTAATTATTGTAGTTACTAGGTAAATAGGTTTTACATACATACATAAACTCACGCCTTCATTCCCAGAGTGGGGTAGGCAGAGCTAAAGAATAACCAACAAGTGTTAAAACTTCTTGATAATTCTGTAACCACATTTTGCACAAGTAGGCTAAGACGTTTCCCAGTGTATTAGTGACAGGTGGCAAGCCCATCGCCTAACAGTACTGCAAGCCTTTATTCCCTTAGTCGCCTCTTACGACATCCATGGGAAGACATGGAGTGGTACTAGGTATTCTAACCCGGCAACCACACGGGTGAAATAGGTTTTAAATGAATCATAAAGTCTAGTGAAACAAATTTATTATAATAATAATAAGGGAAGGGGTTGACGGCCGAAGGGTATATCAAAATATTATCATGAAGACTTCAAAAGGTTGGCTGTGAGGTAACTATTCTAAATTTTCAAAATACTCTGGCAGTTGCCTTTTTTTTCGTTATCCTTGATCATTTCGATATCTACTTGCATCATTTTTTTAATTTTATTTTTTTATTGCATGTGAAGGCAAACGAGCACACAGGCCACCTGATGGTAAGTGGAAACTGTGACCCATATAGACATTCGCATTCACAAGACTGCAAATGCGTTGCCAACCCTGAGGACTAAGATGGAATGCCTCTATGCTAGTCATTTCACCAGCTGTCTTATCCCCAAACCGGAACACAACAATGCGAATACTGCTGCTTGGCGGTAAATTAATGGATAAAGATGGTGGTACCAACCCGGATGGACCCTGCACAAGGTCCTCCCACAAGTAAAAGATATTTTGTTAATAAATAAATATCAATCTTACCTTAACACCTTATGTAAACACAAACACTTCACTAAAAGTTCAACTGTAACCGACTCCCGCGCAGCGTCCGCGCCGCTGCGATCCACCCAGAGACTGCGCCTGCGACTCGGAAGGCACGAACCATCAAAACTTCCTCCCAGCGTTTACTTTCCGAAATCTGTTGCGGTGATTATTAATACTATCCGAATAGTGTTTCGCGTTTTGAGGGGCAAAACTCAGTCATTAATTTATTATTAAATATTACAATGTATTATATTAATCTGGAAGTTAAATTAAAAATAATTTACTGGGCGTTTTCACTAAAAAGTGTACCCAATTAAGGACTGCAATTAAGGAACTTTAACTTTGTCAGTTTTGTGACGAAAATTAGCCATACATTGCGGCCGTCAATATATAGCTAATTTTCGTCACACAACTGACAAAGTTAAAGTTCCTTAATTTCAGTCCTTAATTGGGTACACTTTTTAGTGAAAACGCCCTACTAACGTTTAATGTTAACTTAGCTTTTAGTAGTAATTAGGACCTTGTGTTACCTTTCAGTGCTACCACCATCTTATCCTTAAGTGTGGTGTGGGGATAATTGCCCAGACCGGCAATCGAACCGGGGACTACGTCGTAGGCAGGTCACTAACAATTAGGCTGACTGCGTCGTCGATCATACTTAAATATTTAGCGAATAAATAAGTATAAATCAGGAAAAAATATGAATGATGTTCATCACACAACGGTTACTTTTACCATTGTCTCAATACTTTCTCTCATTACTTTAAATAAATTATTATAAAGCCTATGTCACTCCCATAGGCAAGACAAATCTAACGACCTCATAATGTAAGCATCCATTAATTATTAAATGAACATACATATATACATACACTCGAAAAACATATGTATTTTGATTGCCTAATGCATGGAAACACCGTCACATTGTATTTTTTTCCTGGCAGATATCAATCATAAATCCCACGAAAATAATAGTCTCATTATTAGGAACCTGTGCGTAAAACACTTATTTACATTACATTGTGTAGATCAGATTCTAAAATTTAATGAGTTTCACTATTCAGTGAAGAAAAGTTGCCAGTATCTTTGGGACAATGCCAATGCTTTTCTCCAGTATGTTACAGTCAGCTATTAACATGTTTCGCAAGACTGTATGTGTTAATTGTGCAATATAAATATAGTACTCAATAAATGCCGCAGGGGCCTTTTTAGATTTAGCGTTTTAGTTTTGGCATAGTCTTAAGTTTAATTTGTAAGGTTTCGTAATTATCTCACTAATCCTACTAATATTATAAATGCTAAAATTTGTCTGCGGCTGGACGGATTTTAATGAAGCTTGGCATGGAAATAGCTTATACCCTAACATGCAGGAAATTTTTCATAAAGGAAAATTTGAAAGTTCCTGATGGAATAAGGATAATCTAAATCTTCGTGGACGAAGTCTCGGGCAGAAGCTTAGTTTTACATAATATTACATACCTATTATTTTATGTGAATAAATTTTAATGAATGGTATAAATAACACCTGAACTGGTCCTGTGCCGGCCTTTTTATGACTTTTTACAACTCTTTGTTTGCAAAACCTCTTCTCTTCTTTTTTTTTAATTATTTCTTTTATTTTAAGACATTCTCTTCTAGACCTCTGAACCACAACGTTGAATAAGTAAGAAATACCGTACCCCTGTGGAGTCCCACTATAATGGGATTTTTATATTTTTTACGTTTTAACTCCGAAAGTAAACGACGCGTCGCCGCTTTTTAACCGACTTCAAAAAGGATGAGGTTATCCCTTCGTCGAAATATTTTTAAATACTTACGATCACTTAAATACAGGGTGTAAGGGACGGCTCACCGAAAACTGAAACCATACCTTCAGACCATTGTACTGAACTGAAATTCTTTTTTTTCCCATGTTTTTGCATATAAACCGATCTAGGACAACATATTATGACATACTGAACCTCATTATGTAAAAAAAACTGAAAACGGCATTTTCAAGGAAAAAACGAGTTTTTTTTTGTTTTCAGTTCAGTACAATGGTCTGAAGCTATGGTTTCAGTTTTCGGTGAGCCGTCCCTTACACCCTGTATATTACTAAATTAAAATTATATTATCAAATCGGAGAAATACTGGAAAAGGGCAGAATCTTAAGTACCCGAAACCGACGTGCGTGCATGACTCGATGTTTGAATGTTGAAGAAGCGAAAGACATTTGTCAAGATCGTAGCAAGTGGAAAGAAGTGGTCTCTGCCTATCCCTCTGGGAAACAGGCGTGATTTAATGTATGTATGTAAGTGCATAAGTTATTGTTGCTTCAACTTCAAAGTATAACTTCGGAAGTGTGCCGGCGGTCATCAAACATCCCGAGTTTCACTTCAACTTTACTGACGTTGGCGTCGTTTAAAAAATGTAACTCTCCATTATAATAATACAGTATTCTTTTTTGAAGAGTCTGTTACTCTTGTTGCAATTACACTAACAAAAAAAAACCGGACAAGAGCATGTCGGACCATGCTCAGTGTAGGGTTCCGAAGCAGTTACTATAAACAAATTAGACGTTGCGTTAGCCATTGGAAATCTGTTCCCCATATATCGACATAGGTCACGGTCAGTTTACCAACACCGCAAATAATTTTTAGGTAGTGTAATACAATAAGGCATCTAAAATAAACCTTATTGCATTATACTTTTTATACGATACGTCTCATTAGCTTTTAATTATTTAAATTTAACACGTTCACGGACACAGCACCATCCTCGAAATTGTGTGATATGGCACAAATAAATTTCATACAAATTTTTCTACGTCATGGACGAACTGCCACATTTAACTTTAGTCAAACATTGTGCCACTTTATGACGGAAAATATATGTATGTAATTTAGTACAATAAAAATCTTACCTAATGTGGCAGCTCGTCCACAGCCGTTACGTCCACAGCCGTTACGTCCACAGCCGTTACGTCCACAGCCGTTACGTCCACAGCCGTGATGTGCCACAACTCGCGTCGTTCCCGTTTAAGAGTAGTGCATGAGGTTGAGGTTGCCCTCGAGCTGTTTTGCTGTGACACTAGCGGCTTGTGTTTAAACCAAAAACGGCACAGAGTCCGCGCTTCCCATAAATGCTATGGGAAATAGCCGGCCGTGGACGGAGTTCCGTTTTTGGTGAGATCAAACACACCAGCCACAGCCGTAGTGCCATATCACGAGGGTCTCAGTTTACGTCTCTCGACGTACTGTCCGTGAACGTGTTAAAAGCATAAGATTCGATAGAACAGCGACTCTTTGTTTTGTATAGTTTCGGGAGTCGCTTGGAAACCAGCGCAGAGTGCGCATTAATTCTATACTCGAAAATCATATAATGAAGCATTGAATAAAAAGTATATTTTAAAGTAGCAGTATTACTTCTTATTCCAGATAAAACCTCACATGGCTTATACATGTTACAGGAGATAAAAACATTTAAACCGTTTGTAACTCAAGAACCACTAAAATCTACGTAGTAGTGATCGTTTCATATATAATTCATTACCTATATACGTGCTTTCATTTAAGATATTTATCAGATTTTTAGTACTTGTAGTTTTTCCTGTAGGGGGGGGGGGGGGGGGGACACTTGACTCTAACAAAAACCTAACAGGAACCCTAAAAATCAGGTATGGTCGTTATTTGTCATTATGTTTATTTGTTGGGTGATTAATGAGAAACGTAAAGAAAAACACTCTGCCCCTCCCACTCTTTATTTAAGAATCTATAGTAGATAAAAAGTCAACACACAGAAACAACCACAAAGTTCACCCGATGTTTACCAGCATGACGCATAATCCAGTGACATGCCAAATGCCACCGTATAGAATAAATAAATCGTAAAACAGCCCAAGTGTAAGACATAGCTAGCAACTCGTGAAAACTTGCTTTACACCTATGTTTGTTATTTGCAATACCAATTGATAATAAAACAGCAAAGGCCGTTATATCCGCTGTATAAATCTGCCCTCCTAAGTAAATAAGCCATATCCCAAAATCAATAACCAAAGCAGTTTAAGTTCTCTCGTCTTAGTAATAAGGTTGATATTGCTACAGGATTTTATCTGACATACTGCGTATTAGCTTACGAGGACAGAAATGCGTAGTCTATGTAGTCTATGACAATAAGGGATACACTTATACCAGTCATATAACTGTGTCCCTCTCTGCCTGGTAGTTCAGTGAACATAATACACCCACCAAGCTTAGAGCATTCCCATCATCGTCACTAACGCAGACAAAAGTTCCTAATGAAAAGTGAAAGTGGCTTTCGAAGCGCGGAAGAACCGGAATATCTTTTGAATAATACATATTATTATTCGTTACAGATGGAGGTTGTCTGGTTAGTTTGAGCATAGTTTTTGATAATCTTACTATATTGCGACGACGCGACAGCCTAGTCGGAAGTGACTCTGCCTACGAAGCTAGTGGTACCGAGTTCGATCCTGGGTATTGGCAAATATTTGTGTGATGAGCGCGAGTATTTATTCCTGAGTGTTGGGTGTTTACTAAGTGAAGGGTCCACGGTAAGAACATGTCTAGTCACATTAGTAACTTTTTGACATATCGCGATTTGAAAGTTAGGAGCCATGTCATTTTGTACGTAATTTTCGTGTAGAGGTTTTTATAAGAGTGAAAACATACAAGTTATATGAGGATTTATATCTGAATCTGAATGGTAGATAATAGTTCATTTCATTACTCATTTAGATTCAAAACTCATTTTCAAAAAAAAGTGACTAGACATGTTCTTTCCGTGGACCCTTCAAGTATTTAAGTATATATTTCTCTATATACTTTTTATTGTTACCTAGTAGCCATAGTACAAGCCTAGAGCTTACCTATCGTTTGGGGCTAGGTCAATTTGTGTGAGATTGTCCCCTGATATTTATTATTAATTTATTTATTTATTATCTAGTCAGGGCTACTTTTATCCCAGAAAAAGCAATAAACGACTTTGTCGCACGCAAAAGCTAGTTAATCGTATTTGTATGGGTCGACATATCGATTTCCCAAGGGATATCTAGGGCATTGTCCTAGGTAAATACTGGAAGTAAAACCCTTCATTGCGTGACACTAACCTTTGTTAGCAAATTTTTATTATTGTGTTATTCTTTAGATTTTATATGATGAATAAAAGTATTTAATTTATTCAAATTCCAGGCTATTTTAAACTCAATCGTTACGGGGTGATTCTTTAGCGTTTCTACCGCCATCATCAAGAGATGAATAAATAAATAATAAAATAAATGATCGTCTTCGCAAATCCTTGACGAAATTGATAACTTTCTTGTTCTTTCTAATGGAATAGAAACTACTGGGGTCTGCACTTTTAGGGTTATGTAGTCAACTAGGAACCCTCATTGTTTGGCCCATGTCCTAGGGACCAGGTGCTATTAGCCTTTTTAAAGACATTTCTTTTTTTTTTTTTTTTTTTTATTGATTAAGACAAAAGAAATACATATTAGGTATAAATATACCCATCTAAGCAAAACCTTGGAAAGGTTTGTGTGCCGATGGGGAGTTCTTACTCTGATCTTATTTATAGATAAAATAAAAGTAAATAAAATACAAAAAAAAAAAGAATAGTAGGTAGACATAGAATTACAACCCAATTAAAACATAATTACAGAATATAGGATAAATTTTTAGATTTTAAAAAGTGCCTTTTCAAGATTTTTCTTATATTACAACCTTTCACATATAAGTTTTGTACATGTTCCGGTAATTGGTTTATTATTTTAGGCAGTAAGTATGAGTGTTTTCGAGCACCATATATGTTATTATATTTAGGTAAACAAAATTGACTTTGTGATGTTAGTTTTCTTAATCTAATACATATTTTCTTAACTTTGAGTTTTGTTACATTGTGATATTCTTCAATTAAGACAGCAAGTTTCATCTTTTTTTGTACAGGAAGTAGATTACTGTATTCAAATAGTTGTGAATAGTCGGTTACATAAAGCTTTTTAATATTATTTGGTACAATAGTTTTTAGTATTCTAATTTGTAGGTTGAATATTTTTTCCATATAGGTCTTAAAGGTTCTACCATAGGCACCCAGGGCGTAGCCGATTACAGAGTCAGCGAGGGCTAAGTATAGCAGACGTAGGGTTCTGTACGGTACTTTATGCTTTAGAATTGATAGTCTACTCAAGATAGCCCTCAGCTTGTCGCACACGTAGTTAACATGAGGTCCCCAGTTGAGCCTGTGATCTATTATAAGTCCAAGGTACATATGTTCCTTCACCATTTCTATTTTTTCACAGTTACACATAACAGTGCTGTGGTGTAGGCAATTGTGTTGATGGGCAACTACAGAAACTTCGTGTGCTATTTTGTTATGAGCCGAACTAACATGCATTATTTTTGTTTTTGCGCGTTAATAACAAGCCCGACATCATGCGCCCATTTACAGAGAGTGTCAAAGTTCGTTTGCATTACGCTCTCGGCCTTAACTATATCTCGATCGGCTGTGATAATGCATGTGTCGTCCGCGAACTGGTAGACAGAGCCCTCGGTTATAATGTTACACATTTCATTAACATATAGCAAGTATTCGGTTGGGCCAATAATAGATCCCTGTGCCGTGCCTTTATCCGTTTTTACAGGCTCACTGTATGTGTTATTTACCTTAACTCGAGTATATCTGTTGGCGTGATAGTTTTTTAGCAAATTAACTAGGGGGCCCTGTATGCCGCTCTGCTCTAGTTTGTTGAATAGCGTTTCGTATTTTAGCATATCGAAAGCTTTACTGAAATCAATGAAAACAACGAGCACATGCCTTTTTTCATGCATGTGCTCGTTGATTTCATTACTGAATTCGCAAAGTAGCTGCGAGGTACTTCGGTTTTTTTGAAACCCGAACTGTTTAGTGTTAATTATTTTATGTCTAGTCAAGAAATTACTAATTTCGTTACCGAGGTATCTCTCAGCGACCTTGTCAATACATGATAGTATAGTAATTGGTCTATAGTTATTATAATCCGTGTAAGTTCCTTTTTTGTAGATAGGTCGTATTATTCCAATTTTAAGTTCGTCGGGATACACAGAAGTGGCAATGCAGGAATTAATTAAATGTGTTATCACTGGTGTCATTTTTGAACTGTTATTTTTTATGTCTATGGCTCGGATTTTATCATATCCCGGACTTTTTCTATCATTTAAGCTATTTATTATTTTGAATATGTCATTATAAGTTGCTTTTTTCAACCGCATTGTCACCGCTACGCCTCCGGCGAACCCAGAGTGCTTAAGGATATGTTTATTACACGAAATAGCAATTTTTTCAACATTTTTTTGAAATTCTCTGGCAAAATTATTACATAGTATCTCTTTGTCGTTCATCTTAAAATGTTTTAAAATTACATCGTCAATCGAGCTGTTTATTTTACCACATAACTCATTGATTATACGCCAGATTTCCTTAGAATTCTTAAAGTTTCTACAAATTTCTTTTTTAATATACTTATTTTTAACATAATTAATGTATTTATTGGTTTTATTACGATATTTATTATACAATATTCTGTTTTCTATTTTTTCCGGACATTTTTTCCAGATTTTATATAATTTATCTCTTTGTTTACACATTTTTATAATTTTCTTGTTTACCCATTTACATTTTTTCGTAGTTTTATTTTTACACCTTATAGACCTTTTACATTCATCATAAATATGTTGTATTTTTTCCTTAATAAAACTGAGTATCCTATTCGGACAATCGTACGCAAGCGCTTCATCCCAGTCGACCTGTTGCAGAGCATTAGCAACTTTATCATTGTCTAGTACGGTAACTGATCGCGCGGCCGCGGCAGGTGCGCGCGCGCCGGCGTCGGCTGTCGCTAGTGCACAGGCAGTTATGTAATGATCAGCTATAGATATGTTTATGACCGCGGTATGTACCGCTCCGCAGTTTATCGACCTAGTGAATATATGATCTATGCAGGATTTGGTGATGATGTTGCCTTTTTTTTCGACGCGGGTGAATTGCTTTATGCCGCAGTCTAAGCCTAGCTCTGAAAGTTTGTCTAAGTATGATGTTCTAATGCTGTTATATTTTTTTAGGTCGATATTCATGTCTCCTATGACTATTAATTTATTTTTGTTGGAAATTTTAGTTAACGTGGAGTACAATTCTTGTATGAAACCGGTTTTGCAATGATCAGGCGGCCTGTACACCGCGCATAAGCTGATTTTATCTTTACTATTTATATTTATATAGCCGCACAATGATTCATAGTGTAGTGTTGTATTCAAAAAGGCTAATAGAAACAACTGGAGACCACAGAGCTGGCACCTTCCTCGGGCAGCGCATTAGCTTTGCTATTCAACGAGGAAACGCTGCCAGCATCTGCGGTACTCTACCACGGAGGCCCTTCTTTTTAGTTTTTATTTAGTTTTAATTTAATCTTATTTAGCATAGTTATAATTAGTTTTACTTTTAATAATTTAGTTTTTATTTATGTGACAATGTGTTGTAATTTAGTTTTATTTGTAATCGTGTGGTTGCCGGGTTAGATAGTACCACTCCATTTCTTCCCGTGGATGTCGTAAGAGGCGACTAGGGGAATAAAGGCTTGTAGTACTGTTAGGCGATGGGCTTGCAACCTGTCACTAAAACGCTGGTAAACGTCTTAGCCTAATTGTGCAAAGTGTGGTTATAGAATTATCGACAAGTTTTAAAAGTTGTTGTTAATTCTTTAGCTCTGCCTACCCCACTTTGGGAATGAAGGCGTGAGTTTATGTATGTATGTATGTATGTATGTAATTATATTTATTGTAGAGATTTTTTTTTAGTAACATAGAAGTCATGTTCATAGATTGCAAAAAAAAAAACCTTAGTTAATCCGCCGTAATAAAACATTCTAAAAATAAAACTTTTCGCTTTCTATCGGTTTAAATTTACAGCACATTTATGTAAGGACGGACAGATAGCGTATACATATTTATTCAGGAACAGAACTCTAAAAATGAAACTAGTGATCTATGAATAAATAATGTGTGTTAGTTTTTTTTAACAGCTAAGTAGACATGATTGGTTCCTGAGATACAGGCGACTAAAGTATTTATACCTACTAAAATACTAAAGTATTTATACCTACTAAAGTATTTATACCTACTAAAATACTAAAGTATTTATACCTACTAAAATACTAAAGTATTTATACCTACTAAAATACTAAAGTATTTATACCTACTAAAATACTAAAGTATTTATACCTACTAAAATACTAAAGTATTTATACCTACTAAAATACTAAAGTATTTATGCCTACTAAAATACTAAAGTATTTATACCTACTAACGTATTTATACCTACTAATTTATTTATACCTACTAAAATACTAAAGTATTTATACCTACTAAAGTATTTATACCTACTAAAATCGCCTATGACAGCACCAAATATACTTGTTGTTTTTAAGATGATTTTCATATCGGCTTCGGAACCCTACACTCAGCATGTTCAGACATGCGCTTGCCCGGTTTTTATCATGATAAAATCATCATTACAGACAAAACGTGACAAAAGGAGAGTTGTGGGAGGACGTTGTGTAGGGTCCGTCCGGGTTGGTACAGTCAACAGCATAAATAAGTGATAATTTATGTACCTTGTCACTTTAACGTTTTGTTCGAAATGTTATCAAAATTGTGAAACGGTTGAAACCGACAAGGTACATAATTGATCACTTATTTATGCTGTTACATACATACTTACATACATACCCTCACACCTTCATTCCCAGAGTGGGGTAGGCAGAGCTACAGAATTACCAACAACTCTAAAAACTTGTTGATTACTCTGTAACCACAATTTGCACAATTAGGCTAAGATATTTAACAGTGTATATTAGTGACAGGTGGCAAGCCCATCGCCTAACAGTACTACAAGCCTTTATTCCCTTAGTCGCCTCTTACGACTTCCACGGGAAGACATGGAGTGGCACAATTTTTAGCCGGCAACCACACGGCAAATGTATATTAATTTTAAGTAGTATTAAATTATTATTATAACCATTCATTCCAAAAAATGTTACATTAATTTACACAACATGCATTGTTGCATGCATTTTTAGTTTTGTGTGCAATAAAGCTTGTACAATATCATATATCACGTTTATACAAGTTATAGTAGTTTATGCATTTAAGGCCTAATTACGTACAGTTGCATACACTATTTTATCTACACAAATATCATAAGTTTAGAATCGTCCTACTTTAGTAACATCAAAAAACCAACAAACAAATGACAACAAATAATGGCGGCAATTCGATCCTCCGTCAAGACAAACATAAAAAAAAATAAAAAAATAGATAAACAAATGAAGACCTCTCAAGTCACTCGAGATAAAATGTCGTGGAGGCCATTTGCAACGTTAAAAGATTGGGTAATTAGGTGTTCAAAGTTCTTTTCTGATAGTGATTTGTACTTTTTATGCCTTTGTGTCGCACAGTGATTGAAGAATTGGACTTATTTCGTGTATCTGGCATCTTTCTTCTCGTTTCAAGTGGACTCGCAGTGGTGCAGAGCTTAAAACTATCTTGACCTCTGACCTACAAATCACCGTACAACGTTGCCCCCAATCTTCCTAGAGAAGATTGGATTGTGTTTTATTGCTATATTGTTTTATACTCATATAAACCTTGACACTGGCGAAATCACTTCACGTGGAAACGCCATTATCCCTGCGGTAGTAGCTGTTCAAGTCGCCGCGGGGGCAAAAAAAAAAAAAAAAAAAATGTCGTGCAAAAACAAACTGAATTGACGTTTCGAGTCGATAACTGTTTTAATATCTATGAATACTATAATACAGACCCTCTCGAGTTTTGACAGCTGTTCCAAATTTAAACTCATAACGTTACAAAAATCTTTACTGTAATAATAACATTACAATACCTACAGATATTACCTACTACCACAGACAAGAAAGTTGTCATGGTAAAATTGGTTGTAATAATGCTGGTCATTTGTTACGGGTTTTGAATGCATAATAGAGGACTTATGATATGTGTGTAGATAAAAAGAATTAATGTCTTTTATATTCACACATTTGTTAAAATAAATAATGTATTCCATATAAAATTGTTACTGTTCTAAGCATTACGCATCTTTAGAAGAATAGTGACCTAATTCAGAAATTTAAATTTCGAGTTTGGTCTCTATAATAATAACTATATGACTTGAAGTTTGAAAGGTGAAATTTTAAATTAGGTCACTATTGTTCTGAAGATGCGATTAGTTTATGTGATTGAATAATTTATTAACATTTATTTTATTTTATTACATTTATCCCAGATATTTCTGGGGACGTCCGTTTGTAGACACAGGCCTTTTTTAACACGGGGGAAATGCGTATGCATACCCGCCCCGAAAGGGCCCAGGAGGGGTTATGTCCGACTTGCACGGACTAAAACCCTCGGGGCGTTGCGCCAATCACTTGAGGAAGGGACTACGGGCCTGCTTTAGCGCCAAAGGGACATAGGCCTCCTCCATCGTATGCTATGTATTTCTAACCGTGGTCACCGATACTTTAATGTGAACACAAACATACATACCTTCACGCCTGTAATCCCAGAGTGGGGTGGGCAGAGCTACAGAATCACTTACAACTTTAAGAACCTGTTGATAATTCAGTAACCATATTTTTCACAAATAGGCTAAGATGTTTACCATCGTATTAGTGACAGGTTGCAAGCCCATCGCGTAACTGTACGCCTACAACAGTCAACAGTTTTTTTTTTATCGCTTAGGAAGGCATACGAGCACACAGGCCACCTGATGGTAAGTGGAAACTGAGGCCCATAGACATTCGCATTCACAAGACCGCAATCCTAAGATTGCAAATGTGTTGCCAACCCTGAGGACTAAGATGGAATGCCTCTACGCTAGTCATTTCCCCGGCTGTCTTATCACCAAACCGGAACACAACAATGCGAAGACTGCTGCTTGGCGGTAGGTTAATGGATAAGATGGTAGTACCAACCCGGACGGACCCTGCACAAGGTCCTCCCACAAGTAAATGTAAATGTGTTATGTACCTTGTCACTTTAACGTTATGTTTGAAATGTTATACATAATTGTGAAACGATTGAAAGCGACAAGGTACATAAATGATCACTTATTTATGCTGTTGACTGTACGTCAGTGGGGGGAGGGACTCTACGCGGGCGCTGACGAGACGTGACGTCCGATGGTCGCTACGCTACTGACCTCGCGGAGGCGCTGCGCGAACGCGGCGTCGACGCTGCGCGGGCGTTATTAAGACGCTGACGTTCGAAAAACGCCACTGCGTTGCGGCAGCGCTGCGTCAACGTGGCGTCGTCTCTGCTCAGGCGATAAGGCGATAAGGCGAATAAGATGCGAAAGACGCTAAGTGTGAGGGGGCTCTTAGTTTGAAACTAGGTCAATTTATGTGAGATATCGCTGATGTTTATTTATTTAAAATATGATACAATGAAGGCGGCGATATCGCAAAATAACATTTCTCTACAATAACAGCAGTTGATTTAAGTCTGACTAAGGTTATTTTCTATTTGATTGCACAACGGGCGGAGCTTTCCAATCATATAAATTATTAAACAACTTAGTTTTGAACTAAAACTTCGACCTGTGGGAAATGTTTATTAACATTTAAAGCTAATCACTAGGTACTGACTGCAAAATGTAACAATGTTTGATACAAGTTACCTTGTTTTGCTGCGTCTGTTACCACTTGTTTATCCTTTTTAGGGTTCCGTAGTTAAGAAGAAACCATGTCCGTCTGTCAGTCTGTCCGTCTGTCCGTCTGTCATTTGAAATAGTCATACATTTTCTACTTACTTTAAAAAATCTTGAATGTTTTTAAACGATTTCAAAAAAGGAGGAGGTTATCAATTCGTCTGTATTTTTTTATCATTTTTTTTATTGGGTTTATTAACTACTATACCATCGATATCGGTAATTGGTATCGGTATCGTACCTATCGGCAAAATTGTGTATCGTTACATCCCTACTCTGTATACTTTTCCAACTCAGCTAGTTCATTATGGCCCCTCTACATGTCAGCGGATCATGGACGTGCGTAAGGAATGGAGCAATACGTAAGAGTGATATGCAAGAATATGTTGCTCACTCTAAGGTGTAAATGCGTCCCTTACGCACGCCCATGATCCGCTGACGTGTAGAGGGGCCTTTAGTATCAATGGCGCGCGTGTTCTGAAAAATGAAACCCTAGCTATGCAGTTCATTTTACGCTGAGAGAAAAGGACAAAGCTATGTAACTGCTATAGCTTTGTCCTTTACACTCACCGTAAGTCAAAAAACCCCATAAACACGACAAACACGATAAACTGTGTTGCTTTAGACGTACACTCAGGGACAATAAAAACGGGTCAGAGTGCGTTTTTCATACAAACGAGGCTATTTCGAAGCCTTGGTTCCTTGCCAGGGGTTGTTTTGAGTGAGGTTTAATGGTCGATACTCCGAGGTTCAATAGAGGAGGTCAAAATGTTCTTAAGATACCTAACTTATCGCACAATCAGTTAACACCACAGCGAGAGAGTTTGGGTCAGCATTTGGGTTTCCTTACATTTTATTGCCATTTTAGATGTTTTTCTGAACATGATCAATTCCGGCGTTAACCGCAGATTCAATCTGGTGGGTATCCTAGACACTCTAGAAGTCCTGTATCGATGGTCGTGGTATCCATCATCAGATTTCACTAAAAGCATCCCCTGGCGAGGAACCAAGGCTTTGAAATAGCCTCTTTAGTATGAAAAACGCACTCTGACCCGTTTTTTTTGTCCCTGAGTGTATGTTATCGTTTCGTCAACGTAATAATATCAGAACATTTCAAGAGCAATATTATTTTACAATGTTGAATAGCGCCCGTATTATTTCTTCGTATTTGGCCCAATAAAATAATATATACAATATAGCGTGTCACACTTTTATTCTGTTCTAAGACTAAACTAAGTAATTATATTACTACTTATTTTGCATTTTCAAAGTAATATTTAGGGGTCACTTCCAGCCAATGAAAAATTAACATTTATGTTGTTTGTTTTAATAAATTCACAATCATATTACTATTATTTTCGCATACTATTGTTTTTAATAAAATGTAAACTAGGCTAATAATATTGTTTATTTTTGGTTAGTATAAATTAAAAAAATAAAAATAAAAATAAATAAATATCAGGGGACAATGTCACACCAATTGACCCAGTCCCAAACTAAGCTCCAGGCTTGTGCTATGGGTACTAGACAACGATATAAATACTTACATAGAGAAATATATACTTAAATAGATAGTAAACATCCATGACTCAGGACTTCTAAAGAACGTTTCACTTGTGTTGCGTTCTATAGAAGTGCGACACGAACTCGACTCCGACCACAGACCTCTTGTTTTAACATTAGGCCTCCCCTCCGACTCGCTCCCCCAGACCAAGACTATCACGGACTGGAAGGTCGTCAAGGACCGACTCCAAGACGACCCGACCGACCTCACTGACCTAACAGAGACTCTGACGAGTACTGACGACGCGGACAAGGCGATTGGGGCTCTCACCGATCACCTCAGCTCAGTGCTCAAAAGCTCCGCGAAAGTCGTGCCCTCCTATAGGGACAGACGTCCCCCGCTCACTCGAGTGCTGAGGGAGTTGGTGAGGGCCAAAAACGCCGCGACCAGACAATACGACTCTTACCCGACCGAACAGAATAGAGTTAGGAATCATTCGCTCATCGTCCGTGCCACCTCCTACACTCCCAAACTCACCCCATCCGATCCCGACGTCCACGCTGCGCTTGGGGCACCCGTCAGGCGCCCCAAGCACATCCTGCTCGATCCCACCGATCCCATCCAACTCGCAGTGGATGAGGGCACTGAAGACCGGAAGAAGCTCCGGCGCCAGGGACGTCATGGCCGCCCTCCCAGATCCGGACCTGAGCCTCATAGCATCACTGCAGGGATCGAGAAGATCGAAGAAACCGAAGAAACCGAACATACTCAAGAAACCGAAGAATCCGAACACTTTGAAGCAACCGAAGAAAACGAAGTCCTTCAAGATACTCAGCCGGCCGAGCTGCGCTCGACCGGCCTGAAACCCCACGGAGGCACCCCTCCAGAGGTGCGACCACCACCGCACCTCTAACTTAGGGTTCAGCATGCCCCCCGTAGGGGCATCGCTACCCGTGCCCGGGTGAAGTAGTAACGGTAAAGATACCAACTACATTGTCAACCATATAAAAGTAAAAGTGCCATGACTCAGGGACAAATATTCACGCTCATCACACAAATATCTGCCCTTACCGGAATTCGAACCCAGGATCACTAGCTTCATAGGCAGGGTCACTACCAACTAGGCCAGCGCGTCGTCAAAAAAATAATTGAATTTGAATTTGAATTGTGACTGTTTTTTTTACAGTGAAAAGAGTTTTGTTGTATAGTAGAGTATTGTTTGGGTTCTCCGTTGGTGGTAATTAATTTATTGTATTCTTCAATCAAAACAGTAAAGTAAGAGTATTCCGCTTTGAAATAATGCGAAGAATAGTTGCAATGGCATGTTTTAAGTATTATTAATTTAAAACTTTGTCTTGTGGTAGCGACCCCTAAAAGGAACCCTTATAGTTTCGCCTTGTCCGTCCGTCCGTCCGTCCGTAGCCTAGCTCAGAAACTCTTAGTAGGTAGGGTAAAATCACCAGTAGTCAGCCAGAGACCCGTAGTCGGCCTCTGCCTATACTTTGTATGAGTGGGAGGAGTACGAAATATAATATATATATGCACTCATATTATGGTCGACTACTGGTCTCTGGCTGACCACTGGTGACTTTACCCTACTAGAAAGCTGTTATTTGGCATGAATAAACATAATAGTCACGCTAACAAAGTAGTACAATAACATCTTAAAAAATATATATTTTGTGTACCTTCGTTACACATAACGTGATATTTTTTCTCGTCTACCCGATATTATGGGATATCGTTGGAAAGGCCTTTCGAAAAATTTGCGAGTTTGTGAAAAAAAAAAAACAATAAGGAATCTGTTTTTGAAATATTAAGCTTTAAATCGCTATTCTTTATTAGAGTTAAGTGTCTCACCCCCTTATCTTTGATGGAAACGCATATAAAGAATTTAAAAGAAAAACTATCTCGACTAAGTAGACTTGATTCATTATTCACCTAAGACAGCACCAAATATAAATATGTACATAGGGTAAAGTCACCAGTGGTCAGCCAGAGACCAGTAGTCGACCTTATATGAGGGCGAAGAGTGGGAAATATATTTTTCGTACTCTTCCCACTCATACAAAGTAGGTATAGGCAGAGGCCGGCTACAGGTCTCTGGCTGACTACTGGTGACTTTACCTACCATTTAAGTTTTTTGTGATGTAAAAAAAAAAAAAAAAAAAAAACTTGAAATAGAGAATTAGTTCAAACTTTTTTTTTTGAGATAGTTTTTGTGAAGTAACGGCTTTGGAACCCTTCACTGAGCACGGTCAGACATGCTTTTGCCCAGTTTTTAGGTTATGCATAAGCGAATGGCGCGTTACCAGGGGTATTTTTCAAAACTCGATAAAAAATAATTACTTATGTATATAATACATAAGTTCAAACGTTGACACGTGGTAGTGATCCCTAAAACCCAAAATTAAACCACAATTATTTGATCATACTGCTATACAGGGCGTCCCAAACTTATGGGACATGAAGGGGAAGTACCTTAAATATCGTAGATAGCGTATTTTGCTGAAAGAAGACTTTATGTTATTTTTAAAAGTTAGTAATTCTGCATTCATTGATTTTCTAAAAATGACTTGCTTCGTCTGGGAATCAAACCGACTTAAATGTCAAAAAAAAAACATCCTACTTTTATGATGCCAATCGAAAGAATAGCTAAAAAATAATAACTCTGCTTAAGTAACATTGTATTTTAAAAGAAAGGAACAACGTAAAATTAATCATTTTAATCGAATTAAAAACATACATGAAACTGCCGTAGTCAATTAAGTTGGTATTTTTATGTAAATTAATTAATTAAATGCTCAAAATGTGATGTTGCCTTACGCAAATCGCCAATCGCTAGGCGCAACAGCCCGTTGCAACCTATATATAACATTGTTTTATCTCTCTCACAATCATACATTATCTCGTTCATCCATTCAAAAAAAAAAAAAACTCCTTTCATGCATACGCTTCATTGCATATCCCGCCGATTTATAGAGCCTTTTTGTGAAATAAAAGAATAGAAACATAGACTAGAAGTTATTTATTCAACGCCCACAGAGCAAAAACAATAGAAAAATATAAAGTAAAAAGAAGACATTATCTACGTTGAACAGGATCTCTCTCATGATAATATTGCTGTATCAAAAAAGCAATAACTTCGTATTAATATTCAATATCATTGTATACAACAATAAGAATGTTGATATATAAATAAATAAATAAATATCAGGGGACAATGTCACACCAATTGACCTAGTCCCAATTTAAGCTCTAGGCTTGTATTATGGGTACTAGACAACGATATAAATAGTTATATAGAGAAATATTTATACTTAAATACATAGTAAACATCTATGACTCAGGAACACATATTCGCGCTCATCGCACAAATATCTGCCTCACCCTTGCCCTTACCGGGATTTGAACCCAGGACCGCTAGCTTCGTAGGCAGGGTCACTAACAACTAGGCCAGCGTCCTCCAAAACATTTTATGAACGGAATTTCTAGCAATGGACTAAAAATTAACCGCTCATAAATACTTCATTAAATATCTTTATTCAAAGCGTAGTATCGCCATAATTCTCTCATAACCATGCTTCCTGTTTTTCATATAAACTGGACTCCACAAAGCACTCTCGGCGCTTGACTGGTTTTTTAGCCTACATCTTAAACGCCTCATAATCTGTGTAAGTGGCACAATGTTTAATTTATGGGCTTAACTGTATTGTATTCCACATAGACAATAACGAAAAGGTGAAAGTAAAGTTTTTATATTATGCCTTAATGAGTTTGGTAAAATGGTAAGCATCTCTTTAGTATAGCTAAATTAGTATACCCTTACAGCCCGTTCACACAGAGTCTCCGTATTTACGGTACCCGTTTTAACGGATACAACAAAAAATGATGCTTTGTTCACACATAGGCACCGTATAGCGTTCAACGTATCCGTCATTAACTGAGAGCCCGTTCACATATTCTCCGTACCGCACCCCACACACAGTTTATATCCAGTAAAAACGTACGGATACATGACGGATACGTATTCCGTTCATCCAGTATTCGATAACAAAACGGAATGTCATAATTTAGCGGACCGACATTTTTTACTGTATACTGAATACTGTGTCATATGTGAAGTCGCTCATACAACTCCATACGCCATCAATGAAAAAACGTATACGATAAAATGGGTACCGTAAATACGGAGACTCTGTGTGAACGGGCTGTTACCATGAGTTATAATTACCGTACTCGCTAGCGAGTCGAATGCTCTGTCCCTCACAAAAAAAAAAAAAAAAAAAACAGTAAATTGGCCACATGAGGGCTCTTTTACTCGTCGGTAATATGAAGTGAATCTACTAGCGCTTCGGACAAGACCATCATTGCGGAGAATAAGCACCGCAAGAAACTCCAGCAGAATGTCATTTTTTCAATTATTAACTAGGTACACAATAATACTTAAAAGTAAGTTACATTACAAGGTAATAAAGTAATAAATAATTATTTTTAAAAACTAACACAAATAAAATCCTTACAAATGTAAAGTCAATAAAATAAAGTTAATAACAATGATTAGGAGAACATCATGACGAGGTATCTACGTCAGGAACGATAATTAAAATAACTAAATTGGAAAACAGGTCCTTGCAAGCGTGAACAGACCGGACCCCACAGACAGCCGCAGCACAGACCTCGCTGTATTCTTATAGAGTGCGAGGGACAGAGAATTCGGCTCGCTAGCGAGTACGGTAATTGTAACACACGGTAAGGGTACTGAGGGGTTATTATGACACAACTATGCATTTCAGTTTACACTGCGAGATAAGGACAGAGCTATATCGGTTGTATAGCTGTCCTTTTCGCTCGCCGTAAATTGAACTGCGTTACTATGTCGTAATAACCCCCCTGGTCCAAAACGATATGGTTTTTACCGAGTTGAATAGAGAGAGAGACCCCGCAAGTGAATCGACGTTTGAATCGCGTAGCTGTCAGAAAACAAAAACTTAATACGGACCGGACCGTAACAATGTCTCACCCCTAAATCAAGTCCGATTTTTAAGATTTTTGAAAAGTAACTCAGGGTAAGGGTTCAGTTCATCTTTTGTACTCTGAAAACCCAAAGCCTTTGACGTGTTTTTATTATTGTTTTTAACTCAGCCACCGTTACTGTCAAGCCGTTAAATCATCAGCGCAGTTTGAAAACAAAATTAACTGATAAATTGTCTTTATACGTACTAATTTTGTCAATTTAATTCTTTTTTTTTCCATGGCTCTGGGGATCCCATAGTCAGTGGTCTAGCTGTGGTCCCATGGGAAGCCCTGGCACATTTTAAAAGTGAAATTGTGCCAGAGCCGTTACCGTTACTGAATAAACATCTTTATCTTTATACTAATAAACTATTTAACTTATGGAGCTAAATAATATTGGAGCGAAGATATTAAAGGTTTAAGTATTCAGTTTTTGGTACTAAAAGTACGCCCAGGTACAATATTTAAATATGGCGGCTCCAATGCACTGAGTATTACATTAAATAACAAATTACTTTAATGTATGCTTTTTACAAATTTAATGACAACACTATTACCCAAACCCCTTTTAATCAACAAACAAAATTGTAACAAGCAGAGCAAAAAACATCCGCAAATTTATGATCTATAATTCAATAATAAAGGCAAAAAAAAAAAAAAAAACAGGTTATAAATACATTACTGTATTTCTTCGGAAAATACAATCAATTCTGTATGCTATTTACTAGGCAGTAAAGGCGATCATTTGAATAATCTCATACTGCACTCCTAAGCCAAAAAGCAGTATATCAAATTCAATAACCAAAGCAGTTTGAGTTCTCTGTTGTTAATAATAAGGTTGATATTGCTACAGGAGTTTTGGCAGACATACTGCCTATTGGCTTAGGAAGGCAGCATACAATTCGACCTTGTTGCTTAGAAAGTGCTGTGATCGACGAGTATTTGATACTCAACAGCTGTCACAGTTCCAGACGGGCCTTCCAGTCCAGTCCGTTGGGGTTTCTGCTTTACAAATGTGGCTAATAGAATGTTGTGACCTTGGGGGACACGTGCGAGCCGCCCTTGAATTGAAGGTGCCGAAATTGTTATTTTTTATAACTCCTCAACTTCTTTACGATAAGAGTGTGTATCGGAATTATTTAAACTAGACAAAAAAGGGCATAGTTTGTGAGTAGAAACAACCCTTATTAGTTTCGCCATGTCCGTCTTCCTGTTTGTATGCCAAACTCTTTTTTTCTCAGAATCAATGATGAAATAAGTAGTAAAACACACTTTTTAGCAAACCTCCAGCGAAGTTAAAAAAAAGTAGGCCTAAGGTCTTACCTCCAAGGGGGGGGAGATTATATAATACGAGCACATCGTAGACAGACATTACTTGTAAGTATGTAGCTAATAAAAATGGAAAAAGATGTAAACAAGACCATACGGACCTATTTACCATTATTACACCATAATCACGCACTTTTTGACATCGCGTGAGGTATATTTTATGATGTACACGCTTGATTGTTACTTCACATTCTGTGTAAGATTAAATAACTATACGTTTATACAAGTTAGCATGTCAAATATTCAGACTGATATCCGGAATGACCATAACCATGGTAATAACAATGCTTAAATTATTATTATAGAACTGTTATTACTATGGCAACGCTCATTATAGAATTGGTTTCCCTCGTCGGTTACGCTATACGCGGTATTATGATACCATCAACGATATCAATATAAGCTATTTATAGTACGCGAATAGAAAAAAAATGTTATTCTTTTCTAAATATTTGTGCTAACTATTTTTGAATGTACAATGTCTGACATGAACCGCCTTTCACTTTCGCGGCAACGTAACATGTTTTCTTTTTAGCCTCAATAGCTAGCGTTTGGATCTCTGCTATTATAAACTTAGGGACAAATTAAAAGGAACGCGAAGAAGTTAGTTTTATTTATTCGTTTTGTTTTTGTAAGTTAAAATAAAAACAAACACAGTATACATAATTATTTTTACTATCGACGATGTTCTGTGATAATATTTGTCTGCTTATTTTATTATCTTCAAAATGTACTGTGGTAATAATTATAACAAAAAACCGAGCAAGAATAAGTCGGTCCATGCTCAACTCAAGTAAGCTTTCAACGTCGTTACTACAAACACAAAATACTGTCTTGAAAAACAACAACTAAGAATGATTTTATATTATTATTAGTACAAATCTTTTGTCGCCGTGTGTATTCCGTGTGGTTGCCGGGTTAGAATAGTGCCACTCCATGTCTTCCCGTGGATGTCGTAAGAGGCGACTAAGGGAATAAAGGCTTGTAGTACTGTTTGTTAGGCGATGGGCTTGCCACCTGTCACTAATACACTTGGAAACATCTTAGCCTACTTGTACAAAATGTGGTTACAGAATTATCAACAAGTTTTTAAAGTTGTAGGTAATTCGGTAGCTCTGCCTACCCCACTGTGGGAATGAAGGCGTGAGTTTATGTATGTATGTATGTATGTATGTATGTAACTCTAGTCGCCAGTATCTCAGGAACCAATCCAATAGTCGTGCTCGTTTTGGCACTTTTAGAGCTCAAATATATTTTAAAACGGTTTGCCAAATGTAAAAAAATATAATGACATAAAAACAATACTTATTTCCAACTCCAATTACCAGGGGGGTAATTATGTCGCAACTATGCAGTTCGTTTTACGGCGAGCGTAAAAGACAGAGCTATAGAAATAATATACCTCTGTCCTTTTCTCTAAGCGTAAACTGAACGGCATAGTTACATACATACATACATACATAAACTCACGCCTTCATTCCCAGAGAGGGGTAGGCAGAGCTGCAGAAGTACCAACAACCCTAAAAAATTGTTGATAATTCTGTAACCACATTCTGCACAATTAAGCTAGTGCTTACTGCATGGTTATGTCATAATAACCCCTCAGGTCAATACAAAAGATGGTAAAATATGGATAGTATCACTGTAAATTGCCGGTAGGCGTAGAAATTTATAAAGAAATACAATATGTTACAATATAAGTTTGAGCTCATATTTTTTTCATGTTCTTTAACATATATGATCAAAGCAGCAGGTAACAAGTAATTAATTTTTTATTATCTATATTAGTTACAGGATTTAGTGACTTTTCGGTGTTTTGGAGGACTACATCTGCCAACAGGTTGAGATCGAGCAGCTAAAAAAAAGGACAGTTGGGTACCTTTCTTTGTTAGCTGAATTTAAGCTCACCCGTGGTCAGCCATGGAGAGTTTATAGGAACTTTAATTATTACCACCACACATAATACCAAGTCTTTTAGGCCGATTATCAAACCAAATGTCAGGAAACGCATAAAACCATATTTAGTATTTATGGTAAATATCCGCTATCGTGCCGTATACAATTATTCCAAAAAAAAAACTACCAAACAAAGGGTCCCACTGGCAGGATAATTTCACCGGACGGATTGTAAATCTGTGGCTCCCTTTATTTAGACGTTATTTTTAACTTAACTGCTAACCAATGAATAAATGAATAAATTTAAACCTATCCGTAATTTACAAGCGGCTGGGTCTTCAAAGCTTGTAACTTGTTTACTTTGTAGGTATGCAATAAATATGCATGTTTTACCATCGCAAATTACAAAGACGTTAGTTAGTCTAGTTTGTAGTGACACCTAGATAGTTACCGGTCCAGGGTACGATTCTGGATCAGTGAGAACATTTGTTTGATAATATCGAGTTGGAAAAAAGGAGGGGAGGCCTTTGCCCAGCAGTGGGATACCAAAATAGGCTAAAAAAAAATAAAAAAATATCTAGTTGTTGATCTGGAGTCTTAGGTATTTATTTCTCTATACAAGTATGTGCATCGTTCCCTAGTACCCATACCTTAGTTCAACCCAAAAAGTTAGTTTGGAAATAGCTCAATTTATATGAGATCGTCCTCGATATTTATTTATATTTATTTTGTTGGTTTTTAGGGTTCCTTGACCGAATGGCGCCCAACAGGACCCTATAAATAAGCAACTCCATCTGTCTGTCAGCGGATGTTTTTTTTCAGAATACGGATATTACGGCAGATTTAGTACCTAAAAAATACATTAAAGGGGGTATAGGAAGCCCGGGGACCCATGGGGACCATACATAAAAAAGTATTTCTAACGTGTTTTTTTTACTGTAGCGTAAAAACAGTAAAACATAACAACAACTCAAAAAAAAACCGTCAAGTACTAATAAACGGTCAAGCGTCCAATTTTAACGAGATGTCACAACTCTACCAACGGTTTTGAATATAGGACTGCACCTTTAGAAAAATTTGCAGCGTGCATTGACTGTGGCCGCTCCAACAACAACAAAAACATTTAATGGAAGAGGACATACAATTAAATGTGGGTTTAGGCGTTTTTTGGTTGATTTTAACCCTTAGGTGCATACGGTATCAAAAATGATACAAGGCTTTTTTTTCGTCTTTTTAACAAAATTCAGATAATTTAATTCCTTGTATTCTTAGACTACATTGTTGTTTTTCCATTTTGTGAGAAGAAGATAATTTTTACTACTTTTTGCATGGAGTATCAAAAATGATACCATTTATGTGTAAAATAATTAAAAAAAAAAAATGAGTATGATTTTTTAAATTAATTTTCCCGTAATCTAAATGCATTTTTCTATTACATATCTGTTTTTCAAACGAAAATATTAAATCATGCAGCTAAGGGTTAACATTATACGATGGTACGGAACCGTTCGTTGGCGAATCTGACTCGCACTTAGTCAGTTTTTTAGGGTTACGTAGTTTCGCCATGTCCGTCCGTCCGTCCATCCGTCCGCAGTCTAGCTCAGAGACTCTTTGTGCTACAGAGCTGAAATTTGACATAAACGCCAACAAAGTGGTAAAACTAAATCTTGAATATTTTTTTTGTAGTGTACCTACCCTACTCGTTACGTGGGGATGTATTTTTTATCTCGTCTACCCCTTAGTGTGGGTGTCGTTGGATAGGTCTTTCAAAAACATTTCGGGTTTGTAGAAATAATTTTTCGATTAAGGTAGCCGTTAATGAAATATTAAGCTTTAAAGCGCTAGTTTTTGTTAGAGTCAAGTGTTTCACCCCCCCCCCCCCCCCCCCCCACCCTACAACCGAAACTACAAATATTAAAAATCTGAAAAATATCTTAAATGAAAGCACGTATAGTGAATTAAATAGGGAACTATCACTACTAGACTTAGACGTAGACTTCAGTGGTTCTTGAGTTAAAAAAGGTTCAATTGTTTAGACCTAAAACTTGTTCGCGGTGTTGGTAAACTGACCGCGACCTTTGCGGGATATTTAACTCTCTATCTCCCTAATTTGTTTGAAGTAGCGGCTTTTCAACCCTACACTCAGCATGGTCCCACATGCTCTTGCCCGGTTTATTGAAATATCTATCTTGCTTCACTTTGATCTATCACTGGTTCTAAGAAATCGTTACCTTAAGTATCAGTCAAGAGAAAGACACTTTGTTCGTGTACGGACATTATTGTTAACTTTCCGCACTTAAAGGCTAAGCTGACACTTATTGAGGGCCGGATGTTGTCGCTATAGTCGCATACCTTTAAGAGAAATCTAACAAAATTGCAACCCACTAATAATTAATTATCTATATAACTAGCACAAATATAAATATTACAGGATGTAAGATAAATAACTATAAATTAAAAATAATGAAGTCCCTAGGAATGACAGCTAAAATAACTATAATAGTCGACGCGTTGGCCTAGTTGGTAGTGACCATGCCTACGAAGCTAGCGGTCCTGGGTTCAAATCTCGGTAAGGGCAGATATTTGTGTGATGAGCGCGAATATTTGTTCCTGAGTCATGGGTGTTTTCTGTGTATTTAAGTATATATTTCTCTATTTAAGTATATTTATCGTTGTCTGGTACCCATAGTACCAGCCTGGAGCTTAGTTTGGGGCTAGGTCAATTTGCGTGAGATTGATTCCTGATATTTATTTATTTATTTATTAACTAACTCGAACTGGTCCTTGCAAGCGTGAACAGACCGGACCCCACAGACAGCGCCCGTTTACGAGTATGACACGTATCTCAGTCATCGCCTCCCTCAATAATGTATTCAGGCAGGTGGCGACCCGATCAACGACCCCGTAAGCAAATCCCTTTGAGTGAGCATGACATGCTCATCCTGCCGGTCAAAAGATACGGTGAAAAACATAACAATAGGCTCCACAGGAACCAATATTTATTGAAAATATACATTAAATTTAAATTTAAAAAACATTTCATCGATTTATTCTTATTTCTTTAGTACCAGGACTCCAGGCTCGTACAATTTAGACAGGATTTCAGCATTTGCAAACGCCTTTTGTTTTGCTAAAGCATCTGCGTGTGACATTGCTATTTATCTTGTAACAGGCGCGCTAACGTTTATATTCAACGAGGTTTGTTTTTAGGGTTCCGTAGTCAAACTCAAGACTCTTAGTACTAGGAAGCTGTAATTTGGCATAAATATACATATTAGACACGCCAAAGTGGTAAAATAAAACCTAGATATTTTCTTGTTGTGTACCTCCCCTACACGTAACTTGGGGATGTATTTTTTTCCTCGTCTACCCCATAGTGTGGGGTGTCGATAGATAGGCATTTCAAAAATATTGCGGTTTGTGACAACAATTTTACGATTAAGGTATCCGTTTATGAAATATTAAGCTTCAAAGCGCTAATTTTTGTTAGAGTCAAGTGTCGCGCCCAAAAAAACTACAGTCGGAAACAAAAGCTTATCTTTTCGTGCAAAAAAGTTTAGTTCTCGACAAGGTCATATTGCTGAGACGATTCGTAATTTCGGGATTGGTTTAAACCAATCCCTGTCATTTGAATACGAGTAGGCTAAAACATATCTGTAGCCTTATCATGAGTTACAATCACCGTACTCGCTAGCGAGTCGAACTGGCAGGTTAAATGCTATATCGTCAAAGCATACAAAACAGATTTAGGCGATAGCCTAGTTGGAAGTGACTCGGCCTACGAAGCTAGCGGTCACGGGTTCGATTCCCGGTAAGGGCAGATACTTGTGTGATGAGCGCGTATATGACAATGTGTTCTGAGTCATTAATGTTATTCGTACTTTTTAGAATCAAATCGGAGAAATACTGGAAAAGGCCCGAATATTAAGTACGTACCCGAAACCGACGTGCGTGTATGGCTCGATGTATGAATGTGGAAGAAGCGAAAGAAATTTGTCAAGATCGTAGCAAGTGGAAAGAAGTGGTCTCTGCCTACTCCTCTGGGCGTGATTCAATGTATGTATGTATGTAAATAAATCTTATCTTGTCTTACTCCGATCTGATGATGAACTCAAAAGGTGGTAATATCACTTTGACTGTATACTTAACATAGACTGAGCTTTGCCTCGTTAGTTTAGTCTTGACTAGCAGATGATTCCAAAAAAAATATGGAAAAACATTGTCAAGGAAAAAATAAAACTATAAAACAAAGGTCATTGAAAACGTCTTGAGACAAACAGGAAGTTACCTGAAATTAAAGATCCTTATCTCTATAAAGACATCTCCTTATACGTTTTGTTTGCCAGTATGTTATTACGTGAAACGCACTGCTAGATTAAAATCAACTTTAATACAACTGCTATAAACTTGAAACAAAACTAGCAAGGATTTTGAGTTGATACTTCTAGCAGTGTGATATAGATCATTACTGGACTTGCCTACTTTGCAATGAATGACGTACTCTAATCATTTTTATTCGTCAAAATATTACTTATCGAATTTCTATAATGAGTTAAGGTAAATAGTTTTTTAGTTAGGCTTTTTACTACGGGCCGACTTTCTGATTTAACGTTTTCATGTATCTTATTTACTTGACAGTAATGGCATAACACGTCAAAGACGATATGGTTTTTGATTTTTGGTTGAAGTTCGAAAATCTAATTAAAAATGTGACTCATTCGGTTCACAATTGCTTACAATTTTTAAGGCTAATATAATTCATTGTCAAATAATATTGATTATAATTAAAACTTTGCATACTTATTTATTCTAAATACCACAAAAGTTCTACGTTAGGTTATGTTACAAATGTGACCACTATAAAAAAGTAGTAAGCTTAGGATATCCGACGAATACATTATTACCATACTAAAAAATAACCAAGTAATAAATATAAATAATACGTATTAAATAATTAAAAATTTGTGGCACTTGAGGTGTTAACCATGGGACCCTGGTCAGCCGATATGAAAAGCTATATTAAGGCTCTGTCATCCCGGCTCATAGACACCTCCGGAGATCCTAGAGCTGGTGATTACCTGTTCCAAAGGATGGGGCTAGCTATCCAGAGAGGTAACGCAGCCGGTGTCATAGGGACCACACCGCGAGCGGACCTGCTAGAGGGGGTGTTCTTTTTATAGTGGTGATTATTATTTACATCTTTAATATTTGAGTAGCTTAGTTTTATTTTAATTTAAATTTAATTTAACTTTTAATTGTTTACATCAATAAATCTGTAAGTACCTACCAAGTATTTTTTAAATAAAAATTTCTCAAAACATTGATTGCGAAAACTCAAATTGCAAAAAGTTTTTGTGCCAAATGATCATCACCTCAAATAAAAAGAAGTATAAATGTTCTACGAGTATAACTTATTTAAGAAGTGATAATTTGTGATACGATGTTCGCCGAAACATTATAATAGTTATCCTAGAATAAGATATTTGTCGAAAGCATGTCGTTTCCCTTGAGAACTACTTAAGTTAGGAATAATTAGGGCAAACAACATACATACATACCTTCATGCCTGTCATCCCAGAGTGCGTGCATAATTCAGTAACCACATTTAACACAATTGAAAACAAAAAAAGTAGGTACGACCTAGTTTTTTATAATATCAACAAATACTCAACAATCAACGAATTCGACGAAGGGCACGGAAACGTTGTCGCATTTTATTACGACTTAAGTATATTATTATGCTCTGGGTAATCCTCTAAAGCAGATTTCCCTAATGAACTCTGGAAATAACTTAGTACAGCTAGGCTTCATTAGAGAAAGAGGATAATCTCTAGAAGTTAGGGCAACGTTTGCGTTTGTCCTATAGACGGCGGCGTCTAGTTATAACGTAAGTCCTTAATTCCTAACCGAAATTCCAGGAATACGGTTCCGTTTTACTATATTTGTATGTGTTTTTTTTTATTTTATTCGTCATGTGTGTAGGTTCATTCAATAATGTATTCCCATTTTACTCACGCATGAATGAATATGCGTCAAGTTTAGGCAAATCAGCTCTGCCTATTAGGAATGATCGGTCATTTCTACTAACTTTTTGTACCTACTGTGCAATAAATTTTGAATATCATAATATGTGCCTTCTCTTAATATCTGCGAATACCATGTCTGTTTTCTTTTCTTCCGTTAAATAACTCGTATTTTAAGCAGAAACTAAAAGTCTCCTTAAACTTATAAATAAGTAATTTTGAATTGAACGCAATATTAAAAAGTCTAGAAAACAAGTTTTGCAATTTTTTGGGCTCCATCACAAAGTCTGTATTTCTATTGCCGCGCCGCGATAACAACAAATAATTAGACAAAATGAAAATAAAATTGAAGAGGTTTACTTCATAAAAAAAGATTAGGCGTTTATTACACCATCATTAGTAGTATATTTTATATAGAATCCTTCGTACCTCTATGCGATCCGACTCCCTTTTACAGTCTTATAATATAAGTATTACAAAAAATACATTTCGTCGGTGAAACTGCAAAACCGCGTAAGTAACATTTTTAATAAGGAGCAAAATGCACCTTTTTCATAAGAACGCAAGATTTTATTTTGCTCTATCATAAATTCGTTAGTTACGCTACGCGGCTTTGCACTATCACCGACGACTTGTGAAGGTTGCGGGGAGCCCGGTGGATGCAGATAGCACGTGACGTGACCAGTCGTTGTGGCGATCCTTGGGGGAGGCCTATGTCCTGCAGTAGACGGAATTTGGCTGAAATGATGTTGATGATGATGATGATGATGATGACTAGGATTAGGAATTTTGGTGGCATATCGTGGTTCTAAAATCCATGGAGTCGCTTTTACCTAATTATTATAATACATGACAATTTGATTTTGACCTTCAGTATGGTCATATTTTAAAAAGAACTAAATACATGTTTAGTTCGGTAATTCCATACCTACTAATATCAGCTTGTTTGTAACGCTTTCACAAAAGAGATATCCTTCATGCCAAAATGCATTGAAATTGCTTTAGGGGTTTAATTATTAAATTAATTTTAAAATATTAAAATACTGAAGGTCAAAATCAAATTGCTATGTATTATAATAATTAGGAAATAGCGACTCCATGTATTCTAGAACCACGATTTGCCACCAGATGTCCTAACTCTAATGATGACATTTCTCATTCTTTATTCAGGGTAAGACACGAATTGCCACAGAATTAATGTAAATACTATTCTACTATCATATTTTGTAGTAAGATCCGCCTCACCCCACATAAAGGTTGAAATAGTTGAATCCGTGATCATGGTTTTGACTTTTATACAAAGTTATTATCAATCGTAGCTGGGCCTTTATCCTAAACGGTAAAAGCCACATGTTATTTCCCATAGGGGTAGGCAGAGATTACTTCTTTCCACCTGCTACTATCCTGACAAATCTCTTCCGCTTCTTGCACATTCATACATCAAGTCAAATTCTGGAAAAGGCCGAATCTTAAGTACCCAAAACTGATGTGATCTGTTTTTTTTTTTTATATATCATAGGAAGGCAAACGAACACACAGGCCACCTGATGGTAAGTGGAAACTGTGACCCATAGAGATTCGCATTCACAAGACCGCAATCCTAAGACTGCAAATGCGTTGCCAACCCTGAGGACTAAGATGGAATGCCTCTATGCTAGTCATTTCACCGGCTGACTTATCCCCAAACCGGAACACAACAATGTGAACACTGCTGCTTGGCGGTAGGTTAATGGATAAGATGGTGGTACCAACCCGGACGGACCCTGCACAAGGTCCTCCCACAAGTAAAGTGTTATGGTATTGCTTTTAATCCGGCCACCGGTCAAGTAAATAGCTATCAAAACATTGACAAGACGATATGGTTTGTAGGTACCGCCTAGAATAATGCCCTCCTAAGCAAATAAACAGCATCCCAAAATCAATAACCAAAGCAGTTTTAGTTCTCTTCTCTTAGTAATAAGGTTTATATTGCTACAGGAATTTTATCTGACATACTGCGTATTAGTTTACGAGGGCAGAATAGAGGCAGATGTAGTGACTAATATTGAAAAGGGCATGCTTCGATGGTTCGGTCATTTGGAAAGGATGGATGAAAGAAGATTGACGAAAGAGATATACAGATCGAAAGTGAGTAGAAGGCTCGGAAGGGGCCGCCCTAGGCGTACTTTTTCGAATCAAATCGGAGAAATACTGGAAAAGGGCCGTACCCGAAACCGACGTGCGTGCATGTCTCGATGTATGAATGTTGAAGAAGCGAAAGAAATTTGTCAAGATCGTAGCAAGTGGAAAGAAGTGGTCTCTGCCTACCCCTCTGGGAAACAGGCGTGATTTAATGTATGTATGTATGAATAGAGGCCTTGTCCCTTTCGTGCTCTATTTGGCCGCCAAACACTCACAGAGACGCAGCAATGTTTTATTCAATTCCATAGCTTCGCTACGCATTTCCTCTCAAGCCAATCACGTTTGTCAAAAGCCTTGCCAATATTATAATAGTAGGAGAGCGGTTTAACATTTAGGAGAAGGCGTTTGAGGCACGTGGAGATTATGAAGAGTGCTTTAATGATGTTTAAATACAAAGAAGCAGATCTGCATGAAGAATATCGAGGCTAAACGAGAAATGATTTTTTAAAGAAGGTTTCTATTCGAGTAATTATAAATATTTATTTTTAATTACCAACATTGCTCTATTAACATTTCAACTTGTCTAAATTGTTTTTTTATATTTTTATAATAATACTTTTGCAATGACGTTCATTCAAAGAGTTTTGCAATCAAAGAGCCCGGTCTTTGATTTTTTCACTTCTTGTTGATAATTAATAAAACCTAAATTTATATTTTTAATTACCAACATTGCTCTATTAAAATTTCAATGTGTAATTTTGCAATAACCTGGCTTAATTTTAGCACTGATTTCATGACGTGGCACTTTTTTTTTTTTTCTACTAAGCTATATTTAATTTATGGTTTTAAAATGCCTCATGGACTTTTTTGCAAAAACAACACCAGGCACTTAAAAAAAAAACTTTGTTTAGCCCCAACACCGAGGCCTATTTTCTGCCAGGCCGTATTTAAATATCATTAAAGAAGTACCCCACAAGTTTCCACGGTGCCTCAAACTTCTAATCAAACATGATTAACAGCTCCTGGACTATACTCGTAATTAGCAGTGCGTTTATATTCTACATATTGATTCATCGGATGAACAGATTTAGTAAGCAATAGTGCCCTCGTCACTCAACCGAGGAAAACGTCAATGGCAGTCATAGCCACTTTGACTTTGTATTGTTCCCGTGGTAACCACATTGAATACATAATTTATGTGTTCCTGGTACCGTAACATTACGGACGGTCAAGGTTTCACCCGGAACTAACGACGCATTAAGGTTACCCTACAGATAAAGTTTATATTACAACAATTAATTATTATCATTTTATATTGATACTGGTGTTGCTCTTGACTGACTGTTGCCGTTGGAGAATGAAGATTTTGTTGACGACAAAGCGAGCTCATTCAAGAGATGCCTAATCACACTATCTTTAAATAGGCTCAGATTCTACAGATTGTATGCATTCGGAAATACAGACGCCGGAAGCGCATTCCATTCTTCGGATATAATGGTGACTCAAGCAGTTGATACTGTTTTAGTCTTGTATTATTTTTATAAGTATATGTATGATTATTGTATTTATGTATGTACATATGTACATACACTCACGCTTTCATTCTCAAAGTGTGGCAGGCAAGGTATCCTGACTTTTTACTAAATCATCATTTGACAGACAATATCATTTTCATTATCATTTATCATTTCCCCGTATGGTTGCCGGGGTAGAATAGTGCCACTCCATGTCTTCCCGTGGATGTCGTACGAGGCGACTAAGGGAATAAGGGCTTGTAGTACTGTTAGGCGATGGGCTTGCAACCTGTCACTAATGCGCTGTTAAACATCTTAGCCTAATTGTGCAAATTGTGGTTACACAGTTATCAATAAGTTTTTGGAGAAGGTAGACGAGAAAAAAAATACATCCCCACGTTACGCGTAGGGGAGGTAAAGTAAACTATTTTTTTTCAAGATTTTATTGTACCACTTTGTTGGCGTGACTAATATGTATATTCAAGCCAAATTACAGTAGCTAGGCTGCGAACGGACGGACGAACGGACAGATGGACGGACGGACATGGCGAAACTATAAGGGTTCCATTTTACATCACAATCTGTCCAGCTGTTACCTCGGGAACAAGTAGCAAACAAACACACAAACTTTTTTTTTCAACGAAAACTTTGTTACGTTTTGTTACGGACGAAATTGCGGGCGGAAAAGTACTCATACCGAAATAAATAAACTTTAATCATAAACAATATTTGTGCCCATCATACTGCCCTTCTTAATAAAAAGGACGCATGTGTTATTTAATATTCAAAGCAAATTTAACCTCCCACGTTAAAGAATAAGGTCACTAATAAATACGAGGTTCTACGAGACATACGCCTTTTTTATTTTGCTCATACAGCTTGGAACCGCTATTTTCGTAACCAGGGTCACTAATGACGCATGTGTCTTTTTAGAGATCCGTACCCAAAGGATGTCAACGGGAGCCTATTAGGTACTAAGCCTCCGCTGCCCGTCTGTTTGTATGTCTGTCTATCTATCAGCAGGCTGTATCTCATGAACCGTAACAGCTAGACACTTGAAAAATTTACAGATTATTTATTACTTTAGCCGCTTTAACAACAAATACTTTTATTATACTTACTTACTTTGCTCTGTCTCTCATCTTAGCCTACTTGTGCAAAATGTGGTTACAGAATTATCAAGAAGTTTTAAGACTTGTTGGTAATTCTTTAGCTCTGCCTACCCCACTCTGGAAATGAAGGCCTGAGTTTATGTATGTATGTATTTATGCTCTATCTCTCTGTAAGAGGTAGAGCATTGTTTTTTTTCTAAAAATATATTTATGTATGTATATAAATATTAAACTAATATAGATATACTAATACTATTTAATAAAGTTAATAAGAAAGAAAAAAATATCCAATACAAAAATCGTGTTTTTTCTTTTATTATATTGTTTGCCGCATTCAAATTAACGTTATCGACACTTGATTCAATATTTAGTTAATCATATTTTTCGTTAACAAAGCCGTGATGCGATGTCATATGTGTTTTATATGAGACGAAATGCTTCCTTACTTTGTACATTGAAACCATTTAAACCTAAGAGGATACAACCTTGTCGTTTGTTTACTTGGAAGTTTACAGAGACAAAGCAAAGCAAGGAATTGTTTTAGTTGCGAGATCCAATTCCTGGCTAGATTACGTTCGCCCCTTTGTGGCAAAGTTCCTGTTAATTACGACATGTTGTGTATTGAGTAAAATGTACCTAAATAAATTCAGCTGACGAGGAAGCAATTGAAGGGTCCACGGAAAGAACATGTCTAGACACTTTAAAAAATAAAAGATTTTTGAATCTCAAAATGTAGAGGACAAAATTAACTACTACCTACCACTCAGATTCAGATATAAATCTACATATAACGTGTATCTTTTGACTCTTAAAAAAACCTCTACACGAAAATTACGTACAAAATGACATGGTTCCTAACTTTCAAATCGCGATATCTCAAAAAGTTACTAATGTGACTAGACATGTTCTTTCCGTGGACCCTTCACTTAGTAAACACCCAACACTCAGGAATAAATACTCGCGCTCATCACACAAATATTTGCCAATACCCAGGATCGAACTCGGTACCACTAGCTTCGTAGGCAGAGTCACTTCCGACCCTTCAATTGGGATAGACCAAAAAAAATAACTCACGGTTTTTACATTATAATTCGAGGGAATAGGTAATTTAAAGAGACCAATTTCATTTATTTTTTAAATTACCCAAGAGTTTTATTCTATGACATTCTATGGATGACATAATTATTTTAAATTTGGGTTGGCATTTTCTAATAACTTACAACAATTAAATGATATCTAATGATAACAAGTAATTCTAATAGTGTTATAAAACATACTACTTCAAGTGGTTTTTGCCTAACCCGTAAGTAAACCTAGGAGGGCTTCAAGCCAAAAAAGAAAGTCAAACAAAGGTCGAATATACTTTTGTCGGAATATCCGAAATAGATAAATATAAAAAAAAATGCAGAACGGTTTTAAAACCCTATTCCTCGAAATGGTTTTCGAATCAGAGTTATCGTAAATGAACAATATAAACAATCCCAATTAGCTATCGACTATTTTCTTGCACAAAAAACGAACAAGACGACGACGCGATAGCCTAGTTGTTAGTGACCCAGCCTACGAAGCTAGAGGTCCCAGATTCGATCCCACTATAGACAAATGTTTGTGTGATGAGTATTTGTTTCTGAGTCTTGGACGTTTTCTATGTATTTAAGTATTTATTTCTCTATATAAGTATTTATATCGTTGTCTAGTAGCCATAGAACAAGCCTAGAGCTTAGTTTAAGACTAAAAAAGATAAAAGATAAAATATGTCTATTCAGTAAGTAGGCCGCACGGGCACTTTTACACATCAAAAATCTACCAGCGCTTCGCAAGAGACCACGCACTGCTGAGAAGAAACGCCGCAAAAAACTCAACAGTCAGTCGTTTTTTAAAGATTGCTTATGATATTATACAATAATAAACTTAACCTAGCATTATATAAAACAATGAATCTCACATATTTAGAACCAAAAATTAATATGTTCATGCGTAGTTGAGCAAGAAAATGTGTCAAAACTCAGAATTGTCACAAAAATAATAAGTAATAGTAATAAAAAAAATAGAAATTATACAAGTTATACTTACCTGTGACGGTGCAAGACAACCTGCATAAAAGTTTTCCTACAGAAACCGTGTCCCCTAGACAATATACAATGTGAACTACGTGACTAGTGCCCGGTTTCTGAAGTACTTTTATCGGTGGTTTATCTGTCCGTAAACGCTATTGGTCCGTTAACTTTGACAACTGCGTTTCCGAACAACGACTCAAAGATAAACTCCGTTTTAACTAGGTTTAACTTAACTGACCAAAGTTTGCCGTTTATCGGCTCCATAACTATTTGACGTTTTGTACGATTGAAGTTTTTGTTTTTGAAGTATCAACTGTCAATTTTTGTTCATACAGCCACTGGCAAATAAACTAGGTATTTTAATTTTCGTTATCATTTATTTATTAATTACTATAAAGTGGCTAAGTTTTCTCAAATTATTATTTTTACAAAAATCAACCGGAATTGATGTTGAATTAAGGCATTAACAGCAGTCTACGTATGACAAACTATTAAGATCCATCTAGCGGCAGCGGAAGGAACTATTTATCTGTCAATAGTTATCGAACTGTTCGTAGAGCACTCAGAAACGCACGAAGAGATAAACGTCGTTTAACCTAAACATAACTTTAACGGATCAATAGCTATTAAAGGTTTAACTAGTGACTTCAGAAACCGGGCATGAGTCAATTTGTGTGAGATCGTCGCTTGATATTTATTTAAAAGATATAGATCCCGTGTCAATATCACAAACAAAGATTAATAGTCGATCGCTGACCCGACTGCCGCTTCTGGATCATCATCGGTGTTAGGACAGGTGCCTTCTACTGGATATAGCCATTGGTCTGAGATCCAAATACGAGACGACCTTCACCCAGCTGTTTATTTTATAAACAGTGTTTTATATCAAATTTAATATGGTAAGAAATATATCGTCGGTGAAACTGCAAAACTGCGTAAGTAACATTTTAAATAAGGAGCAAAATGCACCTTTTTAATAAGATGGTAAGGTTCATTTTGCTCTATCATACATTTGTTAGTTACGCGGTATTGCAGTATCGCCGACGATATGGCGAATAGGTTGACTGAAAAGTTTTTTTTTTTTTTATATTATAGGAAGGCAAACGAGCACACAGGCCACCTGATGGTAAGTGGAAACTGTGACCCATAGACATTCGCATTCACAAGACCGCAATCCTAAGACTGCAAATGCGTTGCCAACCCTGAGGCCGAAGATGGAATGCCTCTATGCTAGTCATTTCACCGGCTGTCTTATCCCCAAACCGGAACACAACAATGCGAACACTGCTGCTTGGCGGTTGGTTTCAGGCCAGTACTTATATAATTAAAAAATAAACGTCGTTCTTAAATTGCTATTGCTTGTTTAATAAACCAATTACATACTAATCGAAAGTATGCAGCCTATACATAGAATATGCAAACGATTAATAAGGGAGAGGGGGGATAGACGCCCTAAGGGCACCTATATCCAACGTAAATCAGACGACTATTATTTTTGATATGGATAGGTGCCTTTATTATCTAAACCAAACGCATAAGAGCGTTAATTAACACTTAATTAATCAGTATACTGAGATAAAAAAATCAGAAGTTAATACTAATTATAAAGTTATGAAACTACAAATACTTGCGTTTGAAAATTTTAGGCGTTTTTTGCGCTCGTCGTGGAGATTTTCACATACACAAAACGAGACGCGTCTGTTCCTCGCGGTGACCTGCGGGGGCTAAGGGTCTCCCCAGACCTATCGACTCGGAATCGGCATGAGCCGGTAAGAAAAAGTTTTATGTTCATGCAATAAGAGCGAAAACGACGTCGCTCGGCTCGGCTCGGCTCGATTCGGCGTTGTTTTCGCTCTTATTTCATGGACACACCACTTTTTCTTACCGGCTCAAGCCGATTCGGCGTCGATAGGTCTGGGGAGACCCTAAGGTGTTCCCTATTTAGACTATTAATTCTTTGCTGCAATTTAGGAAATAAGGATTTTGGAAAATAGGTGCCTATCTCTTTGGGGCATCTATCACGGATTCACCGTATGCTCTAGAACTCTTGAATATGCCAGCAGTCCAGCGCAATCTGGTACATTACTTGCATTGGAATGGTTGAACGTATTCAACGATATTTTAGTCATCTTAAGTTCACATAAAAAGAGAAAACTCAATATCAAGTCACCTTGCAAGTATGGGCTGCTTAGCTTGCGCCAGCGCCGGCAACTATCGGATATTAGCCTGCTTCATGAGATTGCCAATGGACCCAATTCTATAGTGGCCTCTCAACTTCCAAATTTTTAGGTGTCGCTAAAACACTTTGCTATTCTATGAGCAGCTGTCATAATCAAATGACAGCGCCATGACAGCGCTTATTTGAATCTGACGCTTCTTATTTTAGGTCTTATACATTGTCAGCTTGACATTCTGGAATAGCACTGATTAAATCTGCCGTCTAAACTATGTCAATAGACAATTAAGTTTTAGTTAGTTTAAGGCTATTTAAACGATGTGCACGTAGAATCGGGTCCAATGCCCAGTTAGACAGTCCAGCGCTTTCGGCGGCACTTTTTTTTACGAACCGGATACATTGTCTATGCCACTCGCCTCGTGACGTCATATCGGCGCTCTGCGTACAATGTGCTAACCGTACTGACAAAGATAAAGTAAAGAAAAGATACACCACTTGTTCGCTATAACTTACCGGACCGCTAAGTAGTTCGACCGCGGACCAATTGGCAGTGGCTTGCCGCAAGCCGTCGTGTCCGCACGATTCATTGTTTCTCGCGCAAATTGCAAAAATGGGGGGTTAAGTGAAGTGCATGGAAATGATGTTATGAATCCAAAAAGACAAACAAAAAGTTATAGTTGATTCAGAATATTTGCAACTATTATTTATCTTAAAAATCTATATAGCATTTTATATATAGAACGAATGGCTCTTTTTTGCAACACGAATATAGTCTGTATGTTAGCAGCTTTTCCCCAAACCAGAATACCGTACGACATAACACTATGAAAATAACTATAATAAACTAAGCGAGCTGTCTCAACATTAGTAAGTTGTTTCTTTCACAACCCAGCATTATATTTTATATTTTGCTCTTGACACAACCCTGGCGTAATCGTTCGGAGACTCATTTGCTCACGTTCACGGGATGATTACTTTTCGGGTCTTACGGTGAATATGTAACGTTAATTTTCGCTTGCAAGAAACAAAATGGTATTGTTATTGTGCAGTAATAATACCTAATAGGTTATGATAGCGCAGGTTTTTGCTATTTTGTACGAGAGAGGTGCATCTGTTTTTATTATCTAGTCTGTGCCTCCGCTCTCAGTGCGTTTGTCACTTAAAGTTATTTGGTGCTGTCTTAGGCTTCTTACAGACGGCATTTTGCCAACGGCAGAGACTACTTCAGCCGTCACACAGATGTCGTACAGATGCGCCGCCTTGCATAATGACTTCCTAAATGATAAAGACGTTTTTAAGTAGTAACTACTAGCTTACTTAAATTAGTGTTATTTTGTCTTTTTTTTGTAATTATAGCTGAGAACTGGGCAGCGCTTATTGCAAAATGCCTTTAAGCCAATGATGTACACTTTAAAATTTAAATTTACCTTGTGTCTTTTTCGTATTTTTTGTTATTGATTCTTGTGTGCACAAGACATTCTAGAATTGAGAACACATTATGATGTTTCTCACCGGACAGATACTTTTTTACTGTTATTTTTTTGCCGGGGTAGAATTGTGCCACTCCATGTCTTTCCGTGGATGTCGTAAGAGGCGACTAAGGGAATAAGGGCTTGTAGTACTGTTAGGCGATGGGCTTGCAACTTGTCACTAATGCGCTGTTAAACATCTTAGCCTAAGTGCAGTGTTCACCAACAATTAAACGGATGGTTAGCGGTTTAATGGTTGTCAAGTGTATTGACTAACAGCTGATTAAGACTTAACCTTCTGTTAAATTGGTTGGTGAACTCGGCCCTAATTGTGCAAATTGTGGTTACAGAGTTATCAACAAGTTTTTGGAGTTGTTGGTAATTCTGTAGCTCTGCCTACCCCACTCTGGGAATGGAGGCGTGAAGGTATGTATGTGTATGTGTATCTTTGTCCGGCAGCATGAGCATGTCATGCTCACTTTAAAGTCTTTGCTTACGGCGGTGTCGTTGATCGGGTCACCACCTTCCCGAACACATGGTTGAGGGAGGCGATGGCTGAGATACGCGTCATACTCGTGAACGGGTGCTGTCTGTGGAGTCCGGTCTGTTCACGCTTGCAAGGACCTATTTTCCAATTTAGTTTTTTTAATCATCGTTCCTGACGTAGAGACCTCGTCATGTTGTTCTCCTAGTCATTTTACCTTTTATTTTTATTGACCTTACATTTGTAATGATTTTATTTGTGTTAGTTTAAAATAATAATATTTTATTACTATTATACCTTGTAATGTAACTTACTTTTAAGTATTATTGTATTCTGTCGTCTGTCAACTGATGAGGGTGAGCGTGCTGTTACAGCACGCTCACCCTCATCAGTGGTATACTTAAAATACCACACACCACTGATGTAGAGGTTTCGTCTTTGGCAGACGCTGAAACTAAATGGATCTCACTTAACCCAGATGAGAGTGCCCCTCATGATAAAACTTTTCAATCCGCCTGGGACTCAATTACAGTAAAATCTTTATACAAAAATCTTCTAGCAAACATCACCGTCTCTTCCGAACGAGCTAGACTGATAGCCGTGACTGAGCGGGAATCTGGACATTGGTTGCACGCTCTCCCTTCTCGGAATTTGGGATCCCTTCTGGATCCCTCTACTCTTCGGGTGGCGGTTTGTCTACGCCTGGGTTTACCTATCTGTGAACCACACCCCTGTAGGCTTTGTGGTCAGCAAGTAAACTCACTGGGGCGGCATGGTCTCTTTTGCCACCTAAGCGCTGGCCGCTTTTTTAGTCACAGTTCCTTAAACGACATCATCAAACGTTCCCTCGGCACAGCCAATATTCCGGCAACCCTGGAGCCCTCAGGTCTTTCTGCCTCAGATGGCAAAAGACCTGACGGTTGCACTTTGGTGCCATGGTGTTTGGGCCGCGCCTTGGCGTGGGACGTAACATGCGTGGACACGTTAGCTCCGTCTCACGTCGAGGGATCCGCTCGTCAGCCAGGGTCCGCCGCTGACCGTGCCCAGACCATCAAATGCCGCAAATACGCTTTTCTAAAAGATAATTACTTTTTTGCGGCACTTGCAATGGAAACTTTGGGTCCGTGGTCTTCCGACACCAAGAAGTTTGTTAAAGAGGTGTCGGAAAGACTTATTTTGGCGGCGGGTGATCCCAGAGCCGGCTCGTTCTTTGCCCAGCGGCTCAGTCTGGCTGTGCAAAGGGGGAACGCGGCCAGCATTTTAGGGACCATGCCACAAGCGGGTGAACTGCAAGGGTTATTTTATTTATAGTTAGAATTTTAAGACGTTTTGTAGTATTTTAGTTTTTTTAAACATATTTATTAATATATAATTAAAATAAAACTAAGCTACTCAAATATTATTGTATTTAATAATTGAAAAAATGACCTTCTGCGCGAGTTTCTTGCGGCGCTTCTTCTCCGCAATGATGGTCTTGTCCGAAGCGCTAGTAGATCCACTCCCATGTTACTGACGTGTAAAAGAGCCCTCATGTGGCCAAATTACTGAATAAATATTTTGAATTTTGAATTTTGAATTTGCAGTGGTAGTGTGCCGCGTCAAACAAACGTCACTGTGGGTTGATAGCTGCCGTCGACGCGTTAACGGTTGCCGCCGACAGGTGGCGATGGCTGCAATAGCTCCTGCCGTTGGCAAGATGCAGCTCGTCTGTAAGCAGCCTAAGGTGAAATTTAGACGCCTGTCTCTCAAAAACCAAACAAGTCTACTTTTAGTCATGATAGTTCCTTTAATATTCGTTTTATTTTTGTAATTGTAGTTTTAACTGTAGTGGGTGAGGACACGAAAAGAAAAACTCTAGCAAACATGGCAATTTGAGTTCAATAATTATAGCCAAAACAGTCCCCCAAATCTTAAAATTGATAATCTCATAGGTACTCATAGTGATTTTTAATAGCATTCCAGCCATAACGTCACTTGATAAAGAAAACCCTCGCTTTACAACAGGTATTTTTTTTTTTCTTGATTTGTCATCTTAATGTATACGAGTAGGTACATTTACATGTGTCTCTCTCTTCTTAGCTATTTAAAATCCCATATGGTGGTGGAGTTAACTTTTCTGATTCTTGTTAATTTTTTTGATACAGTATACAATAAATAATTAAATATCAGGGGACTTTCACACAAAAATTGACCTAGTCCCAAACTTAGCTCTAAGCTTGCACTGTCGGTCGGTTCTACTAAACAACGATATACATACTTATATAGAGAAATAAGAACTTAAATACATAAAAAACATTCAATACTGAGAAACAAATGTTCGTGCTCATCACATAAATATTTGCCCCTACTGGAAATTGAACACGGGACCGCTAGCTTCGTAGGCAGGGTCACTACTAATTAAGGCTCACGCAACGTTTTAAAATTTAGCTTCTAAGATGTCAGGGTAAAAAAGATTTAAAATATTTATTCAGTAAGTAGGCTGCACGGGCAAGTTTGAGTTTGGAGGTGGGAGGACCTTGTGCAGGGTCCATCCGGGTTGGTACCACCATCTTATCCATTAACCTACCGCCAAGCATCAGTGTTCGCATTGTTGTGTTCCGGTTTGGGGATAAGACAGCCGGTGAAATGACTAGCATAGAGGCATTCCATCTTCGGCCTCAGGGTTGGCAACGCATTTGCAGTCTTAGGATTGCGGTCTTGTGAATGCGAATGTCTATGGGTCACAGTTTCCACTTACCATCAGGTGGCCTGTGTGCTCGTTTGCCTTCCTATGATATAAAAAAAAAAAAGTTTACATGTCAAACGTGTTACATACATATCTACAGACAGTCAGACAGAGAGACAGACCAACAAACATACAGATGTCTATACATAGCTAAACTATAAGGGTTTCTAGTTTGACTTCAGAACCCTTATAACTAAAGTAATTTAATTAATTGAATTTTTAATAAGGGGACAACCTTACACTTACACTTTGTCCTAAATAAAGCTAGACTTCTAAAATCAGAATTAGATTACATCAATGAATAAATATCAGGGTACAATCTTACACCAAGTGACCTAGCCCCAAACTAAGCTCTAGGCTTGTACAGTCAACAGCATAAATAAGTGATCATTTATGTACCTTGTCACTTTAACGTTGTGTTTGAAATGTTATACAAAATTGTGAAACGAGTGAAAGCGACAAGGTACAGAAATGATCACTTATTTATGCTGTTGACTGTACTATGGGTACTTAAAAACGATTTAAATCAGTATTTATATCGTTGCAGGGAAATTAACAATCGAATAGGTCAAAAACACCTAAAACCCAGAAACCCGTGCTCATCACACAAATATTTGCCCATACCGGAATCGAACCCAGGACCGCTAGCTTCATCGGCAGTGTCACTACCAACAAGACCAATGTGTCGTTGACTCGTTGCCCTAACCCGGATTCGAAGCCATAGGAAACGTAGCTTCAACGGTAGAGTCAATATTACCAGCACGTGCAATTTGGATTCTAAGAAAATTGGTATTCAACCTGTTTATAGATATTTATGGTAATAATATTGATTTTCAATTAGAGCATTTATCTCCGTTTCGACCATTTATTTACTTCATTATCACGTAAAAACACCTCACGTTTCAACGAAAATCCCATAAAAAATACGTCCTTGGCGACCCGACACACAAACAATTAATAATGAGCTGTATACAGCTGTAATAAAGTTTGTATTGGGATATCGATGTTTCTGTGACATATTGCTAAACATCGCCCTGACTGTCAGTGCAAGTTCAGTTGGCTTTCGATAGTGCTGTTATCCGCACAGCATGCGCGCGAGTGTTTTTTTTAAGTTAATTTAAAAAAGGTTCGTACGTGTTTTTTTTTTTAATTTACTTTAAATGCACTGTCGATTTGCTTCAGTTTTATTTTATGCCTTAATTGTGTTTAAGTGTTAAATGAAAAAAAAAAGGCGTTTTTTTCTTTTTTTTTTTCTTTCATTTAAACCTTGTCCTGAAAATAGAAAACATAACCAAAAAAGTATTATCCAATCCGGTGCCGTCGTTCTGAAGTTATTCACGTACAGTCAATTGCAAAAATATGTGTCGAAAGAATCCTCGAAGTTCTTATTACACTGGAATAAGGCGCATGGCACATGTTTTTGAGGTGTTGCGCTTTACCGTATTTTTACACTTAAGTGTAGGTACATACATTTCAGCGATTCATTTTAAAATAGATTATTAATTTCACTAATTAGGATGAGAAATGAAATGAAATGATGCCAAAAATACTAATAGGCCAATTAAAACTCACTCATTCTGCAGTTACTGATGATAATTCGGCTTGACTTGTTTTTCTTTGGCTACGCAATTGACTGTAACAAAATAATTACTCCAATCTGGTACTTTTCTTTGGTTGTTAGTGAGGCTATTTTCTTCTTTAAAGATATTTCGTTTAAAGAATAAGTATATAACTACGTATTTGTAACTTTATATTATAAACATAGAAAAAAAAAAGTATTTTTTTTTCACCTTAAAGTATGCTATGGATATGAAGACACAATAAAATACAAAACAAAATTAAAAACAATGTTAATCATACTGTGGAAGTTCTTAAATAATATAAATAGTCGACAATAATTAAATGCCACGCCATATCCGTGGAACGGCGCCGGCGCAGCATGTGCTGCAGCATTGCTGCTGCAGCGCTGATAACTACCGGAAACCATGGGTGCAGCAGGGGACGCACTTAGGGAGTCACTCACTCAATATCTTGGGGCATACTAAGTTATATATTAAAAATAAAACCACAACCTGAACTAACACCAAAATAAATTCCAATTATAAAATTACATACATACATACATAAACTCACGCCTTCATTCCCAGAGTGGGGTAGGCAGAGCTACAGAATTACCAAGCACTCTTAAATAAGTTGTTGATAATTCTGTAACCACGTTTTGCACAATCAGGCCAAGATGTTTACCAGTGTATTAGTGACAGGTTGCAAGCCCATCGCCTAAGAGTACTAGAAGCCTTTATTATTCCCTTAGTCGCCTCTTACGACATCCACGAGAAGACATGGAGTGGCACTATTCTTACCCGGTGACCTTACTACTTAAATATTATACAACCGAAACAGTTGAGTATCCCAACATCTTTCTCGTTACCCGTTATAGCTACGTAAAAATAATTAAAAGGACCAATAATTACATACACATTCATTTTATATACAGATATTTGTGTGATGTGATGAGGGCGAGTATTTTTAACAAGGATTTGAACCCGGGGCCGCTAGCTTCGCAGGCAGAGTCGTCCTATAAAATAAGATTGACATAAGAATTGATTGATTGATTGGTTGATTGATTGATTGACTTGTGGGAGGACTTTGTGCAGGGTCCGTTGGTACACACAACATCACACCTAACTAACCATTAAAGACAGAGCAGATAGAAAAAGAAAGAGATGTATATATGTGTATTATGTCAACTTCTATGCATTCTAGTGCGACTCTCTTTCATGCAATATTTCAGATTTCTGAAGTGTATAGCTAGATGTGTAGCTGTGTGTACCACCATCTTATCCATTAACCTACCGCCAAGCAGCAGTGTTTGCATTGTTGTGTTCCGGTTTGAGGATAAGACAGCCGGTGAAATGACTAGCATAGAGGCATTCCATCTTCGGCCTCAGGGTTGGCAACGCATTTGCAGTCTTAGGATTGCGGTCTTGTGAATGCGAATGTCTATGGGTCACAGTTTCCACTTACCATCAGGTGGCCTGTGTGCTCGTTTGCCTTCCTATGATATATATATATATATTTTTTTTAATAATATTCAAAATTAAATTTATATGAATGTGTTTTTTTATTTATAAAACAATGAATAATATTCAATGATACCTGGCATAGGTCGTTGACTAGCGTCTGGTAGCTGCCATATTGAATTTTGATTGCTGTCATATCTTCATTGACACTCACAAGATTAAGACAAATCGATTGACATAAGAGTCATCAAAATTGGTTGACGCGTTTAGTTTCTAGAGTGCCACAAAGGAACAAACATACATATATATATTATACTGATAAACACATAACTCTCCTCCTTCGGCTATAGGGTAAAAAAGTGTAAAGTGCGTAAGACCGTTTTTAAATATTTTTTATTCAATTATAAACAGCGTAATGAACTAACGATGCGTACGATGGAACAAAATCTTAGCTGATTTGTGCAAAATGATTTTTTAAAGTTGTAGGTACTTCTGTAGCTCTGTCTACCCCACTCTGCGATAACAGGCGTGAAGGTATGTATGTATTTGAGTCACTTCACTTCAAACTCGGATATCTCCTTGAAATTTGGTATACGAATATATATATTTGGTATAGTATAACTTGTTTGAAAAAAGACACAAATTCCGTTGTCCGTTAGAATGGATTTATAAATTAACGCCGAAACCTACCGCTATAATGACTGGGTCCTTATTGGTGCTATTGAGCATGAGTAGCAACATTTATCACCCTCTTTAGCCCTATTGATAGTTAATAGTTTGGATAATGTCGACAACATAAAAATCGTCGTTGAAACTGCAAAACCGCGTTCGTAAATTTTTGAATAAGGAGCAAAATGCACTTTTATAATAAAATACAGTAAGGTTTATTTTGCTCTATCATAAATTTGTTAGTTACGCGGTTTTGCTTTATCACCGACGCGACGATACGTTAGTTGTCATGCACAAACTTTTTATTTCGTCAATTTCATGTGTAAAATAGTATTTTATGTAACTGGTACATAAAGAAGGTCCTTAAAACACGAGTGTGGTTTTGTGAAACGAGCCGAAGGCGAGTTTCATAATAACATCACACGAGTTTTTTAAGGCCTAATTATGTACAGTTGCATACATTACTTTATCTACACACATATTATAAGTACTCTTTCTGGAATTTAAAAACAGGCGGCAGAACAAAAAAATGGCGGCAAAGCTAACCTGTGTCACGAATATGAATCCCTAGAAGTCCCTAATCTAATGTCATTCGATATCAAAACGGCGTACGACACTTTACTTAACCCCTTTTCAAAATTGTTCTATCTTTCCGTTAAAACAGTCTTCCTTAAACCTGACATTGGCGAAATCATAGTGGCAACACAAATGACATATGCCACAAAACAAAGATCTATCTCTATCCACTTTACTTAAAATATACCGTGTCGACGTTTAATAGATACTAGAATTGACCCCCCGTTTGAATTGTGTTGGTTTTGGAAGATGTTCCAAATTTAAACAACATTACTTTATCAAAAGTTGTATCGTAACTTTAACTTTTCATTACAGCTACAGATAAGAAAAAATATCATAGTAAAATTGTATCTTGTAATGATGGTCATTGTCTACGAATTTTGAACGCATTAAAGGGGACTTATGATATGAGTGTAGATAAAAGTACATACTTATTTAAAAAACGTGGAAAATAGACATGATTTAAGGAGAGAGAATCGTTACCGCCCGGGGCTAAATTTGTATTGAGAAAAATTGACAGCTACACGATTTAAGCATTGCTTCGCAGACCTCTTGAGAATAAGGGTATACTTAAATCGCGTCGCTGTTAAAAAATCCATATAAATTTAGCTCCGGGGTGTAACGTTTCTCTTTCCTTGAACATACAAGAAAGGAAAACGTAGGGAGCTAGCATTTTATATTCAAAAATCGGCCTAGATTTCATGGAAGCCGCATTGTGAGGAAGTCAGCCTCCGGGACAACTTGATTTGGGTTTTTTTAAGAGAATAATTGTTTGAATAGCTATAATAATACCCGAGATATAAGCTCACAAAGATTTGTTCCTATCTCTTTTTTTTATGGCATAGGAAGGCTAACGAGCACACAGGCCACCTGATGGTAAGTGGAAACTGTGACCTATAGACATTCGCAATCACAAGACAGCAAATGCACTGCCAACCCTGAGGACTAAGATGGAATGCCTCTATGCTAGTCATTTCACCGGCTGTTTTATCCCCAAACCGGAACACAACAATGCAAACACTGCTGCTTGGTGGTAGGTTAATGGATAGTGGTACCAACCCGGACGGACCCTGCACAAGGTCCTCCCACAAGTAAACTCTCACAAGTAAGTACTCTTTCTGGCAAATTTAAAACATAATGATACATGACGTCACAGTGCATATCGGATGTCTCTGTCTAATTAGTAGTTTAAATGCTTCTATCATCCGTATTCTTGGCCGATTATAATTTTTACTTCACTGTTGGTCATCTCCAGTGATGGGAAATAGGTGAGCTAAAATACCTATTCTTTGCGAGAGGACATAATATGGAGTGGTTACAACCGGATAAAAGTATATTTTTTTTGGATTCCGGGTATTTGATATTTATCCGGGCACTGCGAATACTAGCCGTAATGTTGAACATACATTCTTTTCCTTATAGAATGTTTGTAAAGTTTGTAGTAAAAATGGTAACATTCCTGCCATAAAGTTAAAATTATAAGTAATCCGAAAATGTGAACGCCCATTTGCAAGTCATAAACCAACAATGCGTGGGAAAACCCATATTATTAGTCCTGCTACTACTTTTTAGAAATCTTGTACATTCCTTCTTTTCTCTAGCCCTTTTTACTAAAAACTAACATTAGACATGCCGTACTTTAAACAAAACATGTCATGTTTTACATTACGATAATTACCCGAATAAATATCGAATACCCGGAACAGAAATAAATAATAATTTTTATCCGGTTGTAACCACTCTATATTATGTCCTCTCGCGAAGAATAGGTATTTTAGCTCACCTATTTCCCATCACTGGTCATCTCTATTACGGTATTTTAATATTTCGTTGAGCAATGCGTTTTGCAAAATCCATGCATGTTCTCAATGAAATGAAATATTTATTTGCTAGAATACGTTACAACAAGGTCTTAAGATTAATAGAGACAGTATTCTGTCGACTCACAATCGACATGCAAAATATTGTTTAAAATCTAAAAATTCAAATCAGTCCCAATAATTTAAAAATACATACAAGCGATATTTCGATATCTACTTTATATTTAATTAGTGTATTGCAGGCTTGAGGTAACAATAATTATAATTGTTACGTACCATATTATTTTTTTATAATGATGTTTTAGCCATTTAGTCAAATTTGTCAACTACACAAAACTTTACCATGCAGCAATTTTTTCAGCAAATTCCCTATCACCTAGGTACTTGGTACCAGATCATTGATCCTTGTTGGAAGGCTGCCATTATTTCGACTCTACCGGGTCCCTTTTCCGGAGTACGTATTATCATTTATGAACCATTAAATATCGAGGGCCGGAAACTGGTTGAACGTGTCGCTCTGTGCTGGCCTTATTTATATCATATAACTACACTCACATTCTGACAATAACTAATAAATCTCGAGTTATAAACGTCATTAATTGAATGGTGTATGTTTGGGCAATATTTCTTCCCAAAAAACTTATTTCTCAAACAAATCTGAAGCACATGTCGCATTTTATTCACTTGGTCAAATAATCATTTGGCAACATTTTACTTTGTCAAGTTTTATTTCGTTTTGAGGCAAACGGTTTCCTTTGGCTAATATTATATTCCAAAAAAATGTTTGTTTAAACTCACATTGCACACTCAATTTATTGCATGTCCAGTTAGGTAAAATTAGGCAGGTAGTTTTAGGTTACATTCAAGTTCATCAAGCCCGAAGGGCCAATCTACGCAGAATACTTGTGGAAGGACCTTGTGCAGGGTCCGTCCAGGTTGGTACCACCATCTTATCCATTAACCTACCGCCAAGCAGCAGTGTTTGCATTGTTGTGTTCCGGTTCGGGGATAAGACAGCCGGTGAAATGACTAGCATAGAGGCATTCCATCTTAGTCCTCAGGGTTGGCAGTGCATTTGCAGTCTTAGGATTGCGGTCTTGTGAATGCGAATGTCTATGGGTCACAGTTTTCACTTACCATCAACAAAAAAATAACAGATTTTTAAGTATTTTGAATATGTTGTACTTATTATTAAAAAGTAGATCTGTACGTCTCCGATTTTTTCATTTGTTTGAAATATTTTCTTGGAAAGGAAACCGTTCACTAGTTTTTCATAATATCAACAAAATATTTAAAAAATTGGACTAGTTTTAAGGAAAGGGAAAAGTTCTAACATTTTGTAAGTATATAAATTGTTAACTTCACAATTCTCTTAACCATTCAACTATGTATAATGCAACATTACTGACGCGCCGATTACGCTTGCAAATTATCGTGCTAATTAACGAACAAATGACCTTCACTGCTTTGTCAACTCTATTAAGACACCATGCAGCTCACAATCCAGTGAACTACGTCAGAAATAAAAACGAAGGCTAAGTGGAGGTCGCAAAAACAATTTGTTCGTGACGATTTAAAAAACGTTGTTTGCGAAAGGGCTTTGCTTATTTTTGACTGTGGCTCGGCTAAATTACGATTAAAACCGGTTAAGCGTGAGTTTTAATTTCGTTTTGAGGTTCCGTACCTGGGTCAATCAACATTTCTTTGTAGCTCGTTGCCATGGTGACGTCTCCTGGGTCATTCTTTAAAATTATGATTTCAATGGATATAAGTCCAATAAAAAACTGTTTTATTGGCAATTACACACCCATTATTTTATGGCCTTTCTCCTGAGTGTGCTGGAAGTATATATAATAACATTTTTTTCTAAGGAACTCTATCACTGTTGTCTCCTGGCTTACGGGACAGAATAACAACAGAAAAAAGTTGATCCACCCACCTACAAAATATACCTAAACATTATCACTACATATTATAAATTAAAGTCCCCCTCCGCGCCCGTCTGTATGTTTACGATCTTGAAAACCACTGAACGGAAAACAACACATAACGAAAAAAACACAAAAAAAAGTTTATTCAGTAAGTAGGCCGCACTGGTACTTTTACACGTCAAAACCTATCAACCGAACCGAAGCGGAGTCAGGAAAAATTACCTTGAATTATGTCAGGTATCTTTTTCATCTCTTTCTGCAGGAAGGAAGAGAATAATCAATATTAACTCGCATCTTCTTTCTAAGTCCCTAAAAAAAAAACGCAAAGCACGTTACGTAATCCATGGTCATAATGTCTAGCTTGAATGCAAAGTTTTCGCTACATTCTCGATAGCATAATCTCATCTTCACTGAGACGTCAAACCATAGAAAACTGTCACTTTTGACGCATCTTGAGACGAGAATTACAGTCGAAATCAGTTTATTAGTACTGCATAACTAGATATTAACCGGCGAGTTGAAGTTGACCGGTCAGAGCGTAAAAACAACATTTAAGGGAGTACATTTCAGTTTATCTGTTTTACCCGTCGTCGAGTGAGCATGACTTCGTTTACTCAATCGACCGTTCGACAGTGAATCGTTTTTAAAGAATAATTTACATGGGCTCAGCAAAAGCAAAGCAAAACTCAGTAGAAGTACATTGCGTCGTTACAATAGCACTGGCATCAAAAGTGAAAACTAACTCGTCAATGTACTTCTACTGGCATACTTTTGCTGGACCAATCTAAATCAGCCATAATGTTAGGTTTACACGAGCTTATTACTTGTCATTAGTGTAATTGATTCATACCACCGACAAGTGACAAGTTAGTAGATTTTTAAATGTGGGTAGGCACTTGTTGCTTATACATATAGTAAACAGGATCGGGTCCTTATCACTCGCACTTGCACTTATGCAATATGTTTACACACATCTGACAAGTGTAAGTGACAAGTGCTAAGCATTAGCTACTAAGCTATATATTATATATAGCTTAGTATAAACCTAGCATAAAGGTCATCGCACATAAAACACCAGATCAGCACCGCTTGAGCTCAAAGTGAAACATTGAAATGTATGCTTAGATTTATGTTAATAAGGTACATTTTGAAGTTATAAAAACAATTGCCGGAGCACGGGTTTCACGTCGTTGGCTGAAAAATGTATCAAAGACATGACAGAACAAAGTTCATTATTCTGGTGCAGGGTCGTTTATGATGTGTGACCTTAAAGCCTCTACAGTTGATTAGGATCACCTAAGTGATTAAGACTAAGTTTACTTATCGGTTGGAAAAGTTTAAATTGCTTAAGCATCTAAATTAAGCCTAGGATTAATGTACCGACTGTATAATTGATTGGAAGATATTATCATTAAGATACTTGTAGATTAAATTAGCACTAAAACTAATTTCAGAAGTTGCCGCGAAATCACGCTAGAAATAATGTTCAGTTAGAAGTTAAGTTAGAAATAAAACTTTCTTTTAAATTGACTGTTCGTGAAATACACTCAAAATTATATTTGTAAGCATATTCTTGGATTAAAGCCACGAAAAGAACAGGGAAACATGAAAAAGAAGGGGAGGCTTTTACCCAGCAGTGGGACGTGAGGCTCTTAATAATAATAATAATAAAGCCACGGCTGTGACAGATGACATAACTTGTCGCGTGCTAAATCATATAATCTATCAGCTGTCACGGATTGTTAGTAAACTAGTAGAGGAAAATGTGATAATTGTAAAGTTACAATGTAATTTTGTCCTTAGTGTAGCACTCATTATTTTTTTAGTGATGTTTTATGTCTGTCATTATCCTGTTTGTAAAGGTTAGCGACAAGAATATCTTCCGGTAGTGTTTCAACAATGTTTCTCATTAGATTAACAAAAGTATTTTTAATAGCGATACTTATTTAATGAAAAAGTCTAAAAATGTGCCAACGAGTATCTACCTATATAAACAGTAACAATAAATTCCTCATGTATGAAAGATTTGAGAATACTTGACAACTTGACTTTACAATACCGTAATAACAAAAAAGGCAGCTAACTGTATACTACATTATAAGCATTTCGGACTTACTAAGGATACCAACAGAGTATAGAATTCTTCGACTGCTACATTGTAGTTAGCCGCCTTTTATGGTGTTACAAAAAGTCATCTTATTGTTTTTTACACACGGATGAATTAAGATATTTAAGCAAAACTGAACTCAACTGGGACGGCCTTTAACTTCTCTTGACAATTCAAAGAATATTTATTTAATTATTCACAATATCGGTAAGACGGCTTACAGTGTAAACCGAGGCACCTTTAAATAATAAATAAAATAAATACCAAGTGACGATCTCACAAATTGACCTAGTCCCAAACTAAGCTTTAGGCTTGTACTATGGGTACTACATACACAACGATATAAATACTTATACAGGGAAATAAATATATTAAATACGAAGAAAACATCCAAAACTCAGGAACAAATTATAATACTCGTGCTCATCATTACAAAAATATTCGTCCATACAGGGAATCGAACCCAGTACCGCTAGCTTCGCAGGCAGGGTCACTACCAACTAGACTATCACGTCGTCACTATAATACCTTCTTTAATGTCTGGTAAATCTCGGTATGTTTAAGCTATCAACACTTTACAAGTTAAACATGTAATTATACAAATTCTACCGGGACAGTTCTAGGCATATAAGCTGCGCTGACAGACAGACGGGTAGCAGAGGCTTAGTAATAAGAACCCCTTGGCACGGAACCTTAAAAAAGATTTAATAAAAGACTTCTGGTCCAATCAAATATCTTAACGCTCTTTCCTTTTTTATTAAATTGGAGACTTTTCCATTAAAATTTTGTGCGCGGTAAATAAATTCTATGAAAAGTGAACGAAGCGCTTAATGGATTTCATAAATTCTGTGCCATGTTTCAAAGGGTTTGGCTTCTTAGTATTTAGGTATAGGCGGTTTTTTTGATAAAATCATGAAAAAGGAAGGTAGTTAAATACAGATTTAGCGTCGAGCGATACCGTATCCTCGTAAATCAAGTTAGATTCCCGAGAAGCACGATTTTCAAATATGTTGTAGGTATCATGAAAAACTAGGTTTGTAAGTTACCGTTTTGGTGTTTTTTCAATTTGATTCTAAAAAAAAACTTTTTATAAAGGAAAACGGACAAACCTATTTTTTTATATATATTGAAAAAAATAAAAAATCGGACAAGGTTTAATCGTAAAACGTTACTGCATTTTGTATGGAAAATTTCAGGTTCATTGTGAACCTCTTAAATTCAAAAACTCGGATTTATTTGAATTAAAATAATACATGTGCGGTGTGAAACTGATTGATAAAGAAAGGAACGAAAAAGTCAGAGAGAAATGTGGACTAAAAGATGTAGTGACTAAGATAGAAAAGGGCATGCTTCGATGGTTCGGTCAATTGGAAAGGATGGATGAAAGAAGATTGACGAAAGAGATATACAGAGCGAAAGTGAGAGGAAGGATTGCAAGGGGCCGGCCTAGGCGTACTTTTTCAAATCAAATCGAAGAATTCCAGTATTTCTTCGAAAAGACCGAATTTTAAGAACCCGAAACTGACGTGCGTGCATGATTCGATGTATGAATGTGGAAGAAGCGAAAGAGATTTGTCAGGACCGTAGCAAGTAGAAAGAAGTGATATCTGCTTACCAGGCAAGCAGGCGTGAGTTAATGTACGTATGTATGTATTTAAAATAATGTGAATCTAGCAACAGCTTGATCATCGTCATTGGGCCATTAATTATGCCTTTACGAGCGAACAAAGAGCCATACATTCAAACATGGTGGGCCTAAAGTCAACGCGGTACAAGAATATTGCTTTTGACGTGTTAGCACATTTTTTTAACTCAGCCGCCATTACTATAAAAAAAATAGTTATAAAAACGTTAACGATACGAAAACATGTCAAAAGCAATATGGAGTTTTACCGTCTAGAATAGAAACCCAGCGGGCCTATTTTGCCCTCCTTAGCTAATACGCAATAAGTCAGATAAAAGGAGGCCATTTGCAACGTTAAAAGATGGCGGACGTGTAATTTGTTTTAGACTTTAATTTTTGGGTAATTAGGTGTTCAAAGTTCTTTTCTGATAGTGATTTGTACTTTTTATGCCTTTGTGTCGCACAGTGATTGAAGACTTGGACTTATTTCGTGTATCTGGCATCTTTCTTCTCGTTTCAAGTGGACTCGCAGTGGTGCAGAGGTTAAAATTATCTTGACCTCTGACCTACAAATCACCGTACAACGTTGCCCCCAATCTTCCTAGAGAAGATTGGATTGTGTTTTATTGCTATTTTGATTTATACTTATACGCGGGGATATGGCGAAATCACTTCACGTGGAAACGCCATATCCCCGCGGTAGTAGCTGTTCAAGTCGCCGCGGGGGCAAAGAAAAAAAAAAAGTCAGATAAAATTCCTGTAGCAATATCAACCTTATTACTAAGAGAAGAGAACAAAAACTGCTTTGGTTATTGATTTTGAGATGGTGCTTATTTGCTTAGGAGGGCAGTATTATGGTTGCGTTAATCGCGTGACAAAATGTGGATAAAGCATCGGTCACTCTCGTACTTATTTTACGTGTCAAAAAGTAACGGATGTTTTATACACATTTTTTCGCGCGATTAACGCAGTCATATTAGGCCCCCAGGGCACCGATTTTTGACTTTCGAACGCTCGAAAGTGTCACTCGAAAGAGAGCCACATCTGTGATACCGTATTTTTTATAGAAGACTGGTCCACGTCATTTGTTTTTAATTCTACCGCTCGTATTTCAAAACACGGTTTAACAGATTTCGCTCACTTCCGAGTAAAACTTTCGAGCGTTTTAGAGTCAAAAATCGGCTCCCAGGTCGAAAATATTACCACCCTCGTTATAGAGCAGTCGGTTAGTTGTTTGACACTAATCAAAGTGTTCGTACCAATATTTTTTTAAATACCACTAAAATTAAAACCTTTCCATTAACGTTTTTACTTACTATAGTGATACATTTATCAGTCTACTCAATGTGATCGAATGTCACGCATTAAAATACTATTTCTTAATTTTGTATTGTTTCACAATCATTGCAATATATATTTGATTAAACATGTTTATGTCGTCATATTTTGATTTAAATAAAGTAAACGATGATTATGTTAAAGTTACAAACTGTATAATTAACATAATCATCTTTTTAGTATTCCGTAGTCAACAAGAAACTCTTAATAGTTTCGCCATGTCCGTCTGTCTGTCCATCTATTCGCAGTTTGACAGAGTTCTTGCTACCACAAAGCTCAAATAGTTTTAGATGTATGAATAAAATAATAGTATATTTTTCAACAAGGGACTAAAAGAACCGATAATAAATAAATATCATGGGACAATGTCACACCAATTGACCGGGTAGTCCCAATTTAAGCTCTAGGCTTGTATTATGGGTACTAGACAACGAAATAAGTACTTATATAGAGAAATATATACTTAAATACAGGTGAAAACATCCATGACTCGGGACAAATATTTGCGTTCATCACACAAATATCTGCCCTTACCGGGATATGAACCCAGGACCGCTAGCTTCGTAGGCAGGGTCACTACCAACTAGGCCAACGCGTCGTCACGACATAATGACACGAGATGTTTGCAAGCGAGCGAGTGGTTCGAGTGTCATTATGGTTGTTTAGTCTCGCGTTAAACACTCTACTTTTCACTTTGAATGCAAGGAAAAAAACGAGTTTTTATACAAAATTTACAATATTTCATAAATATGTAACAAAGTTTCTGCCAAATTTGTTTCGCGGTTGTTATTGTTTTGTAAAGTGACACTGAAGCTGTGTGACTAAGTGATACCTGCATTATTTAGCCAACAGATACCAAGCTTGAAAACTATTTGGACCATTCCTTATTAAATAAAATTATCGTTAATATTAAAGTGTCTGCCGGCCTTCCACAAGGTGGACTGACGATCTGATAAAGGTCGCGGGAAACCGCTGAATGACAACAGCAGAGGACCGATCATTGTGGAAGGACTTTGTCCAGCAGTGGACGTCTTGCGGTAGATAATGATGACGATGATCCTTAATATATTTAAATAGATTGATATTCGTAATCATTACTGTGTTTCACGAAATTAAATCTTTTTTAAATAGGTATTTTTTGTACGGTTGTCATTTTGAGGATATTTCCACAGCCTAAAAATGCTCCATACACAATCACTGAAAATGGCGATAATACTCCATTCACAAACACCGTGATTGGTTGTTTAGCGGTTTCCAAAGTAAATAAAACCCCTAATACTTTAATTAATCCCTAGATATTAATAAAGAGCTTTAGCCCCGATGTGCAGAGACTAAAGTAACATTTTAAGGTATGAGAAGTGTTTTTTTTTTCGGGTACCTACAATACAAGTAAAGCACAGGTCATTGTTATTTGCTTTATGTCATCGAATGAGGAATTATTGGATAGCTCTTAAAAATCATTAGGTACAGTCCAGTTCATAAACATGTATACATTTAGTACCTTGTCTATTAAATGTCATTTAAACTGCCCTAAATGAATTGTCACAATGATTAAAGTAACAAGGTACTAAAGTGTACCTATACATATTTATGAACTCGACTGTACCTACATGGATATAATACATTTTTAGATTTGGGGAAGCGATTAGGAAATGTTGAAATCGAAAAGTGCGCATAGCATGCTGAAACACGAACATGCATCAAACACGAGTTAGTGTCAAATACGTCTATTTAATATTGTAACGTAAGAACTGCCGCACTCAGATACGTCAATTAAATTTAATGTTTGTTTATCGAGATATTGTATTATTCTATTACTATAGCAGAGAAAGTGACAGCAGCAACTATAATCAAACATTGAATTTAATATATTGACGTGCCGGTTACTTAAATTACGAATCAAAGTCATTTTAATATATAATTTTTCAGTATTGCTACATTAATGAAATAAATCGTTCCAATCTATCAAGCAACTTGTGTGGTGCTTTCTGCCATAGACTAAGAATAGCATAGAAGCCGGACTACAAAATGAACTTTGCACCAACTATATTTCTCTACTGTTTTTAGATTAGGCGTTACGTAAGAGAATATAAAACAAAACACTGTTTTTTCTTCTTTAAATGTCATTTCACAGGTTTGAAAACGTCAAATTTGAATGAACCTCGATATGTCCGCGAACGTGTATTTATGTATGTAAATACTTTATTATACAAAACACAGAAATTCAAATAAAAACAGAACATTGATAATCTTTTAAAGCTTCAACGTTCTTCATTAAACTATGGTATTTTACCTACGAGTATGCTAAAATTAAATACCGCGTTAATTCCCCAGAGTGCTTGCTCTGTTTTAACTAGAGGTGAGACGTACTAGGCACAGCTTCCGAATACGCGTCCAAAAAGAGTAGATCCAAAGACTAGTTCGACGAGTAGGTATTTAGAAGTTCGCTGTTTATTGAATATTTGCGAGTTGTGAATCTAACAGCCTGTTTCACAATCGACAAGTAATAGTACATTACTGCAAAGGCCGGGAAGTAGAGGGTTGCCGGCTGAGTGATATAGACGGATAGTAACGAGGCTGGCACCCCCTTTTCATGGCGAGGTATGTATAGTGCTTTTCTCACACATATGCAATGAAATAAATAAAAAACAACACTCAAAAAACATTGTGTAATAGGCATTAACGCGGATATTTTTGGTCCGATAGCCAATATGTATGCAATTTATACACTCTTTTTGTAATCCCACCGCGATCTTCATCCCGGTACGGCTTAATACTCGATACTCGTTGGTGCACTAGAAACGATTTGGACGTCGAAGCACAACCCTATTCCAGTAAAAACGTCTCACCTTCACTTTTTTCCCATCATTTTCGTTACAATTTTATAAAAGCGGAGATATTTTGCTAGCTTAACGCATACCGTTTAAAATATTTTAAAGAAACAATGCCACCGTAAACGACGGTTATAGCAAAAACAATATTCAAATACGTCCTTTGAATTTGTATAACAATTAAACAATATTATAACGAAACAATTGTGTTATTTTGTTATTATTTTCAGTACGAAATTAATGTTCACATATAGGGTGGAACAAAACGAGGGACTGAGCTGAAAGGATAGTGTTATCTAAGTGATCTACAATCGATTTATTATAATTGTTAAATTAGAACAAAATGATTCAAAATAATCAATTTAATAAGTATGTGACAACCCTACTATGGTAAACTCACCAGTGGTCAGCCAGAGACCTGTAGTCGGCCTCTGACTATACTTTGTATGAGTGGGAAGAGTACGAAATATATATTCCCACTCTTTGCCCTCATTATAAGGTCGAATACAGGTCCCTGGCTGACCACTGGTGACTTTACCCTACTACTAGTTCAAAGTTATTTACATTTTAAATTGACACATGTCATCAACTTCAGCTCATCATCGGATCTACTTGCTAGAGCTGCTAATGTGTAGATTTTGCGCTAATGTTTAACAAGCTGAATCTCTAAAACGGTTAGAAATAGATATTAAAATGGTTTTTTTTTGGTTTTTTTTTGTATAGGTATTGTTATTTTACATTTATATAATAATACTTATTATAAAACGCATTTTTTTTATGGCATAGAGAAGACGAACGAGCACACAGGCCACCTGATGGTAAGTGGAAACTGTGACCCATAGACATTCGCATTCACAAGACTGCAAAGCAATCCTAAGACTGCAAATGCGTTGCCAACCCTGAGGACTAAGATGGAATGCCTCTATGCTAGGCATTTCACCGTCTGTCTTATCCCCAAACCGGAACACAACAATGCGAACACTGCTGTTTGGCGGTAGGTTAATGGATAAGATGGTGGTAGCGATCCGGACGGACCCTGCACAAGGTCCTACCACCCGCAAAAAAATAAATAATTAATTTGCAGAAAATTAAATAAATATACACATACATACATACATAAACTCACGCCTTCATTCCCAGAGTGGGGTAGGCAGAGCTACAGAATTACCAACAACTCTAAAAACTTGTTGATAATTCTGTAACCACATTTTGCATAAACAGGCTAAGATGTTTACCAATAATAATAATAAAAATAAAGTACAAGACCTACAAAATTCCCCGTTTTCTTAAAAGACCCTTGTTTTGTTCCACCCGGTAGGTATATAATTTATAAAATATATGTTCCAATATGTTAAACGATGTATTATTTATTTGCTTGTGATATTAGCAGGGTATTGCGAAAAACAGCAATACTTATTGACTCTGTATATCACGTATTTACTAACTTTGCAACGAGGTCATCCGAAAGAGGCTAAAGCCGTACGTTAGCTCATCGAATGAGTCAGCAGGGAACTGACCGTATTATTAGCCGCAGATCCTACACAGGGTGGAAAAAATGAATGCCACATGTAGGGCAACTACCTTAAATACACTCGCGGTCAAATAATACGGGTCAGAGTGCGTTTTTCATACAAAGGAGGCTATTTCGAAGCCTTGGTTCCTGGCCAGGGGTTGTTTTGAGTTAGGTTTCATAGTAAAAATTAAAAGTAAAAGTAAAGTTTGGTAAAAGTTACGTTGTTTAGAGCATTCTGTACATCCCTTTACACGTGCAGCCTATGGATGCAATACACGCAACGGGCCTATGGAGCCCTCCGTGTCCAGTACAATAATGCGTTCCGGGTGATAGTGGGGCTGCCTCGCTTCTGTAGCGCGTCAGGGATGTTCGCAGCCGCCGGGGTCGACTGTTTTCACACTACCATGCGCAAGCGGGCCGCGTCCCTGGTGCGCCGCGTGCGGGCCAGCCCCAATATCATCCTCAGCATGATAGGGGGCAGAGTAGACTGCCCTTACATGCGTCATTATTGTGGGCTACACGCCCCTTACAATTAGTGTAAGTTTGTAAATTGTTACTAACATTTAGGATTAATGAACTACTAACAATATATGGGTGTAAATTTACTCGAAATAAATGTTTCTATTCTATTCTATTCTATAGTGGATACTTTGAGGTTCAATAGAGGAGGTAAGAAGTGCTTAAGATACCTAACTGATCGCACAATCAGTTAACACCACACAGCGAGATAGTTTGGATCAGCGTTTGGATTTCCTTACATTTTATTGCCATTTTAGATGTTTTTCTGAACATGCACGATTCCGGCGTTAACCGCAGACTGAATCAGTTGGGTATCCTAGGCGGTGTCCTGCCGTTTGACCAAAAGTCATTTGGCAAAATTACACTTGAGAAACAACGTTTTGCAAAAAAACATTAAGTCAATTTATCATTTTACCACTAGTCATTTTACAAATGACTTACTTTTCCAAATGATCAACAGTTAAATTTACATTTTACGAGGAAGACGAATCAGGGCATAACCGACTCGGATAGGTTAGGTTAGAAGGCAAAGGCGGGAGCTTGGCTCCCGCCTTGGCCTTCGAGGTTGTTTTTTTTTCTGCCCAGAAATAGGTAAACTAATTGCTAAATTATCAATTGCTAAGTGAGTTTTTGTAAGATGATACTTTTGTCAAATGTCTCGTTTGCCAAATGATCATTTGGTGAAACGTTGTTTGTCAAATGACCATTTGTCAATAATTTTATGGTCAAACATTAGTGAACCATCCTAGGCACTCTGGAAGTCCTGTATCGATGCTCTGGGTATCCATCATCAGATTTCACTAACAGCATCCCCTGGCGAGGAACTAAGGCTTCGAAATGGCCTCTTTAGTATGAAAAACGCACTCTGACCCGTATTATTTGACCGCGAGTGTATAGCAAGTAGCAAGTAGTAGTAGTAGCTTAGTAGCAAGTTCTACGCAAAGGAGACTTAAGTACTTTTATTTAAAAAAAACCTGCATGTATGGTTTTTTTTTATTCGTTTTTATTAACCGGGAATCAAATTGGTTGAATATAATTTACTTTATTTGTCTTTATTTATGTGTTATAGACATTAATGATAACTATCGATGACCCTTTCGATGTGTATCATAAAACACGACTTTATTGTTCTGTCATATCGTCGGTGAAACTGGAAAACCGCGTAAGTAACATTTTAAATAAGGAGCATGATGCACCTTTTTAATGAGTCGGTAAGGTTTATTTTGCTCTATCATAAATTTGTTAGTTACGCGGTTTTACCGACAATATTCGACCAGTACGAGTCCCGGTTCATCATGTCAGCCGAAAGACGTCCACTGCTGGACATAGGCCTCCCCCAAGGCTCTCCACTCAGACCGGTCTTGTGCTTTTCGCATCCACCGCGCTCCCGCGATCCTTACAAGGTCCCCGGTCCCGGTCCCGGTTAGTATCACAGATTGTGACCCTAGTCGGGAAGTGCAGGTTTGTTCACGATTTGACAGAGCGATATGGACAGATTGTAAAATATCGGAAATTAATACGTTTTAAAACTAAAACGGGACTAAATCGCGTAAAAACCGTGCAAGAGCTAAGGTTAGGACATAACTTTAGGGACATACATCACAACACTTTGCTGAAGGCTACAAGAAATGAATTTCAACTGAGACTAAAGTGTCCGGAACAAGGGTGCCCATTTCGAACAATTTATCAGTTAAATAATTTAAGTGTAGCAAATTGATAATAAAATAAAGTTAATGTTAGAGTTTACGATCATTTTTATTTTTAGAGAAATTTTATCCTGAATAATTATCCTATCGAACGAGTTATAGAAAATCTATAAATGCAATTTTGTTTTTTTTTTTAATAAATGAATGTCTCCTTTAAGTAAAATGAGCCAACTCAAGGATTTAAGGTAGCTTCCCTCCAGGGCCCGACTTATTTTTCCGAAACGTCGTTGTATAAATAAATAAATAAATAAATATCAGGGGACAATCTCACGCCAGTTGACCTAGTCCCAAACTAAGCTCTAGGCTTGTACTATGGGTACTAGACAATGATATAAATACTTATATAGAGAAATAAATACTTAAATACATAGAAAACATCCATGACTCAGGAACAAATATTTGCGCTCATCACACAAATATCTGCCCTTACCGGGATTTGAGCCCAGGACCGCTTGCTTCGTAGGCAGGGTCACTACCAACTAGGCCAGCGTCGTCAGTATACATAATGTTTCTCCCGTTTTAGATTTACTTGTACCTAACAGTACTACATAGCTTCTGCCTGGGACTTTATCCGCATAGATTTCTGTTAACGTTATTCCCTCGAGAACTTTTTTATTTTCCGGAATAAAGTAGCTTTTGTGTTAATCCAGGGTATAAGCTATACCCATTTCAAATTTCATTAAAATCCGTCAAGCCGTTTCATCGTGAAGGAGTAAAAAACTAACACACATACATACAAAGTTTCGCAATTTATAATATTATGTAGGATGTTGTGAACGTCGCGAAAGTTTAAAACAAACAATTAATACGTTCTTTTCTAAGCAGTATAATTCACAATTTATCGTCAGTTTTCAATCTCGCGAGATATATTATAAACAAACGGTATTTTAAATCAAACGGTGACATTACAAACGAAATAGCGACGTAATTGTTATGCAATTGTAAATTGTGTATGACTTCTATATATTTATAAGAAATGTTAATAGATTGTCTTGTAATGTGTTTTAATGGGAATTCCCACAGCGCAATGTGCTTTAAATTACCATTGATTGACTTATTATGGATAACTCAAACAATCTACCAGACGTGGATATTTATATTGTAATATTTATATTTTTGTGCAATAAAGAGTTTACATACATACATACATACCTACGTGGTCATTATTAAGCATTTTTTACTTGTACAATTCGCACTGCTAGATCAATACGGTATTAACTCAAAATCCTTGCTAAACTTGTTTCAAGCTCACAGAAATTGTATTAAAGTTGATTTTAAAATGCAGATGTATTTTGAGTTACTACCACTAGCTTCGTAAGCAGGGCCACTACCAACTAGGCAAACGAGTCTTTACGTCGTTTAATGCAAACTGCCTCCATTAACTTTCCGTTTTAAAAATCATGACCTTCAACGTGACGTCAGGCCTCCATATTAGATGTAGCTACTTTATTAAAACTACGTCTGGGGGGTTATTATGACATGACATGGCTACGCAGTTCATTGTACGGCGAGCGTAAAGGACAGAGCTATAGCAGTTATATAGCTCTGTCCTTTTCTCTCAGCGTAAACTGAAATGCATAACTACGTCATAGTAAGCCCCCTGATCTTAATGTTTATGTTGCTCTGAATGATCTCTTGTCTTAAAAAGACTGGAGACACATATACAGCAAAAATCCATTTAACTTACTTGTGTTTAAAATATTTCTACCTAATACAGCACGATCCTTTTGTTGGCAAAATAATGAGCTATTTTTTTAACCATAACAAATCATAACAACAACGAATCGAGTTCAATTTGTCTCAAATTATACGCTTGTTAAACTTCTTTAAGGAAGCGATAACTGGAACAAAGTGATATTCTGTAAAAGTCACGACTCACTTATTCTTAAACAATGTTAAAAAACGTGATTTTTTCAGTGTTAGATTATTTAAAAATAAACACTAATTGCCTGGATGTTTACAGGAGATAAAGTATATTTTTGTGTGTAATTACTTTTTAGGGTTCCTTGCCCAAAAAGGTAAAAAGGGGACCCTATTACTAAGGCCGGTATAAATTCATCTTAGTTGAGATTTCCCATATTTGTCCAAGAAATAGGGTTGCCAACTATTTCTTGGACAAATATAGTATTTTCAAGACCAAAGTATAAAAAATATAGTACACTGAAAGAAAATATAGTATTTTGAAGTTTTTTTTTACAAATTGTGTAAATTAGTACTTTATTAAATATAATGCACAATATTTACTGCTTACTAACATTCTGCCTGCTATGGGCAACTATCTGAGCTGAAAAATGCTATTTCTCCGATCCAAGTACATTGGTGCTTAAAATCTGATCGAAACGGCTAACCCAAACTGCATAACTACCATCGGTAATACTTCAAAACCGCGTAACTAACAATTTTATGATAGAGCAAAATAAACCTTAGCCGGTTACTAAAAAGGTGCTTTTTGCTCTTTATTTAAAATGTTACTTACACGGTTTTTTGCAGTTTCACCTACGATAGATATGTATTATAAAGAATGACCGAAATATATTATTTTTGCGTACTATATATTTATTTAACAGTATGTAGTACATAGAGTCAAAATATAGTACAATACTATATAATTATAGTACGGTTGGCAACCCTAATCTCAACATATTACATCAAAATAAATGTTAAATATGTGTGCCGTAAGGCAGATCACAGAGGTCCATTCCTATTGTACTTATAACACCTGTAATAACCTGTGTTTCACAAAATAAATGATTACTGATTACTGATTACAACTTCGAAAAGTTGTTGATAATTCAGGAACTATTAAATTATTAAACGACCTTAAAAAAGAACCCATATATTTTCCGTTAAAGAGTATTTTATCTAATGCCCATAAGCTCCACGTACTTCTGTCAAGCCTATTTTTACATTTTTCTTTCTATTTATTAAGGGACTACCATGCCCATAATAATTCTTACAACTCAGTCAATATTGAATGTAAATGTATGAATAAATATATTTATTTATAATTATCCATGTATTCTGTCGAATAGAGTTTCAAAATGACCTATGGTTACTTTATTTTTGTTTTTTAAAAACATGAATATAAAAACACAAAATTGGATATAACTTTTTCATCTTGGCGTCAATTGATATGGAAATGACATAAAAATATTATTCTTAAAAGGTTTTGTTTTTAAGTGAAAAATATGGAAATAAAGGCCAAAAAACTACTTTTTTGGAGTAACAATGACCTGCTTTGATAGCATACATCTCGATATCAGGGACTTGTAATACGAAAAAAATTAGATGGCAGCTAGTTTAGAACAGCAGTGTTAATGCAAATAAGTTTAACAACCACTTAAAGTTTAGAGCTTCAGATTAAAGATCTGTCCATGGTAGCCCTTTTTTAGGGTTCCGTAGCCAAATGGCAAAAAACGGAACCCTTATAGATTCGTCATGTCTGTCCGTCTGTCCGTCCGTATGTCACAGCCACTTTATTCCGTAACTATAAGAGCTATACTGTGGAAACTTGGTAAGTAGATGTATTCGGTGAACCGCATTAAGATTTTCATACAAAAATAGAAAAAAAACAATAAATTTTTGGGGTTCCCCATACTTAGAACTGAAACTCAAAAATTTTTTTTTCATCAAACTCATACGTGTGGGGTATCTATGGATAGGTATTCAAAAATGATATTGAGGTTTCTATTATAATTTTTTTCTAAACTGAATAGTTTGCGCGAGAGACGCTTCCAAAGTGGAAAAATGTGTGTCCCCCCCCCCCGTAACTTCTAAAATAAGGGAATGATAAATGTAAAAATAATATATGATGTACATTACCATGCAAACTTCCACCGAAAATTGGTTTGAACGAGATCTAATAATTAGTTTTTTTTTAATACGTTATAAATCGTAAACCGCATTTTACCTTTCATTCAATCAACTCAAATATAATAAAGAATAAAGAAAAACATTTATTTAGATGTATAGTTGTACGGAACCCTACGTGCGCGAGTCCGACTCGCACTTGGCCGGTTTTTTTAATCAAACAACAAAAGGCAGTTCAGAATCCTGTGAGATGTTTATTATGTATTACGAATGGACTCGAAGTATACCAATAACACTCTTTGACTGCGTTCTTGCATGAATTCTTGCTTTTGCTATTCAGGATTTTCGTTCGTAAATTGCCAGGTAATTTATTTAGAATATTAAGTAGCATGTACCACGGTCTCCTACCAAATACGTTAACGTACTAGGACAAGACATTATTTTGATTGGTTTTTTAGATTTCGTACGTTTGTTGGTGTACTCTTAGTTGTATACAATTTTAGTTAAATTCATCAACGACTGACTATTCACACATTTATTTATTTACCAGCAATGCTCAAGTCAGCTTTTTTTTATGGCATATGAATGCAAACGGGCACACAGGCCACCTGATGGTAAGTGGAAACTGTGACCCATAGACATTCGCATTCACAAGACTGCACATGCACTGCCAACCCTGAGGACTAAGATGGAATGCCTCTATGCTAGTCATTCCACCGGCTGTCTTATCCCCAAAGCGGAACACAACAATGCAAACACTGCTGCTTGGCGGTAGGTTAATGGATAAGACGGTGGTAGCGATTCGGACGGACGCTGCACAAAGTCCTCTCAAAAGTAAGTTGAGTGATATCTACATTTCTCCAATTTCCGCTTACTCGTTTGTCTTATTTAGCCAAAATGACCTAGTTCAGGTAAAATAATATTGTTTAAAAAAAACTGACATATCGTCATTGCTTTGAAAAAATCTCGTATTACATATTTCGTGAAGAACGATTTTTAACCTAAACTAGAAGGGAATAAAGTTTACAATCGTCCATCTCGAAACATCAGATACGAGTTTTTTCTAAAGTAGTAACGATATATTTCCATCAACGATAGTATCAAATCAATCAATAGCTGAATGTCATATCATAAGATGAGATAATGTTATCTTGCAGTTGTTTGTTGCGCCAATTCTGTTAAAAGTTCCGATAGCTGTTGACAAACATGTCTTATCAAGTTTATCTATTTTATTTTAAGTATATCCTTTGTATCTAGTTGAAGATCAAATATTTATGTCGCTTTGATAGTAAATGCTTTTTGTGAAGATCAGATGATGCTTGAACGGTGAATGCATTTCAGGGTTCCGTAGTCAAACTAGGAAAATTATAAATTATTAATTATTATAGGAAGGAAATTGGGTGTGCCACCAACAGAATTGAAACCTATATCATTAAAAAGTTTTTAGTTAAAGCATCATTTCTTAATAATGCCGCAAATATCTAGCTCACCGGAGAACAAAAATATGGGCACTTGAAAACAAGATATATCGTCCGTAGAAACTTCGGCTAATTAATGTATAATTCTGACAGTTTATTATAGAACTGCGTGTAGGGTATTTGATGTACAAAAATATGTAAACTGTAGTGATCGTGCTTCTCCAGAACTTGTCTAAAAAAGTATATTTAACTATATTCGTAACAACACGTTACTCGCAAGATTACAAAGTATCTCGTAGAACTCTATCATCAACATAACCTTCAATTAAGTTACCTGAATAAAATTACACGAATTATTTTTTCATGTCGGTATTTAATTTACCTTACAAATGGTGTATTTATCTGTACGACAAATAAACTCTCGATTTCAAGAAAATACTTCAGTTTGTTAATGTACGAGTATATTACCTAAAGTTTATATTGACAGTCTTGTTTTCAAGTGATCATATTTTTGCTCTCCGGTGAGCTAGGTATTTGCGGCCATAATAAGAAATGATGTTTTCACTAAGTTCATTTTAAATATAAAGGTTTCAATTCTGTTGGTGCCACACCCAATTTCCATACTAAAATGCCCATGATCCTTTTAAAGAAAAACTATTACGACTAAGTAGACTTGATTAGTTCCTGAGATACAGGCTAAAGTGTTTATAAATACCTACTAAAATTACCTATGGCAGCACCATACAACTTTAAATAGAGAATTATTTCACACTTGTTGTTTTTTGAGACGGTTTTTGTCTAGTAACGCCTTCGGAAGCCTACACTGAGTATGGTCAGACATGCTCTTGCCCGGTTTTATAAATACCAGATAACGATGAGCGTTTTTGCTTGGACGGTCAATGCTTTTTGTGAAGATAAGATGACGCTTCTACTACTAGTATAAATGATTATGTGAAGATCACATGACGTTTAGACGATTTTGCTTAGACTGTAAACGGATTTATTTAAGTTTTTTTTGTAATTCAAGGCAAAATCAATCAACTCAGACCCCCAGATGGTACCTAAGGGATTTGAGACCCATACATGTTTGCATTTTCCTGACTACGATCTCAAGACTTCAATCCTAAGACTCCAAATGTGTTGTTAACCCTGAGGACTAAGATGGAGTGCCTCTATGGTATAAATTTCACCGGTTGTCTTATCCAAACCGTAACACAACAATGCGAACACTGCTTGGCGATGGTTTAAAAGATAAGATTGTTGACAAGCAGGCCACCTGATAGTTACCTAAAATATCAATACTAACACTAACACTGCAATGGCCAACCTTCTTTCTTTGCTTCTTTTTGCTGCTTTCAAAAAAAACACTTTATATCACAGGTGTAACAGGTCAGATCGTCTTTTTAACAATGGCATTCGTTTTATTTTTGGTCTCCTTAAGTTTGACCACATAATATCATCATTCCGGCGTCAGCTTAGCTGGCTTGCAGTTAAATATACCTCCCTCCCATCCCTTAGAATACTGTCCAATCTTTTCTCGACTCTTTTCAACCTTCGTAATTCCCCGTCCAGGGAGTGAGCATTCCTTCCGCTCTCCTGGCTATTCCTTTCACCACACTGGTTTCATATCAAACTCTTTTGCTCTTCAGGCAACCCGTCTCTGGAATGCGCTCCCACTTCATATTAGACGAGCCCCTAGCAGGTTTTCTTTTAATCGAATGCTTCGTAGGCATTTGCTGGAACAAGACGTTGTATAGAATTGCAGGCTAGACCCATCATGAAATACTTACGTTTTAGTATCTGTTGTTGTATTTATTGGATTATACATTATTGCACTTATTACATCATCATGTCAGCCGAAAGACGTCCACTGCTGGACATAGGCCTCCCCCAAGGCTCTCTACCCAGACCGGTCTTGTGCTTTTCGCATCCACCGTGATCCTTACAAGGTCGTCACTCCATCTTGTTGGAGGCCTACCTACAGCTCGTCTCCCGGTCCGCGGACGCCACTCAAGAACCTACTGACCCCATCGGCCATCAGTCCTGCGAGCGATGTGCCCCGCCCACTGCCACTTAAGTTTAGCTATTCTTCGGGCTATGTCGGTAACCTTAGTTCTCCTGCGGATATCATCATTTCTGATTCTATCACGCAGAGAAACCCCGAGCATGGCCTTTATTACATACATACATACATATCATCACGCCTTTATCCCAGAGTCAACTCTAACAGCTTGTTCTTAATTCTATAACCACATTTTGCACAAACAGGCTTAGATGATTACCATGTGTATTATTATTGCACTTATGAGTAAGCTAAAGTCCGCCATTTGTATTTTTTTGTGCAATAAAGGTTAAATAAATAATCTATGACACAGTTAGTAACATGTCATAAACAATCAATCAACAATCTCTAGTTTTATTTATTACGAAATAATATCAAGTGCTTTTTATCTATAAGATACTAAATAAGATTTTTCTAGTAGCCGACCCGTTGTGATAGTAATGATTGACAATGATAAAGGTTCCAGAAGCAATAAGATAGTTTAAAGGATGTGTCGTTCAGTGTAACTGTATTAACGAAGTTAGGTAATATTTTTTTTTTTTACAGATTACAGTTATATTTTGTACGCTGCATGTCATACAATGAATTAAAAAGAAACACTCTTTCATGATATAAGGTAATTACTTTTTTGTTTATTTGTATTGGAGTTTTATTAAATAACTTGAAATGAAGCATTATATGTTTACTTTTTTGTCATTACTTTAAATCGCTGACATTTTAGCTTTTAGAAAATACATTAAGGAGCATTAAAAAATGGCTTTTTTTTCGAGATTCGTTCCGCAAGTTAGAAAACAAACTTATATCTCAAATATCTCAGAAACTAATAATTTTCGGCAAGGGTACCACATGACCTTATTGGCTCCAAATGAGCTCTTCTATGCCTCCTTAAAAGGTTTGTATCCAGTCACCTTGTATAAATACAACTTATAAATGTTTTAAGAGTTTCGTACCCAAAGCGCCTCTATTATTAATTATCCGCTGTCCATCTGTCTGTCTGTCGTCGGGATGTATCTCATAAATCGTAATAGGTAGACTTTTTTTACAGAGTGTGTATTTCTGTATTGCCGCTATAACAACAAATAATACAAATAGATTAAATTAAAAATAAAACGTATCGTATGAAACCCTCAGTGTGCGAGTCCGGTTTGCACGTGGCCGGTAATTTTAGTGTATACTTTTACGTAAAAACAGTACAATATCAAAAAAAAATGATTGACGAAAAGATAATTCGTCGGAGAAACTGCAAAACCGCGTAAGTAACATTTTTAATAAAGAGCAAAATGCACCTTTTTAATAACATAGTAAGGTTTATTTTGCTCTATCATAAAGTTAGTTACGAGCTTTGCAGTATCACCGACGAATTACAATGTTATTAAGCATATTATAATAATATAATGCAATCAAATATAAATGAAGAGTCGATTTTAACCAACTTCTAATGGTCGTACGTGCCTGTTAGTACTTTTTGTAATTTGGACGACACTTTTTTAAATTGAAGAGCTGATCATGATGTTGAAGATTATTAAACCACTCTGCTACCGGCGACTCCAACTTGGTTCACCCCTCTCTACCCTCATAATGAAAACAAAAAACAACTTTTTTTATTTCAGAAGCTAAAAAACTTCGCTAAAAGTTGAATTAAGGTTATATTTTTATCGCGTATTTTTTAGCACTTGAAAACCCTTTGAGAGAGGCTTAGTAAGATCCTGTATTTTGTTTTAATCTCAAACTTCGTTAAATTAAGTCTTTTTATATTTTTTACTACAAAAAGACAAATCACAGACTCCTGAAGTTGAAGGATATACGACCTGAGTTCCATGGGGGTGGTAATTTCCTCATAGTAACCGTCAGTAAAATTGATTTGGGAACCCTGTCGGCATGACAGTCCACATCAGTCAAACTTGATTGATGTATCGTTCAATATATCACGTTATAACGACAGAGTTCTACATGAAGTAAATAAATGTGTGTTTAATGTGTGAGAAACAGTGTGTGTGTGTTTTTAACTATAAAAGTCACATACATACATTAAATCACGCCTGTTTCCCAGAGGGGTAGGCAGAGACCACTTTTTTCCACTTGCTACGATCTTGACAAATTTCTTTCGCTTCTTCAACATTCATACATCGAGTCACGCACGTCGGTTTCGGGTACTTAAGATTCGGCCCTTTTCCAGTATTTCTCCGATTTGATTCGAAAAAGTACGCCTAGGGCGGCACCTTCAAAAATAAATAAATAAAATATAAATGGAACAATTTGGTTGTAAACCACACATTAATGTTATTTTCTAATTTAAAAAATGTTTTATTTCGGAGAGGTTTCATGGCTCTTTCCAGAACCATATCGTCGGTGAAACTGCTAAACCGCGTAACTAACCAATTTGTGATAGAACAAAATAAACCTTATGTTCTTATTAAAAAGGTGCATTTTGCTCGTTATTAAAAATGTTACTTACGCGGTTTTGCAGTTTCACCGACGATATGGTTCTGGAAAGAGCTCCACAAACTCCACAGGCCTTCTGCCACAAAGAAGTTTTTGTATTTTAATTATTATCACTTTTATTTTGTCTCGTATATGTATATTTACGTCTTACTGTTAGTATCAATATGGGAAATTTTGTATTAATTTTATACGTCGCGTTGGTCTAGTTGGTAGTGACCCCGTCTTCGGGTTCAAACCCCGGTAAGGGCAGATATTTATGTGATGAGCGCAAATATTTCTGTGGTCCTAGTAATAAAGGGTTAAGTCGACTTACCTCGTAATAAAAAAGGGTATATACATGAACAGTCTATAGTACACTTTTACCCTTTTTCACTTGATCTTCAGAAGACTTATGCCCTTTTTCACTAGGACCTCAGAACTAAGCTTGAGGTTTTTGCTGTCGGTACTTGACAACAATAAAGAACTACACTTATAATTTTTTGTAGGAAACTGTAGGAAGTAATAAAAGTTTGACTTAAGACGTTACAAATCGTATCGGGTATTTATTAACATAATGCACGTGAGAAAATCTTTAGATTTTGGTAGCGTACAATTCAAAGCTTTACCATAATTATACTTTAGTACTGTAATTTTTTCAATAAACATTTCTATTTTTAATGGGCACGTTAGGGGTTAATGTCAGAATCACATTCCTAATGCATGTCCCTACAAATTTAAATTCAACATGCGTATCTCTCTATTAATTAACTCAACCTCGGCCTTGGTACATGCACGCTTAAACGCTTCAGACGTACTGAAGTGACAGAACCCCTACATCATATTGATCTCGGGTACTTCCACCCTTTACTGGGTGGCACGTCATTCGTCATTACTTCACTCATTGTATTCTCTCTCTCCTCTCTCACACGTCTTCGTTTAAATATATAAATCATCATTGTCCTCATCTTATCTTTTCACCGGCCTCCTGCTTTCCCGAGTTACAATATTTCTATTTTCAGTGAATTTCTGTCTACGTTTCAGTCAGAAACAAAAACTGAAGTAGTAACTTTAGATACAGCAAGTCTAATCTCGAACGTGTTCTCTTATTTACAGATAAATCGCCAACATGGATACAAAACCAGATGTGACAGATTTCAATTCTACGTGAGTATTGACTTATACTATCTGCATGGTTTACTTAGCCTCCTAAGTCCCCGCGTACAAAAAAATGTACATAATACGGCCATTGCAATAAAATATCAAGTGTAAGTAGATAAAGTAGAATTTCTCTTGTTTTATGACTGGTAATTAAATTAGAAAATAGACTGTTTATTTTCCATTGGAAAATTTCGTTGTATGGTGGGTCTTAGGAGGTTATAAGTTCGGTCATTATTTGATGATACTTACAAACATGGTGTTCATAAAAGTAAATTAAAAATGATCAGGGGACAATCTCACACCTATTACACTAGACCCAGATTAAGCTCTAGGCTTGTGCTTTGGGTACTAGAAAACGTTATAAATACTTATATAGAGAAATAAGTACCAAAATAGATACATACAAAAACATCCAAGACTCAGAAACCAATACTTGTGCTGATCACACAAATATTTAATAAATTTATTAATTAATTAAAAGTCAAAAGTAAACTTATTAAAATAAAAATAAAACTAAGCTACTCAAATATTAAAGATGTAAACAATAATCACCACTATAAAAACCACCCCCTAGCAGTCCGCTCGCGGCATAGTCCCTATGACACTGGCTGCATTACCTCTCTGGATAGCTAGCCCAATCCTTTAGGAGAGGTAAGCACCAGCTCTAGGATCTCCGGAGGTGTCTATGAGCCGGGATGACAGAGCCTTCATGAAGCTTTTCATATCGGATATGCGCTCCCTTTATCAGGGGTGTTATTCTATTAAAAACGGCGTTCGGTCGGTCGAACGAGTGAACGCGGCGCACCGGCAAGTTTAAGTAGTCCCGTCAGAACGTACAAAACACATTTTAAAGCGTCCATTCTCAATTAGGCAGCCTTTTTACGTTCGATCGGTCGGCAGAAGCCCTGCTGCCTATTTAAGAATGCATGTCGTCGGACACATAATGCAAAACCGCGCCGCGTAACTAACAAATTTATGATAGAGCAAAATAAACCTTACTGACTTATTTAAAAGGCGCATTTTTCTCCTTATTTAAAATGTTACTTACGCGGTTTTGCAGTTTCACCGACGATGTGCTAAAATATGTTTTGTACGCTATGACGGGACTGTTTAAACTCGCTGGTTTGGCGCGTTCATTTGTTTCCTCGTTCAATAACCAATTAAGGTGCTTTGACCTCCTTTTACCAGTACGATAACAAAGTACGGCTAGATTTTGAAACGGGTATGTTAAGTTACTAGGTTTTTTACTCGACAAACGATATTTAAATGTTACTTAGTAAATTTTGACGTATTGAAATCTCAGGTTGTTATTACTTAACTTACTTGATCATTCATAAATCCACAAGGGTTTTTGCAAGTCAAAGAGTATAATTGCGCATAATAGCAGTAACTATTGCATGATTTAAAGATATAATTAATTCAGATTACAAATTTTATCTCAGTCACGAGATAAAACTGCATAAACATTGTAATAGCAATTCTACGTTGGTAATATTGCAATAAAAATGTGGTATTGAATAATTTATAGGTTGCTGCAGTTAAATTTAATAGCCTTAGTATGTCGCACTGCTATATCAAAACAGAAGTAACTCAAAATACAATGTATTTTAAAATCAACTTTAATACAACTTCTGTAAACTTGAAAGAAAACTGGCAAAGATTTTGAGTTGATACAGTTTTTATCTAGCAGTACGATATGGAAAACATTGTAACCATATTTTAAGGGAGCATTGTATAGAGAGAGATTCGATCGGTGACAGAACCGCGACTGTATCGATATTAACGCTCGACTGCATCGTTACGAAAAATCTTTTTGCGCTCACAAACCGCCCTATTAATTTTATCAACCTGTATTTTTTAATACATACATACATAAACTCACGCATTCATTCCCAGAGTGGGGTAGGCAGAGCTAAAGAATTACCAACAGGTCTTGAAACTTCTTGATAACTCTGTAACTACATTTTGCACAAGTAGGCGAAGATGTTTCCCAGTGTATTAGTGACAGGTGGCAAGCCCATCGCCTAACAGTACTGCAAGCCTTTATTCCTTTTAATACATAAACTCTACTTATACCTTAATCTTGGTTACAGGGCTACCTTAGCGAACAACCCCGGATTCCAGTCGTCACTCAGTATAGCCTCAAAAGATGTAAAAGATGAGAAGGCGTACAACCCTTTCGAGCACCGTCAGGTTGCCCATCCCAACTCGTAAGTATCAACTGCTTCTTTAGGTGCGAAGCTATAAATACTGTCATAGTATAAATAGAAAAGAAGGTCATTTTTGGGCCTTAAGAAATTTTTAGTTATTTATTATAACGTTAGAATGTTTTCGTCAATGCGCGTCCCTCGATACCAACCAAACGCGGCGGCAGCGCGGCCCCGACTGAAACCGGCTTAATCCTTCTTGTTGATTTTGCTTGCGGTATCTCGCTACACGTACGGTCGAGGCACACACCCATACAAGCCGCACGAAATAACTTTGTTTGAAGATGAAGTAATCGCACTGATCCTAATAAATAGGCCTTTTCATCTATTCCAGATGATTTAGATAGCACTATGTATGAAGACACTTTCGCTCGTGACTTAACAGGCCGATTCGAGATAAATCCTCCGGCTGCACGCACGGCAAGTGTACGCACCCTGTGTTGGTCGGGGGTTGGCGGCCCGCTCGTAACGCCTCGCGCGTTTGTCTCTAAGGACACAACCTACTATCCTACTTACTAATACTACTAATAATATTTTTAAATGCGAAAGTTTGTGTGTGTCTGTGTGTGTTGTTACTTCTTCATGCTGAAATCGCTGGACGGATTTCGATGAAATTTTTAATGGAGATAGCTTATACACTGGATTAACACAAAGGCTACTTTTTATCCCAAAAGTTTTAAAAGTTCCCGAGGGAATAACGGTAATCGAAATCTACTTGTTCTATTTTTGAAAACAGCACTTCATGCTTCGACCATTAAGAGCCATCCAGTAAGACTCACTTACTGGTCTTTGCAGTAATGTACGAAAATTACTCGTTTCATCATTCCAGGACGATAGGCTCCATCCTTCACCTGCTGAAAGCATGTCTGGGGTCAGGCATTCTGGCGATGCCAGCGGCCTTCAAGAACGCCGGTATCATCCCTGGGGCAATAGGCACCATGGTGGCGGGCTTCCTCTGCACACACACGGTCCGAATGCTGGTAGGTTATCTAATTTTACAAGCTTACACGTTCAATGCGTGACTTTATTTCTCTACTCTCGATACTATACTCGTACATACCATTTTGGCATAGTAACTTTTTGTTACGGTTACGTTACAAGACGAAAATGGCTTGTAACTGGACCAATTAAATTACGGCACATATATCTTTGCAATTCTTATAAATACTTGCAATAGTAAGTTGACATTATTAATTTTGTATCACTTATATTTACCGTCGCCACAAAATACTACTACTATGAGACATTTAAATAACGATGTGGAATGGAATTGTATCGCATCCTAAGAATAGGGCTAAGTTGGTTATATCGATGATTTTGTAGGCAGGCTAAACATGGTGGCACAAAATATCGATATCGATGGTTTTAATTCTTGAAACATTCCGAAAAGAATGGTTTGTTCACATAAATGGCAGTGGGTAATAAACTAATAACTCTTTTTACTTTTTGTCGGCTTTGCGACTAAGTATTCATGGTAAGTTATTTTAATTAGCTACCAACATCCGTGCGTTAAAGTCACGTTCTACCATACCAAATACTCTTTTTGTAACAAACGAACGTAATAAATAAAACTAAGCTACTCAAATATTAAAGATGTAAATAATAATAATCACTATAAAAAGAACACTCCCTCTAGTAAATAGGTCCGCTTGCGGCATGGTCCCTATAACACTGGCTGCATAACCTCTCTGGATAGCTAGCCCAATCCTTTGGGAGAGGTAAGCACCAGCTTTAGGTTAGAATTTAAAGTAACAAACATAAATGTATACTTGACTCTTTCTGGCCATCAGGATTTCAATGTTAATTCGCCGCCGTACTAGACAAAGACAAACAATTTTCTACTGTTGTATCACACGAAAGTTCAATACAAGACGATTTATTCATGTAACCGCATTCAACGTGTTAACGTCGCTTTCATCACAAAAATACCCTTACTGCAACCCAACTGCAAAATAGCAGTTCAAGTGCAGTTGACGTACGTACGTTTTGCTGCAGTTACGTCAACTGCCATTTTGCAGTCCTTCTTTACCGGCTCTAAACCACTACCGCTAGCATTGTAGGTAATGTCAGTAAAGACACTCTACCAGCTAGGTTCATCGCATCTTCAATTGTTTATTTTTCTGACAGTTTTTGCACCCACTCGTTTTGTAATTTGCGATAGTTTTTGTTCTCGGAATAAATGGGAGTAATGTTTTTTTTGCAATCAAATTAACGAACTAGGTTAAGGTACAGGGAAATTTATTTTTACTCACGACAGAATTCGCGGATCATTAACTGTTCTTTGTGAAATCAACAGGTTTCTTTAATTGTTTCGCCTTTGATCTGCTTGTTATTCTAAAGGGAAGTCGGGTGTCTATTGAAATGAACAAAGATGTAAATAAAACCAAGCGGAAAAATTTAACAATATTAGGTTCTCCATAATCACGTTATTTTGAAGATCAAGTGAGATCTTTTTATTAATGATTTATATACTTGATTGTTACTCTCATATTAAGGTAAGGATTAAATAACGATAAATAATAGTAAAACCTACATACATACATACATACCTTCACGCCTGTTATCCCAGAGTGGGGTCGGCAGAGCTACAGAATTACCTACAACTCTAAAAACTTGTTGATAATTCTGTATTCACATTTTGTGCAATGTCTGAGTTATTATTAAACTGTTTGCGACATTAATTTCATGTTTCATATACGAGCGCAAAACATTAGTAGTTCAAGTGTTTTTAGTCAAATTGGATTTATAACCTTTCAAACAAATATCCACTATTTTTTGACATGCTTCAGGAGTAACTTTGATAGTGTAATATAAACAAAGGGATAATAAAAGTAGCCCCATTTTAAGAATCGAGACTTTATAAGCTGTGTGATTATTTTTTCCTACTAAGCCGTCTGCCGTAGCCTCTAGCTGCTTTAAATTGCTTTCATTAAGTAGTCGCCAAAACAATATGTTAAATAATTTATTTTACGATCTGTAACGCGACGGGCTTGCAACCTGTCACTAATAAACTGGTAAACATCTTAGCCGTATTAATCGTAAAATACATACATACGCCTTTATTCCCAGAGTGGGGTAGGCAGAGCTACAGAATTACCAACAACTCTAAAAACTTGTTGATAACTCTGTAACCACAATTTGCACAAGTAGGCTAAGATGATTAACAGTGTATACATATTAGTGACAGGTTGCAAGCCCATCGGCTAACAGTACTACAAGCCTTTATTCCCTTAGTCGCCTCTTACGACTTCCATGGGAAGACATGGAGTGGCACTGTTCTAAGCCAGCAACCACACGGCAAATCTTAGCCTAAATGTGTAAAATGTGAATACAGTATTATCAACAAGTTTTTAGAGTTGTTGGTAATTCTGTAGCTGTGCCTACCCCACTCTGGGAATAAAGGCGTATGTATGTATTTTACGATTAATGTATTAAAAGATTTAAGTTAAAAATTAATTAAACTATCCCCGTTTTATGGTACTAGTTTGTGTCCAGTAATTTATAGATAAAGGTTTTTTCTTTAAATATCCAGTTAAATATAAGTATAATGAAGTGTAATTGACGCCGCGACAGCCTAGTCCGTAATGACCCTGCCTACGAAGCTAGCGGTCCCGGGTTCGATCCCCGGTACGGGCAAATATTTGTGTGATGAGCGCGAGTATTTGTTCCTGAGTCTTGGATGTTTTCTATGTATTTATCTATATAAGTAAGTTTATCTTTGCCTAGTACCCATAGTACAAGCCTAGAGCTTAGTTTGGGGCTAAGCCAATTTGTGTGAGATTGTCGCCTGATATTAATGAAAACTGTGAATCTTTGAGAACCCTTCGTCACATAACAGAATAACCACCATCCATCAACGCTATCCATCAAACAGTGTCGCATGTTAAGTTATAACTAATAATAATAACGATGGATGGTGTTGGGACTATAACGCTCCTAGATACAAATTAAGGATGTGGTGATTAATTTGTGATTCTCGAGTAACTGTCATGTTGTATAATTGAAAACGCTACTGAGTCAACTATATTCGAGAGGGAAATATCGTCGGTGAAACTGCAAAATCGCGTAAGTATCACTTTAAATAAGGATCAAACTGCACCTTTTTAATAAGACAGTAAGGTTTATTTTACTCTATCATAAATTTGTTAGTTACGCGATTTTGCGGTATCACCGACGATATGTAGCTTGGAATCCTACTAAATATTACTTTTTCCAAAAACTTCTTTAGCACCGTTGTGATTTGTAACTCTATGAAATGGTTAAGCGATATTAACCGTTGCCTCTAAGAGCGTCGGTGGCCTAGTGGCTCAGGGGGTCGACTCGTGATCGCAGGGTAGCGAGTTGGAACCCCCTCGGTCACCATTTAGTCAATGAGTTTTCTAACTTAAGTGCATTACCCGATGCTCTTACGGTGAGAACAAAGCTGAATATTAAATCATGTAAGAAGATCCTAAAGGACCGAAGTGTACCTACCCGAAAGGGGCCCATCTGTAAGATAAAAAGATAAAAGCGTTGCATCTAGAAAGATGTATAAACAATGCCCATAGAGTTGTACATTTATAGCAACCTCCCTTAATGTATCTGAGAAGAGAAGAAGTTTTACTTCTAGTACATGTTTTGCACGATCTCTATTCTACGCGGTAAAACAATTCAAAATTCAAAATATTTAGTCAGTAAATTGTCCACATGAGGGCTCTTTTACACGTCGATAATATGGAGTGAATCTACTAGCGCTCCGGACAAGGCCGTCATTGCGGAGAAGAAGCGCCGCAAGAAACTCCAGCAGAAGGTCATTTGTTCCAGTCATAAAATACAATAATAAATACATACATACATACATAAACTCACGCCTTCATTCCCAGAGTGGGGTAGGCAGAGCTAAAGAATTACCAACAAGTCTTAAAACTTCTTGATAATTCTGTAACCCTGTTTTTTTCTGTTGATTCCGTGTCAATATTGGTCTTGGTGGTGACTTAAAAGTAAATATTAATTTTAACAGTCCATTTAATTATTTTGAAATTACTCGCGGAATTGTGAGACACTTTTGCATATTATTATGTTTTTTGGATCAACTGGACGCTTTAATTAAATTGTACCCCAATTAATGTCTAAAATGGAGGAACATCAACTTTGTCAGTTTTGTGACGAAAATTAACTATACATTGCGCGCAAAGTTAAAGTTCCTTAATTTCAGTCCTTAATTGGGGGACACGTTTTAGTGTAATTGCCCAATTCCGCGAAACCAGTATATCAAAAGTTCGTTATTCTATTAAATGCGTGATAGATAGTTTAATATTTGATGATGGTTTCATTGACGGCCGCAGTGTATAGCTAATTTTCGTCACAAAACTGACCAAACTTAAAGTTCCTTAATTTCAGTCCTTAATTGGGGGACACGTTTTAGTGAAAATGCCCAATTCCGCGAAACCAGTTGATCAAAAGTTCGTTAATCTATTAAATGCGTGATAGATAGTTTAATTTTAGATGATGGTTTCATGAAAGTCGGTACAGCCAATAAAAAAAATACAATCTCAGCTTTGTCAGTTCGTATCGGTTTAGTTTTCATTTTGATAAAACAAAAATAAAACTTTTTTTACCCTGCACAACACGAGTAGGTTTAGTTTATTCGTAATTTATATTATTTTTTGATAAATTCGTTATTATTTCTCTCTAGGAATTCTTACCAAGATACCTAATTAGTTATTATATCAAATTGCTTAATTACCCCACAAAAATATTTGAGTGTAATGAAACCGGATTACACTATCTTAATGATTCTCTTTCTACATCGTAATATTTTTTGCGCCCAATTCTCACGAAAGTATTTCAACTTAGCTTCAGGTTGACTTCTAAGAACGGCCGTCTTGCCGTTTTTACTGATTTAATACCTGACAAAAACTTGCTGGCCTTGAAGCAAATGAAATCGTTTGTGACTTTCAAAGGCTAGGTACCTTATAAAATTGATTGCTGTTGTACGCCGGTTTTGCTTATTATGAGTCCGATTTGAAGATGTAATCTGCCTTCTTGGTTTTTCATTTAGTTTGATTTGTTTCTATACAATTACAGGCAAACTCGACATACATTACAATTTCGTTTTTATTTTTATTTTCGAGATAAAGCATTTTAAGTTTATCCGGTTATTATAAAGTGGACTAGGGGACAATAATTATCAAATAATTTCTCTAATTGATGGTAAACACACAAATAGCACTGCAACTTTATTTCAAACTTTTTAATAATAGAATTAAATAATTGAAAGTATATTTAAAACGAACGCAAATGAAAATAAAAGTTAATCATAAATATGACTTTTTACACATTTTTGCGCGTTAATCGTGACGGGGGTTTTTCGGTAAAAATTTTCGATGTTTCCTGTTTAAATGTAAATTTGTTTCTATGTAAGTAATTGTATTGAAACTTCTTCGTAGCAGTAAAGTATTTTATCATATTTACTTACTTATTACTCCAAATACAATCATTAAAGAGTGTAGGGGATATTTTTGGTATTCAATAATGTTTTTTCTCTTTCAAGTTTAATGTTGTCCTTGAGCCAGGATCGTTAGATAATAAAAATATCGCAGAAAGGAAAATCCTTAAACGTATACCCATTGATTTTATTTATAAAATGTTACAGAAATGACATCAATGGTTTATTTAAAACTGTAAAAAAGTGATACACTTGGGACTGTAGGTAAACTGTTACCCTCTTATTCATAAACGAACATTAGTAAAATGCGTTTGAAAAATGCTTTTTCCTGATTTATCATTGTGACATTTGATTTTTACGGAGTGAAAAAGAATACCTACTTTAATTAAAATAGGGTTTATATGTGTGTTATTAGAATAAGGCGTTTCCAATAGAGCTGTGCGAGGTAGTGGAGCAGGGCTTAAGGGAGGGGGGGGGGGGTTGAAATCCTTTGAAGACCTTTTATTTGACAGACCGTATGCTATAAATCAAATTACTTTAATTTTTCAAACAGATACGGGCAATCAAGTTTAAACTACGCCAAATTTGAAGTTGTTATCTTCTATAGTTTCAGAGATAAACGGCTGTTACATATAGACAGACAGATAGACAAGTCTCACCATAAGGTTTCATTTTTACCAATTTGGTACGGAACTCTTAAATCGTACGTAGAATAAATTGAAATATACCCCCCGAATAAAAAAAAATGAATATTCAAATTAGTTAGGATTGCGACGTGTTATAAAATCATGAAATAACCGTGAAATTGGGCATAATAATAACGATTATCTACCTACTTAAATAATCTTAACAATCCAGGGACGGCTATTTAGATATTATTATATGAACCGAACACCGTGACGAGAAAAAAAACATTATGACCCAGTCTGAATATTTCCTTTTTTCTTTTGGATAGGCAGAAAATAAACGGTTTTAGAATATTATAAGCCATCTAAAATTAATTGTGCATTTTATTTTAAAAACTCCTCTAGTAAAATACGTACCTACATACATACATACCTTCACGCCTTCATACCCAGAGTGGGGTAGGCAGAGCTACAGAATTATCAACAACTCTAAAAACTAAAAAGTAAAATAAAAATGACGATTAATATTTTGATCAAAACATATGCATCGAAAGAATCCTCTCATGTTACGAAGTTCTTATTACGCTGGAACAAGATGCATTGGGAAATATTTTTGAAATTTTGTGTTTTCCCATATTTTACTGTAGTTAAGTTTATGGGTACTACACAACGACATATGACAATGTATGTATGTATCAACATAGATAATGTACATAGCCGTACCTACTGATCCCATATGGGATCTCTTACAGTTAACCTTTTAGTATAAGATATAATTACTTATACATATATGTAGGTAGTCAATTAAATACTTAAATACATAAAAAAACATATTTCGCACCTTCCGAACAATAGTGACATAATTCAGAAATTTTAAATTTCGAGTTAGGTCACTGTAATAATAAATTTATGACTTGAAGTTTGAAAGCTGAAATTTTGAATTAGGTCACTATTATTCTGAAAGTGCTATTTTTCCATCCTGGGATCGCTGGCTTCGTAGGCAGGGTCACTATCAACTACGCCAACGCGTCGTCAGCATAGAATGTCGGAAAAAAATGTGGTACTCCGATACATAAAACCATTCTACAATCTAAGCCTTTGACCCCTTTAGCGTGCGCCTTGGGCAATTTATTTCCGCAGTGAAAACAGTTAAAACAGAAAACGGTAGCTAGTAATTAGTGTTTTAGTTTTTGTGTTATTTTTTCTCCTCTTCCAAATTTGCTTGCTTTCTCCTTCCGTTCATAAATATTATTATTAAATAAGTTTCTGCTTATCACGCTTTTATCTCCTCTGAGCATAAATTGTGCTATCTAGAAGTGAAAACTGTTTTGGCTCATGTATTATCCATATTATTTTATATTTTTTGTAATATTTAAGCTGTTTGTTTTCCAATAAATAAAAAATAAATAAGGAGACCTTTTATCGGCCATCAATTGTTCTTGTTTAGCAGTAAGTGTGGTTGCCGGATTAGAGTAGCGACACTCCATGTCGTCCCGTGGGTGTTGTTATAGGGGATAAAGGCTTGTTTGCATTGAGAATGCTCTCTTTCCATACAACATTTAAGAATATTATTGAAAATTTCCGAGTATTTCTCATAAGAAACTTTCACAATTAGAGAAGAAACGTTTCGGTACAATGCTAGTCCTATATGTTTGCGATAATCTCAAGAATGTATAATACATTCTGGTTCATATACGCGTCTAACAGGAAACTCACATGAAGCCATGCGAAGCGAAGTCTTTCATTAGTAAACATTGTCATATAAAATTAGACATTGTAAGAAGCGATTAAGGGAATAAAGGCTTGTAGTACTGTTACGCGATGGGCTTGCTGCCTGTCACTAATACGCTGGTAAACATCTTAGCATAATTGTGCAAAATGTGGTTACAGAATTATCAATTTTTTTTTAGAGTTGCACTCTGGGATCGAAGGCGTGAGTTTACAATACAATACAATACAATACAAATACTGTTTATTGAACACCAAAAGAAAACAAAACACGGAACATTACATTTTAACTATAGGTATACAACAGGCGGTCTTACCGCTAAATAGCGATCTCTTCCAGACAACCTTGGACAGAGAAATAATAAAAACAAAAAAAGACGTGTGGCACTCGGGGACTGCCGCGGTAAAGCTATTGCATGTCGTACAAACGCACACAACGCCGTGTCGAAGACTGCCGAACTGAAACGACGTTAGACGATGCACGGCCTTCAAGCCACACCTCCTTGCCCGTCGGAGTGGGGAGCGTGAGGTTTTTTCGTTACGGAATTTCTGGATTCGGTCCCCGCGCTCAAGGCCCGCGATAGAAGCTATGCAATAGCTTAAAATACATAACACATAAACACATAAATACATAAGTAAGTTTAAGTATGTATTTAGCGGTAAGTTTTCAACATGAATAAATAAACAACCAAGCAAACCAGCCAAGCAGCAGTGTTTGCATTGTTGTGTTCCGGTTTGGGGATAAGACAGCCGATGAAATGACTAGCATAGAGGCATTCCATCTTAGTCCTCACGGTTGGCAGTGCATTTGCTGTCTTGTGATTGCGAATGTCTATAGGTCACAGTTTCCACTTACCATCAGGTGGCCTGTGTGCTCGTATGCCTTCCTATGCCATAAGATAAAATAAAAAAGTACCAACTTCCACATCCATTGATTGAGGCGTTAAACGGTAGCGTATAATAAACAAATACAGACGCAGAGGAATTAATACCAGATACCGAATAAAAAGTCGGTACTTACGCCAATGACGCAAGTTGATTTCGTTTTGTCAACCGTAACGGATTAATTCGTCATTGACATTGAAAAGGTTACACCAACCAGCTACCTGAGCGTGTAAAATTTCATTGTCCTTTGTGCAGTACGACAGTGCAATAGCTCTTAAAATGACCTTCTTGTTTGAACTACTTCACTTTCGTACGCTCTAATTGAAGCACATGGTAGTGCACTTATTCTGTGTGGTAAGTAAGATCCTGTGACCCATAGACCAATGCATTCTCAAGGTTAGAATCATCAGACTGCAATCGTAAGATTGCAATTGCGTTGCTAACCCTGATGACAAAGATGCAATGCTATTATTCTAGTCATTTCACCGGTTGTCTCATTTCCACACCGGAACCTGTGGCGATACCAGCATCCCATAATAATAATAAATAATAATAATAAATATCAGGGGAGAATGTCACACCAATTGACCTAGTCCCAATTTAAGCTCTAGGCTTGTATTATGGGTACTAGACAACGATATAAATACTTATATAGAGAAATATATGCTTAAATACATAGTAAACATCCATGACTCAGGAATCCATTAACCTACCGCCAAGCAGCAGTGTTCGCATTGTTGTGTTCCGGTTTGGGGATAAGACAGCCGGTGAAATGACTAGCATAGAGGCATTCCATCTTAGTCCTAAGGGTTGGCAGTGCATTTGCAGTCTTGTGAATGCGAATGTCTATGGGTCACAGTTTCCACTTACCATCAGGTGGCCTGTGTGCTCGATTGCCTTCCTATGCCATAAAATAAATAATAATAATAATAATAATAAATATTCGCGGTCATCACACAAATATCTACCCTTACCCCTTCCTATCCTTTAACCTATCGCCAAACAGCAGTATTTAATACTAATTAAAGGGCTAAAGGAACCCTTTTACTAAATCTTCGCTTAAAATCCTTGCTTTTAGCAAAATTAGCCTGGAACAAATTTTTGATGATAATTCCCTTGGGTCGGGTCTGTTAAAAATCTTCGCCTGAAAAAGGGTTGTCACATGGATCTGGAGCTTCGACCAAGACATAGAAACCAGAAGAATGTTTTAAGAGCTATTGCGCTGTAGCATAGAACTTAGTTATGTCTCAGTTATTATTCCCAAAGGCCCGTGTGGTTGCCGGGTTAGAATAGTGCCACTCCATGTCTTCCCGTGGATGTCGTAAGAGGCGACTAAGGGAATAAAGGCGTGTAGTACTGTTAGGCTTGCAACCTGTCACTAATACGCTGGTAAACATCTTAGCCTACTTGTGCAAAATTGGTTACAGAATTATCAACAAGTTTTAGAGTTGTAGGTAATTCTGTAGCTCTGCCTACCCCTCTCTGGGAACGAAGGCGTGAGTTTATGTATGTATGTATTATTCCCAAATATTGTAATTAAGTATATTTATCTTGAAGTTGCTATTGATACTTTACTTCAGTATCACCACATGTTATAAAACAAAATCCCCGCCTCTGTTCTTTTGTTTGTTCGCGATAATCTCAAGAACTTCTGAATGGATTTTAATACCGTCTTCACCATAGGTTATATATATTTTCACAGAAGGTTTTTATGTATAATTAATTCTGGTTTATGTACGCGTGTAACAGGAAACTCACATAAAGCCAAGCGAAGCGAAGTATATCGTTAGTAAACCTTTTCATATAAAATTAGACATTGTACGAAGCGATAAAGGGAATAAAGGCTTGTAGTACTTTTAGAAGATGGACTTGCAACCTGTCACTAATATAATCTGATAAAAATCTTAGCCTGACTGTGCAAAATGTGGGTACAGAATTAACACCAAGTTTTTAGAGTTTTCACTCCGGGAATGAGAGCGTGGGTGTATGTATGTAATTAGACATTGTTGTTTGTTCTTGAAGCTGCTTTTGATACTTGCCCTCTATATCATCTAAAACGCTTTTTTATTTCAGGTTAGAACGTCCCAAGAAGTTTGCGTAGATGCCAGAGTTCCTTCCATGAGTTTTGCAGAAACTTGCGGCGCCGCTTTTACTTACGGCCCCAAGAGACTACGGTCTTGGGGTAACTTTATAAAGTAAGTTATTTTTCTACCCCTACGCCCTACTTCACTATGAACCCCTAATTTTTAGGGTTTCTTCATCCAATTGGACCCTATTACGAAGCCTCCGATGTCCGTCCATCTGTCTACCTGCGGGCATATCATGAACCGCAATAGAAGGGTAGACTGTTGAAATGTTTTTACATTAATCCAAAAAACAAATGCGCTCTCTGGCCAATTGCCTCCGTCAATGTTCCAGCTTTAATCTCCATCGTCATCCTAGGCTGCCATTGCTAGAGCGATGGCAAGACACTGGACGATATGTCTTTAATTCCGTGGAGTGGAAACGAAAACGCGATCGAGACGTTTTTGTGTATGTTTAAAATACACTAGAGGCTCTGGTGTGGGATACTACTTGTGTAGACACCAAAGCATAGTCACACCTCCGCAAAACAGTAAGACGTCTTCTGTTGGACAAAGGCCTTCCCCAGGGTTTTCCACAACGAACGGTCCTCTGCTGCTGTCATCCATCAGTTTCCCGCGACTTTTATCATATCGTCGCCAACGAATCATCGGTCCACGTTATATAGTGCTGTCAATTAAAAAGTTGAGACAATTTTAATAGGTACAAAATATCTACACGTATCGTATAAACGATTAGTCAAAAAGGAGGGTAATGTTTCTCGAGTATTGGTATGTTTGTAAATATATATAGGATAAACTTCTCGACGGATTTCGAGGTGCAGAGTATCGTTGGATTCCTCATCATCATTTCAACCTTGAGACGTCCACATGCTGAACATAGGCCTCCCCCAAGGTTTGCCACAAAGACCGCTCCTGCGCTTTGCATCCATCGGTTTCCCGCAACCATAACCTCGTCAAGAAATTTTTTGAGCTATAATAGAACCTCATGAATCTTGATGCTACAGGAGTAGTTGGATTTTCATAGCTTGATTTTTAACCCCCGACGAAAAAAGAGGGGTGTTATTAGTTTAACGTGTGTACTGCGTATCTGTGTATGTGTGTTTCTGTCTGTGGCATTGTTGCTCATAAACGGAAACGGACCCATTTGAACTTAAGATTGTTGTTCAAGTTGAAGCCACTGAATATAGAATACAGAATTTATTAGTACAATATAATAAAATTTAACAAATCAATTTAAATATTTAAAATAGGTATATTCAGTTAATAACAATATTAAAATAATACATACAACGCCGTGTGGTTGCCGGGTTAGAATAGTGCCACTCCATGTCTTCCCGTGGATGTCGTAAGAGGCGACTCAAGGAATAAAGGCTTGTAGTACTGTTAGGCGATGGGCTTGCCACCTGTCACTAATACACTGGGAAACATCTTAGCCTACTTGTGCAAAATGTGGTTACAGAATTATCAAGAGGTTCTAAGACTTGTTGGTGATTCTTTAGCTCTGCCTACCCCACTCTGGGAATGAAGGCGTGAGTTTATGTATGTATGTAAAATAATACATATTTACAAACAAGGTGAAGTATTTTATAACGCGCCTACCACATTTCTACGAGCAACATATTCGCCGTATTTATTATTGCTTTTAGTTCTAAGTAATTATTGTTAGACTGGTTTTTTAATAAGTGGTTTTTCAGGCATCTGGTCGACTTCTCCGTTTGTTTGACATACCTCAGCGTGTTGTGCGTGTATGTCGTCTTCATCGGCTCTTCCTTCAAAGAGGTATCCAAACTTATTTATCTACTTCTTTATAAAAAACGAAGTAAAATACTCAAAAATACTTACCTAAATACTTTGCCAGTAGAAGTTTTGTAAGATGGCTTTTCTGCCGTGTCACGCACAACTCATCTATATTTAAAAAGTGAATTTTGAGAAAAAAGCGCAAACAACTTTTTACAAACAAAAGATGATAGAATTGTTATTTTAATTCATCAGCACATTATTTTTAGCTAAATCACCTCTAAATAGGGTCTAGTACAAGAGGTATTTTAATTTTTTTTATTTATTGCTTTTTTTACCTTTTTAATTCAGTTAAATGAGTTTGCCATAACCACTGCTCCATACAAAGGTGGTTACGCGTCATGTTATAACTTAAATTAAACGAGTTTTGCGTAACCAAATGTATGTGACTTCTGAATGTCTATCTAGGTTTACTAAGAATTATAAGAGATATGACTGTGTGACTATCTGTGATGTGCCTTGACTATTTGTGATAGTTATACATATATTATATTGTGGATATTAATACCTATGTTAGGAGGATATTAGGATAAATAATAACAATAAAAGTTAGTGTTAGTTTATACTTTTTTTTTAATAAAATTGACATCTTTAAAACCAATTAAATCGTCTTGACTTAAAAACAAAGTGCTTAATGAAAAATTAACGAGATCAGTACATATCAAATTAAATTGCTAAAAATAATTCTTAAAACTAAAAACACAGGTACAGAATCCTAAAAACAATAAAATTGTGGACGTAATAAAAAATGAAGTGCGATAAAACCAATCCCTCATTAAAAAAACAAGCTCTAATTATCCGTATCTAAATCACAAATATTTTCATTGACACTGAGTTCTTCGTAATCGTATAGCTCGTCTAACTCCACGTTAAACGACAAGTGGCAGCGTCGCAAAATTGTGAGCGGCCACGCACAACTATTATAACTTGAAATAGATGAGATGTGCATGACAGAGTTATTAAAAAATGAAGTTGAACGAATTTGTCATATCAAATAATTCAAAAAGTAACGATAATTTTTACGCGATTGTTTGTGGGCCATATAAAGCATCCAAAATAAGACCATTTCGCGGTGGTTAGGCGTAACTCGTCTAACTTAAGATAGATGAGTTGTGCGTGACACGGCAGTTTTATTTAAGAGTACACATCATAGTTAATTCCGAAGTCATAATTCTGAATTAATCAAAATCCCGAATTCCCATAATTCCAAATGCAATGCTTTGATAGAAAACTGAAAATTCGGTCACATGAAATTTAAGATATTTCCATATTTATAATTTTTTCCAACCAACACTGCAATATTTCCAGGTTTTCGACGTACTCTGGCCAGAGCTGAACCTCTCAATCCAAACCTACTGTATCCTGACCTTGGTACCCTTGGTTCTGCTGGTTCAGATCAGGAACCTCAAGTATCTGGTACCGTTCTCAGCCTTGGCCAACGCCCTCATCGTGGCGGTGTTCGGTATCACGATGTACTACATGTTCAAGGACCTCCCACCGATAAGTGAGAGAGAAATGGTTGCTGACATCGCAACATGGCCTTTGTTCTTTAGGTATGTTTAGTGTTATTACAACTTTTGCGAAGTGTATTGATACTGCGCCGAGCGTACACCGGATGTACAGTGGCGCCCTCATTACTAATATTGAGTTTTTTAATAAACTAAAGTATTTTCTTGAAATCGGACGGTGCTTTTTTGTACTTCAAATGAAAACACAACTTATAGGATATATCACATAGTTTACTAACAATTTGTAAGTAGTCAGGGCGTTTCACAAAAAGCCCGGCTGGCTGTTCACAATGGAGTGCTGGCCCCTACCCTGACGTATGGTAGTGAATGTTGGGTGTGGCAGAACAAGCATGTAAGTCGTGTAAATGCAGTTGAAATGCGCTCTTTGCGTAGTATGTGTGGTGTGAAACTGATTGATAGAGTAAGAAATGAAAAAATCAGAGAGAAATGTGGAATAAAAGAAGATGTAGTGACTAAGATTGAAAAGGGCATGCTTCGATGGTTCGGTCATCTGGAAAGGATGGATGAAAGAAGATTGACGAAAGAGATATATAGATCGAAAGTAAGTGGAAGGGTCGGAAGGGGCCGCCCTAGGCGTACTTTTTCGAATCAAATCGGAGAAATACTGGAAAAGGGCCGAATCTTAAGTACCCGAAACCGACGTGTGTGCATGACTCGATGTATGAATGTTGAAGAAGCGAAAGAAATTTGTCAAGATCGTAGCAAGTGGAAAGAAGTGGTCTCTGCCTACCCCTCTGGGAAACAGGCGTGATTTAATGTATGTATGTATGTACTAACAATTGACCTTCGAGTTATCAACTTAACGGGAAAAGGTGGCCACTTTTTTCCGTTAAGCTGACTACACAAAGGGTAACTGTTATCAAGGTTTGTTACTTATCCCATAAATTGTGTTTTTAGTTGCGCTACAAAAAAGCATCGTTTAATTCTATGGAAATTCTTTAGTTTATCAGAAAACACAATAATAGTATTGAGGGCTTGACGTTTGCTCGGTGCAGTCTTAAGGAAAATACTGTGTTACATGCTCTCTGTTTCTGTTTTAGTTGAATAATGTTGTAACCAGTGATGAATTTATTGGTTTTTAAGCTGTTTACTATCAATTTTTCTTTTACAATTCACTGATATCGAGATTTATGCCCACTTAGTTTGTTTTCCCTTATTTCCGAAAGCCTCAAGTTTGCGTCACCTAAATAAGTAACTAATAAGTTGTTGGTAATTCTGTAGCTCTGCCTACCCCACTCTGGGAATGAAGGCGTGAAGGTATGTATGTATGTATGTAAATAAGTAACGTCTACTATGTTATTTTGTTTCAGCACTGTGGTATTTGCAATGGAAGGCATTGGTGTCGTCATGCCAGTTGAAAATGAAATGGCTAACCCAAAACAATTCTTGGCATGCCCTGGAGTCTTGAATACTTCTATGATCATAGTCATAGCTCTGTATGCTGTATTTGGATTCTTTGGTTATTTACAATATGGGAATGATGTCAAAGGCAGTATTACTCTGAATTTACCTCCAGGAGATATGTAAGTATACACACACATGTAGGCCGGTTGTAAAATGCTAAGAAAATGCTTGCCATTATTCTATTACTGTATTTTGTATTCTATTGACTAAAGAAATAGAGTCGATAATCCACGTTAACCTTCGATGGCGGTTATAATCTGCTTTTACAGCGAACTCGTTATTCTAATTTGTGGTTAACTACACAATGTTGAAAAAGTTTAAAGTATATGTATGTAAAATAAGAAACAAGCCGACAAAATAATAGACGGAAACACAAAAGGTGTAGGGTGTCGGTAAGGCATGTTCAGGTGTGGGGACGAGACATCCAATTAAATAACTAGAATAAAAGCATTTCATCTATAGTCTATCCTCGAACTGACAAGACATTCGAACTATGCTCACTATCTACTTCACTTCTATGCTCTGTGGTATGTGTACGAGAGAGACTACTAGCGTGGTAGGGTTCTCCAGACCTTAGGGTTGGCAACGCATATGCAGTCAGCATTGTAATCTTGATTTTGCATTTTTATAGTTCCTTAAATTATAGCCACCATACCATAGCATCAGGCGGCCAGTGCCAATGCCATAAAAAAGGTTTCCAGTCACAACGGCCAGTATTTATTTTTTTTTTACAGCCTCGCTCAGACAGCAAAGCTACTCATGGCTATAGTTATATACTTCTCGTATGCGCTGCAGAACTACGTTCCCATGGAGGTGATCACGCGATTGTTGAAGAAACGCCAGTCCGACAGATTCGAGAATTTCATCCAAGTTGGCATCAGGACCCTGCTTGTATTGATATCAGGTAAATAAATGCTGTTCCAATACTTAGTACAAATCAGGTACCAGGTCAAGGACGAGTGGAACACAGCTTCTTAGGGAAGGAAATCACAAATATGCTTAAAAAACGCTGGCCTGCCTCGCAAGTATACAAAAACCATCAATGGCACTTTGATTATTTGAACTTCTATATAAGTTCCAGCTCCAAGTTGTCAGTTTAGTCTTTCCTTTTAGAGTCTCATTCGTAAATCATTTTTATATTCGCGTACTATAAACCGCTAATATTGATATCGTTAATGGTATCACAATACCACCTGTTGCGTAACCGAGGCGTTAAAACAATTCTATAATGAGCTTTGCCATGGTAATAACTATTTTATAATAACTACTATGTCACCATGAACTTGCAAATCTTGCAATTAACGCATTATGGTGGCTTTGACAAATCTATTATGTAATCCCCTGGTTTGCTTGGGGATTTATTCTTGGTATGTATATTGATGATTATACCATCGGGTTTTGGTGGTAGGTTGTCAACTTTTGTTTAAATTTTATTTTGTAAGCTTGTAGGTTTTACAGAAATTTAGTTAATCAGAATCTATGGCCCATTAAAAAAGTCAAAGTCAAAGTTACATTGAAAATATGTTTAAAGTTATTTTAGAAATGTAACCTTCAAAGTTATTTAGATTGCGTCAACGAGATAGCAACCAACAAACGGACCGTGTGGTCTCCAGACTTATACTCGTACTAAGAAATATTCTTGCTTATGGCCACTTCATCTCAAAACAAAACAGTAGTTTTCTTTAACTAAATCGTATTAAGAGGGTTTGTTTGTAATCTAGTAACGCAAAGTAATTCAGAATAATGCTGATCAAAAAATACAAAAACCCAGGCAAGCAAATTCGTTTCCAAGGAAATTGGTTATCAGTTTTTCTTCACTGTTATTTTAGAATTATTCGTGTAAATATTAACCAGTATTTAACATAAACAAAGAGATTGGCACAACTATTTCGATATTAAGAAATCTTGAAATTTAAGATTCATTCAACATAATTATTAATTTTATTAATTATTTTCTCCGTAACAAATATAGTTTATGCACATTCGAAAAATAACGCCGTCAAGCAGTGATGATTACCATGAAATTGTCAATAATGAAAATGTATATTTCGTTTCGCAGTAGTTGTGGCCTGCTGTGGAACGAATCATGAACTGAACGTAATGTCATCGTTATTACAATTCCAGTTGGCATTGCTGCAGCGTTCCCAAACCTCGAGCTCGTCATCAGCTTCGTGGGCGCCATATTCTTCTCCACCCTCGGCTTCCTCATCCCCGCGGTCGTCGACACAATCTACCGCTGGGACCGCGACACTGGCAAATTCAACTACATCATCTACAAGAACCTGATCATTGTTCTCATCGCCATCTTTGCTGCAGTTTCTGGAGCCTATGTGTCTGTCACCGCAATGGTGGAGGAATTCTTTGGAGACCATGAAATGGTTGTTAGTGATAATGCCACTTTATTCAATATTGAGGATGTTCCTACATTCACTTAATAGCAATTTTATTGCTTTGTGAGAACATTTTAGGATTGTACAAGGTGACGTTAGATTTTTAGCTGCCTCCAGACCAAACCAATTCTGCTTCCTCGCCAGGGTTTCATGCCCAAAGGGAGCCAAAAGGGCCCTACTAATCCTCCGTCTCAGTCCGTTTTTCTGTCAGCAGCAGGCTGTATCTGATAAACTGTAATAAATAGACATTTTAAATTTTCACAGTGTGTAAGTTTATTGCCGCTGTAACAACAAAAATATATTTTATCTAATAAAGGGCCCGACTCACACTTTCACGTATTTTTTTCAATCTTTTGTACAATGAATTTGTTTGGAGGATAGATCAAATAAGTACAAATGTTTTGCGCATTTATCATCAATTGGATTGAGCCGTTTGAGCAAAATATTTTTGGACAAAATGTACCATATTTCGAACATTTTCGCGTATTCCGATATCTACTGGTTCTGGAATCATATTATTAAAAAAAACACAAAAATACAAAATGTCAACTAAAAATATTTTGCCTTAACAGCAGGCTCTCGAGCCAAAAATCTTTAATTCAGCGGATAAGACTAGATTTACTATAAGCAACAAAAGTACTGTAAATAATTTAATTATAAATTTAACTCTACATTTTAAGTAGAATAAGTAAAATTTAAGAATGCTAAAGAGATGTTAATATAAATAAAATTTAAAAATTAAGAATATTTGAACATCCACACATCCACACCAAATTAAATTAACAAGTCAAAGAATGTGTGAAACTACCACTAGATATTTTGAATATCACAATAAAGGCGAGTTTGGAGGTAATTAATTATGTCGAAGGTGAACAACATTATTTAGGGAATTAGAACGACAGCTCAATGCATAACTGTTGAGAGCGTCGGTGGCCTAGTAGGTGGCTTAGGGGGTGGACTCGTGATCGTAAGGTACCGAGTTCGAACCCCCGCGGTCACCGTGTGCCAATGAGTTTTTCTAACTTAAGTGCATTACCCGATGCTCTTACGAAGAAACCGGCACATTCGAACAGCTGAATGCGTAAGAGGGTAATTGCACAAAAGATCCTAAAGGGTCGAAGTGTATCCGAAAGGGCCCATCTGTAAGATAAGATAAGATAAGATAACGCATAACTGTTACTATAGTATAAGAAGGCGTATCTCCGTAAGCCGAGTCTGTATCGATGTAAAAAAATATTTTACTTTGGCCAACCGTTATGCTTAATTACGTGACATTTTGTAATTTGGGTTCTTCCACTCCGATGGTTAGTTCTTCAACTGGCCCGAAGATTCAAAACCGAAACAGGAGCCCCGCAATAGCGGAGCTCCGTCGATTGTTAAAGTTGAGCCGTGAGAGAAAAATGGTTGACCTGTTTTAGTTTAGTTGATCGGAGTGGAAGTAACAGTATTATACATATTTATACTCGAAAACGTAATTAAAGTCCAACGTGGGTTGCCACTAAAATAAAAAATATTTGCGTTAGTATATTTCCACTTTTTAAAAGAACGTACTAAGAATATTTATTTATTGGTAGTTTTAAACCTTCCATTAAAATAAACAAGTTAATTCAAGTTATTTACACAAATACAAGATGGCCTATTAAATATTTAACCATAGACGATTTTTGGTAGCAAAACTGTTATTGCACTTGTAATACTTCAGGTCTTAATAACATTTGGTACGATAAATAAGCAACTGTTGTTAACAACGTTAGATGCAATTTAAATATTACATGCGTTTAGCTATTCGACAAAATAACAGGCCAAAAGTGTGTAGCTCGCTTTACAATGACAATCATTGGCCATTTCACCATCCATGACAACATCGCCATTTAACAAACACCCGCCATTTAATGGCTTAACACACTATACCAGAAAATATTTTGTTTTGGGATATTTTAATGTTTTTGAATATCAGAGGCCCGTTTCACGAAGCTACAAGTTACAAATTACAAGTGGAAGTCTCTTTCTAACTCCTTTTGCTAGAAAAAGAGTTCCGCTTGTAATTTGTAACTTGTAGCTTCGTGAAACGGGCCACAGGAAGAAAAAACATTGAATGCATATTCCCTATCGTTAAATATAACTTTTGATATTGAAAATGTTAGTCATATCTACAAATTTTGTCAACAATTTGATTATCAATACAAAAAGGTTGGCTAACTCTGAAATGTTCGATTGGCACTGACATAAGTGACTTTGACACTTATGACAGTGACGTATCTGTCGTAGTTTTTTTGGACTTTAATTACGTTTTCGAGTATAGGTTGTTTGACATTTTATGATGATTTATTTGTAATAACCTAGGCACAGTCAAAATATTTCGCACTGCTATGAAAACAGTGGTAACTCAAAATACAGCTGTATTTTAAAATCAACTTTAATACAACTTCTATGAGCTTGAAACAAAACTAACAAGGCTTTTGAGTTGTTACTATTTCGATATTCGTAAATCATTGTAGAACCCTGTTGCGTTCATGTTTCTTAAGTAAGTTCTTTTTCAAATATTTTTATTGTTTTATGTAAATTCCTAAATAATTTGTGATTATCAAGTTAGAATAATGTTATCCGTTATTTCGGCAGGGTTTTACGATGAACTGGTACATGATTTCATTTGGTTTACTGTATAATAAATACAAGTTTTTTTATTGTTTTACAATAATGCCAAAGACAACAAAAGCCTAATATCGAAACTACTTTTTGCGTATTTGTTATTAACAGTGTACTTTCTTTAAATAGCTTAGTTTGTTTTTAAGTGAAATTTTGTATGTATTTATTGACTCTCGTGTAAATAAAACCTGAAACAAAATATGTTGTGTTTTTCATGTCTTGTGTATGTATGCATTATTAATGTTTTAGATTGGAAGGTGCACACTTTTTTTTTTTTTTATATGTCACACCAATTGACCTAGTCCCAAACTAAGCTCTAGGCTTGCACTATGGGTACTAGACAACGATAGAAAATACTTATATAGAGAAATATATACTTAAATACATAGAAAACCTCCATGACTGAGGATCAAATATTCGCGCTCATCACACAAATATCTGCCCTTACCGGGATTTGAACCCAGGACCGCTAGCTTCGTAGGCAGGGTCACTACCAACTAGGCCAGCGCGTCGTCATTATAAATAAAATTGTAAAAATAAAGCAATTTACAGGAAATCCTGTAAGTTTACTTACGACCGATGAAAATTGTGGAATGGTGAGTGGTAAACTCCAATTACGTATGTACCTACCTACCATGTGATGATTAATTTGAAACAACGTTATTAAGGAAATAAGTAATTTTAACCTCTGGTAAATCCAATACGATCGAATTATAATGATTTTAAATGTAATAACCAGGGATCGGAAATTCGGATCGATATTTACCTAAAGTTGGCAAAATCCCGGAAAAATATTGGCAAACATGGCGTCGGCTTCTTAAAAATATTATTTTAATAATATAAGTTCCGGGATTCTGGGATTCTACAAAATGTTAATATAATAATTACTTTACATGTACGATAAAACATTAATTTTTGCTCCTATAAATTCGTTAGGTTAATGAGTAACAGGTAAATTAAATAACATTTCGTAAATCTATACATGAAAAATAACTTCAAACAGTTAATATAAATAATTGATTATGAATTAATGCCGGTGCAATTTATTATTTTGAAATCCCAGAAATTTTAGTAATGAATTCTATGATTGAGTCCGCCTCCATACAACTGAACAACAAAGCCGGTGCGAAAGTATAGGTAAATATCGATCCGAATTTCCGATCCCTGGTAATAACCCAACCTAAACTTTTACATAATCTCGGAAAGCTTTAGCTAAAACTTATGAAATGTAGTTGAACTAAATGACTAGCTATGCTAGTGAATTGGGACCAGGCCTCGTATCATATATCGTCGGTGATACTGTAATTCCGTGTAACTACCAAATTCATTAAGTTGCGAAATATAGCTTACTCTCTTAATTGGTAAGCTGTATTTTCTGTGGTCTTGCATTATCACTGACGATATTGAGAGAGACATAAGTCCCGCAGTGGATGGTTTACGTCTGGAATAAGGGTTCTCCATTGGATGGCATAAAATCATTTGTAATAATATTACTACGCATAATTGCTTACACATACATACCTTCACGCCTGTAATCCCAGAGAGTGGGGTAGCTACAGAATTACAACTTCAAGAAGTTGTTGACAATTCAGTAACCACAATTTTCACAAATAGGCTAAGATGTTTACCAGCGTATTAGTGACAGGTTGCAAGCCTAACAGTACTACAAGCCTATATTCCCTTAGTCGCCTCTTACGACATCCACGGGAAGACATGGAGTGGCACTATTCTAGCTAGGCAACCACACGGGGCCAATTACACGGGGAATAATTGCTTTTAGCTGAAATAGCGATGTGCATAATCATCATTACGCATAAAATTAAAAAGCATAAAAACAGAAAGCATAATCGTCATGAAGACTAACGTCGAATAGCATAAATACAAAAAATACTAAAATACGTAAGTACGTGCATGTAGAGATTGATTAATGTAGAGGATGCGAAAGTTGTATGTTTACATCAGTGCATCTGGCGTTCCATAGTCTCTGCGTACCCCATTGGGAGACAGGCGTGAAGTTATGTCATAATAATAAATTAGCATCATTACAAAATGCATAACTGATGCATTAAGAGAAAAGGTTAATTTTTGTATATATTAAAGAAATTAGGCCAGGTCGACGGAGGACCTCCTATTCGGCAAGGACAAGCTTTTCTAGCCAACTTTACTTTTTTTTTGTAAAATCATTATTTGATTATCTAGACCATACTATTGAGTCCCACACTGTTGCACCTGTGTGGACACTGTTGTCTTATATGAGCCTCTATTATTGCACGCAAAGAACAATAGGGAATATGCATGGATTTTAAAAATCGCATTTCTCATCAAAATATGAAAATACCGTAAAAGAGATCACCAAAACGGAAATTAAAATTAAAATCGGTCAAGAAATACGGAAGTTATAAGCATTTCAAACTTCTAATTAGACAGAGAGATCCGATGTGCACCGTGACGTCATTGTGCACTGCGGCCATATAAACTCCATGTAAAATTCCGTTTTTCTAGAAAGAGATAGGAACAAATCTTTGTTGGCTTATATCTTGGTTATTTTTATAGTTATTCAAAAAATGATTTTTGTGATCTGTTTGTTACATGAATCAGCTTCAATTGAAGCTGTAAAAAAAAACAAGCATATTCCCTATTGACAACATTTCAAAAAAAAAGCGTTACTTATTGATTTTTCGCGTTAATAATAGCTGGTTAAAAATTAGACTACCCGTATTTCTCAGTTTTTCTTTATTTAACTTAAATTCGTCGTTAATAATTTATTAAAGTAATAGTCATTAAAAAGACCGTATATACAAAGTTAGGAATACTGATGTCGTGATCTTAGCCTGATATAAAATAAAAAAGGAAAATGACTCTCATGTCACGTCACTCACTTGTCAATCATTCGCTGCCATTCGTTCACAAATTTGTTATTCTGCGTAATTTAATTAATTACGTAATTTGTTGACGCCATTAAAATAAATAAACTATTTTGCGTAGAATCGAAAGCGTGTCGTTAGAAACAAGTAATCCGTCAGACAGATAAAAAATGAAAATGACAGTTGTATATTTTTTTGAATTCCTTTGGTAATAAATGGACTAAGGGCACTATAAGTGTATTCCTAACATTCACAATCCAACTTTTTTTACTGTTTTTCCTAAATATAAAAAAAACTACTGCATAAAAAAAACTAAAGATATTTTTACTGTAATCAGCAGTGTAAAATCTAGAAACGGTATTTTATTTTACTACCTTAGCACAAAATGAATTGTTGTCAATTGCGTTGACGTTGTTGTGGTATGGTTTTTAACCAAGCCGCGAGCACTGTCACGTAGGTATATAAAAGCTATCGTACCGTTGATACTACGATAGCATGCGAAAGGCAATATGGTTTTACCGTGGTGTATGTAGGTAGGCCCTGTGGTTTGCCTTAAATGAAATAAAAAAAAGTATACGTGCGCAATGTTTAGTTATAATCCCAATTGAATCACAGTTAAAATATAGGTATCTCCTTCCTGTAATGAGGTGGCGTATAAAATCCTTAATTACTAAACGTGCTGGGGTGCACATAACGTCAGTTTTTACTTAGTCACTTTCAGTAGACTCTTTTGAAACACATTAAAAAGCACTTCGCGACAATATTCGACGTGCTATCAATGTATAAATATCAGGGGACAGTCTCACACAAATTTAACTAGTCCAAACAAGCTCTAGGCTTGTACTTTGGGTACTAGACAATGATATAAATACTTATATAGAGAAATAAATACTTAAATACATAGAACACATCGAAAACTCAGAAGCAAATACTCGTAATCATCACACAAATATTTGCCCTGACCGGGAATCGAACCCGGAATCGCTAGCTTCGTAGACAGGGTCATTACCAGTGATCGTACTTTTTCCAGCATTCTTGGTGCAATGACGTCAAATGACACACGACAGCGACCTAGGGTTGAAGACGTGTATATAATATGATTGACGTTTAAAATTATGTAATATTATGTGGTCATTGAAAATGAATTACAATTTTTTTACTTAATCATTTATTATAATTTAGCACTTG